>OY992883.1:12221719-12606719 GCA_963921405.1 Cepaea hortensis | reverse complement strand
GTTGTTGGTTCCGAAGTCCAACTACCACATCTAAAAACTACTTTCCGTTGGAAGAGGGCTGCGGCGATCCAACTAAGGAGGAATGGACTTATCTTGAGTTTAAGGAGCTGAAACATTAAAAAATCCAACGATACACTGATGTAAGCATCCTCAAGATCAATCACTGCAGCAAATGTTTCAATGCCTAAGTCGAAACCTTCATAGACATCATGGGCAAAAACTGCTGAGTGGGTCCAGGTTTCTCTGTTAGTGTTTGAACGGTACCCTCCAAGGGTATGCGATAGACAGGCAGAGAAATATACAGGCAGTCAGACAGATTGATAGACAGCCAGACACATTGACAGACAGCCAGACAGATATAGCAGATGTCACAATTCTACTGGAATTGTTCCTCGAGGAGTTTCGCAAGCAGTCAGACAAACGGATGGACAGGCAGACAGACACACATACACACAGGCAGTCAGGAGGAAAGGCAGGTAGGTAGATATATTCAGAAAGACAGACAAGCAGGCAGACACATGGGTAGATAGACAGGAAAGTAGGCAGGTAGATATAGACATATAGGCATGTAGACACATAGACAGACAGACAGGTAATAGATAGATATATAAGCAGGCAGACAGACAGACAGATAGATGGGTGGCTGGATGGATGGATGGACAAACAGACAGACAGAAATGAGACGGGCAGGTAGAATGACAAGTAAGGTAGGCAGACAAAAACACGAAGACAGACAGAATGAAGATAGAGGCAAGTTGTCAGACAAAATTTAAAAATGTTTTGCGTATCCTTTTACAGGACTTAGCTGTCAACAGCAGCATCTTTCAGCTGTCTGTTGATCTCTTGGCAAGATTACGCTCAGTAGTTTGCCATTGCTTTCTGAGCGGCCGGCTCAGTATCCGCAAGTCACGAGCGGGGGTCGAACCACCTCAGTTCTCGCTCCGCTGCGAGACTCTGCGTGATAAACGGGATTACAGAGAGAAAGTGTTGTAACCCCACAGCCAGAGAGACCGGCAGACAAAATTTAGGCAGGTAAATAAATATTTAAATACAGACATATAGACCGTGTTTTAGGCAGAAAGACACACATGTACACAAACAGGCACGTACACAAACATACATGTACACAAACATGCATGTAAACAAACAGGCACGTACACAAACATACATGTACACAAACATGCATGTACACAAACACACACGTACACAAACATGCATGTACACAAACATGCATGTACACAAACACACACGTACACAAACATGCATGTACACAAACATGCATGTACACAAACACACACGTACACAAACATACATGTATACAAACATACATGTACACAAACACACACGTACACAAACATGCATGTACACAAACATACATGTACACAAACACACACGTACACAAACACACACATACACAAACATACATATACACAAACATGCATGTACACAAACATGCATGTACACAAACACACACATACACAAACATGCATGTACACAAACACACACATACACAAACATACACGTACACAAACATACATGTACACAAACATACATGTACACAAACACACACGTACACAAACATGCATGTACACAAACATGCATGTACACAAACATACATGTACACAAACACACATGTACACAAACACACACGTACACAAACATGCATGTACACAAACATACATGTACACAAACACACACGTACACAAACATGCATGTACACAAACATGCATGTACACAAACATGCACGTACACAAACACAACATGCACGTACACAAACATGCACATACACAAACAGGCACGTACACAAACAGGCACGTACACAAACAGGCACGTACACAAACAGGCACGTACACAAACAGGCACGTACACAAACAGGCACGTACACAAACAGGCACGTACACAAACAGGCACGTACACAAACAGGCACGTACACAAACAGGCACGTACACAAACAGGCACGTACACAAACAGGCATGTACACAAACAGGCATGTACACAAACAGGCATGTACACAAACAGGCACGTACACAAACAGGCACGTACACAAACAGGCACGTACACAAACAGGCACGTACACAAACAGGCACGTACACAAACAGGCATGTACACAAACATGCATGTACACAAACATGCACGTACACAAACAGGCACGTACACAAACAGGCACGTACACAAACAGGCACGTACACAAACATGCACGTACACAAACATGCACGTACACAAACATGCACGTACACAAACATGCTCGTACACAAACAGGCATGTACACAAAAAGGCATGTACACAAACATGCATGTACACAAACATGCATGAACACAAACATGCATGAACACAAACATGCATGTACACAAACAGGCATGTACACAAACAGGCATGTACACAAACAGGCATGTACACAAACATGCATGTACACAAACATGCATGTACACAAACACACACGTACACAAACACGCACGTACACAAACATGCACGTACACAAACATGCACGTACACAAACATACATGTACACAAACATACATGTACACAAACATGCATGTACACAAACATGCATGTACACAAACATGCATGTACACAAACACGCACGTACACAAACATGCATGTACACAAACATGCATGTACACAAACATGCATGTACACAAACATGCATGTACACAAACATGCACGTACACAAACATGCACGTACACAAACATGCACGTACACAAACATGCACGTACACAAACAGGCACGTACACAAACAGGCACGTACACAAACAGGCACGTACACAAACAGGCACGTACACAAACAGGCACGTACACAAACAGGCACGTACACAAACAGGCACGTACACAAACAGGCACGTACACAAACAGGCACGTACACAAACAGGGACGTACACAAACAGGCACGTACACAAACAGGCACGTACACAAACAGGCACGTACACAAACAGGCACGTACACAAACAGGCACGTACACAAACAGGCACGTACACAAACAGGCACGTACACAAACAGGCACGTACACAAACAGGCACGTACACAAACAGGCACGTACACAAACAGGCATGTACACAAACAGGCATGTACACAACAGGCATGTACACAACAGGCACGTACACAAACATGCACGTACACAAACATGCACGTACACAAACATGCACGTACACAAACAGGCATGTACACAAACATGCACGTACACAAACATGCACGTACACAAACAGGCATGTACACAAACAGGCACGTACACAAACAGGCACGTACACAAACATGCACGTACACAAACATGCACGTACACAAACAGGCATGTACACAAACAGGCATGTACACAAACAGGCATGTACACAAACAGGCATGTACACAAACAGGCATGTACACAAACAGGCATGTACACAAACAGGCATGTACACAAACAGGCATGTACACAAACATGCATGTACACAAACATGCATGTACACAAACATGCATGTACACAAACATGCATGTACACAAACAGGCATGTACACAAACAGGCATGTACACAAACAGGCATGTACACAAACAGGCATGTACACAAACAGGCATGTACACAAACATGCATGTACACAAACATGCATGTACACAAACATGCATGTACACAAACATGCATGTACACAAACAGGCATGTACACAAACATGCATGTACACAAACATGCATGTACACAAACATGCATGTAAGGAGGTGAGCAGATAATAAAACAAACAAAAACAGACATGTAGACAGTCATTTACGTAGAAAACAAGTATGTACATAGACAGTCAAAATTTTTTGGACATGTTATGAGAAGAAATGGACTGGAGAACTTGGTGACAGCTGGCAAGATCGAGGGGAACAGACCAAGAGGAAGACCGAGAGGAAAATACCTGGATGGCTTGGCCACATGGCATGGACGAGACAGGAACACTGAGCTGATCCACAACTCTGGTGATCGAGTGAAATGGCGAATCATGACCGCCCACGCTTTCCGGCATGGCACATGATTGATTGATTGACATAGACAGGCAGGTAAGAAGGTAAGCAGGTAAGAAGGTGAGCAGATAAGAAAACGAACAAAAATAGGTACATGTACAGCTCAGTTGTCCTTTAATATATACAAGCGGTGTAAAGAAATGTTTCAAATTACAAAATAGACAATATTATGACCCATGGTCTATCCCAAAATATTATGAATACATAAACACTACAACAATATTTTCAACACACAAATAATAGGTAGTAAGATTTGACGCACATTTTGGTTTATCTCATTATGTGCACATTGCAGAGTTATATATCATTACGGTTTTTTGGGGGCCTGGGTAAGATAATATGTCTCTTGAAGCTGGGTAAGATAATATGATTAAGACATTGTGATGTAAACATCTTTAACGCGCTCTTTTTAATGCTCTTTCACTTGGGTATTTATTTGTCTAAGGTTGTTCTTCATACCATTACTTCTTTTTTAAGTGCTTTTCCACTTGCTCTCTATCCATTTTATTTCTCTACTGCGGCTCTTTGTGGTAGATGGTACCAGGGCATTCTTGTGAGGTGACCAAACCATTTAATCTGTGGTTCTTCAATGACACACAACACAGTAGAGAATTTACAATAAGCACACAGATATTACTTTACACACAGAATGTTAACAGCAGGGAGACATATTCTGCTACAATGTGTGTGTGGTATTACAAGATGTCAACATTGAACTCTCCCACGCATATAATTATTCAAAATAATGTATTACGTTAATTAATGTCAACACAGAAGCTACAAACAATATGTTGCACGATTTATTGCCTGGTATATTTTGCTGCACCTCATCAGGTGCATAATCCAAAGTTTTATACCATATGAAGCTAATAATACTTCAGCTGAGACGTCGTCATTGTCGATTTCTGAACACCTAATCAAATACAGCCATAGCGTGAACAAAGAAACAGAGGTTAGTATACTGTATTTGACCAACAATAAACGGCTGCAAATATAGTGAGGTGTTAGCAATTAAGCTGTTCCAGCCAGTTTTGTGCAAACAAAAATAGTTTGTGGTAAATTTGAAATTACCGTGGGGATAACATTAGTTCTACATTTGAACAATACACGTGACTATGTGTTTTAATTGTTTCAGCTAATCAATCAATCAATCAATCTTGTGCCATCCCGGAAAGCGTGGGCGGTCATGACTTGCCATTTCACTCGATCACCAGAGTCACGGATCAGCTCAGTGTTCCTGTCTCGACCATGCCATGTGGTCAAGCCATCCAGGTATTTACTTCTTGGTCTTCCCCTTAGTCTGTTCCCTTCGATCTTGCCAGTTGTCACTAAGTTCTCCAATCCATTTCTTCTCATAACATGTTCAAAAAATTGTGACTGTCTACGTCTAATTTCTCTAATCAATTTACGATTTTCATTTGTCTCCTGTAGTACTTGGTCATTGGTTTTTCTGTCCGTCTATGGTACTCTTCGCATTTTCCTCAGAAACAACATTTCTGCAGCCATCAGATGTTTTTCAACTTGACTGCTCATTGTCCAAGTTTCACATCCATACAAAAGAACACGCTCTATGTATCCCCTCAACACTCTTTTTCTCATTTCAATTGACATCTTTTTATTGGTCAGAATGTTTTTCATCTTGCTAAAGGCTACTTTCACCATGGCTAAGGCATTATTCATTTATTCACTTCATATGATGTATAACTCAGCAGTTACAATTAACGAGACACAGCCAAATATGCCAGGCAATAAATCATGCAACATTTTGTTTGTGTCTTCTGTGTTTAAAAGTATAATTATGACAATTAGATGAGACCACACAACCCTGAGCGTGTGTATTCACGTGCAAAATGTTTCTTGGATTTCTCAGATCCTGCCATACAATGACAAACCAACCAATTGTCAAGTTAAAGCTTATTGCATCAACTTCACTGCAGCTGGTTTAAAGTCCTGTTGAGTCTGACTAGTACCGTGACCACAAAGCTATTCAGGTCACACCAGCTTCAGAATAACCTAAAGAAATCCCAATAATGCAATAACTTCAAAACTATTAAAGATCTAGATGGTGGAAATTACCATGTGTTCACAGGCATCCATTGTGGACAAACATTTACCGTGCGAATTGGTCTGATCAGTAACATTCGCTACCACGAGGAGTTATAATTATGCCTTTTTTGAAGCACAATGTTACAAACAATCGTCTGTCAAAATGGCAAGGTGCCAGTAGTATTAAAGATCTATAAAAGAAGATAATGAGACACAAATTTACTATATCATGAAACATAAGGCTGCAATTAAAGTTAACAAAATTAAAGGTTTATTACACTGATCAACCTTGACTTTACACTGTTACTTTTACACTTTTTCAGCTCCGTGGCGAAGGGGTTACGGACGCAGTTATATCCTGCATACCATGTTCGAAACACAGCTGCGGGTGATTTGGCAGCAGACTGCTTTATGTTGGTTTTTATGAAATGGTATGGGTGCCGGTCGTTCAGAAAGCAATGGCAAACTACTGAACATAAACTTGCCCATGAATCACAAACAGCCGAAAAATGCTGGGGTTGACCACTATGTCTTGTAAAGGATATGCAGCTAACTTTTTTTAAAAATTACATCAATCCACTTATTTTAGGTTTTTTAGTTCGGAAAACATTTTGTGGGAATTTTTTTTTGCCCTCGCTCGCTTTGAACTCAAGCGAAGACCATACTCACTACTTCTAGTAGTTTTTTTTCCCCCCGCATATCCTATTTACAGGACATCGCTGTCAACACCAGCATTTTACTGCTGTTATTGATGTCTTGGCAAGTTTTACGTTCAGTAGTTTGCCACTGCTTTCTGAACGACAGGTTCCTATGCCAACATATTGAAACCCCGGCACGATACGGTCTGCCACCAAATCGGTCGCCGCCGCATTTCAAACACGTGGTAACCGGCTCATGAATCACGTTCGCAAGCCTTTAGGCTGCAGAGTCCGGCACAGAGGTCACGGAGACCGGAGTGCTGGACTGATTATTGCATGTGCATTAGCTTTCCCTATTAACAGTGTCCCTTGCTATCAGGTGAACCCATTCCGACTTCAGAGGTTTTTTGGGAATAAATTTCATTGTAATGTAAACCTTTTGTCTAATCATCTTGTTGATGTCTTTAATAGACTTAAAGCTGCTGTGATTTGTAACATTTCGTAAACACAACCTAAGAGTAATCCCTCACTGACATGATTATTTCTCACCAGGCTGTCTAGAACATTTGTTATATGTACAGAAATGTTCACCTGCCCGATACAGACAACAAAATCATCACAAAAATGTTGAGAAAGACACAAAAAAACATTACATATCAAGGAATGCATCAATATTGAGAAACAACAATATAGTTGTGGAGCTAATTTCAGCATCTCCATGCATGTGATAACCAAACCAAACAAAAAATCAATTCCCAAAGCAGGAACCAGATGTGGGTATGTATGTGTTAGGACATACAATCCTCCAGGCCTGAGTGCACAGAGAAATAGGTGTCAGTCTTTCCCTCCCGTAGCAAATGCTGAGTGCAGGGATCAAACCCTTATCTTGTCCACGCTCATGCCACAGTCAGTCAACTTCCTAACCATTACATGTCATCCTGGTCATTCTTTCTACAACAAACAATTAATAACATACTGACCAAAAGATTTTCAGCTTCCTGGTTTTATCTGATACCCAGCTTATCACCGTACTACCCATGTGTTCAATCAATCAGGTGCCATCTCCACAATAAAGGTTGGCTGCAGTGGGTTTCCAACACTGTCTGTCACCTTGACTGTACATTCTGTCAGACTGATGTTCATCCATCTCTTGATGTTATCTTCCCATTTGTGTCATTATCTACCTCTTGCTAGCTTACCCTCCAATGTGGTTTTTATAAAAGTGTTATGTCTTTTAACATGGCCAAAATATTTCACTTGCCTCTTTTTTTTCCCATCAACTCTCTTCTCATTCCCAGTTTTTCTAGAACCTCTGTATTTGATTGTTTTTGTTTCCATGAAATACGACATATTCTTCTGTATATCCACATCTCCAGGGCATCTGTTCGACTTTCTAATTGCTTGTTCATTGTCCAGGCTTCCACACCGTATAGTATTGTTAAAATATACATAACATTTCACAATTCTCATGTTTAAAGCATTGTTAATCTCCCTAAATGTTAATACTGATTTCATATTGTTGCAAACATTGCTGCCCATTCCTATTCTGTTTCTATTTCCGTTAACCCATATCTTACCAGGGCCGGTAACGGAAGCAAAGAATCATGACAGTCACTTACAAAGGGCTTGGCCTCAGTTGGTTGATAGCCTATTCTCCTTGGGGAGATGAAAGACAGCACCAGCAGTATGAAAACTTCATACACTGAAAGCGTTTCCAGTGACACTCAAAACCTTCAGCGTTTCTGTTCACCTCTGTCCATTTGTTTGTTGTTGAGATTGCTCGCCTTGAACTGATGCTTACTCCATACACGTGCTACTACTTCTAGTGCACTGGAATGATTTTTGCGTGTGGATTAGCTTTCACTATTACCAGTGTCCCTCGCCATCAGGCGAACCCACTCCCACTTGTGAGGTACTTGTAATTTATGTTCCCAAGTCTAGGATGAGAAGTCAACATTTTAGTGCAACTGACCGGTGTAGGGGTTGAACCCGCTACCTCGGCATCAACAGACTGGAAGTTAAGAACTAGCACTCTTATCCATTCAGCCATGCTGACCTACATCTCTGTCCATGATATGTATATAAAAACACCAAGCCAAATATAACACCAAAGCAGTGGATCAAGTGAAATGATGAAATTATCAAAATGTTACAAGGTATTAACACTGAATAAAAAGTGTTGAAGTGCTACATAGAACCTGTACTTTTGTATGGATGTGAAGCGTTGACAATGAGCAGACAAGCTGAAAAATATATGATGGCTGTGGAAATGTGTTTTCTGAGGAAAATGCAAAGAATACCATGGACAGACAGAAAAACGAATAACCAAGTCCTTCAAGAAACAAACGAAGATTGTAAACTGATTAGAGACATTAGATGTAGACAGTCAAAATGTTTGGGTATGTTATGAGAAGAAATGAATTGGAGAACTTGGTGACAACTGGCAAGATCGAAGGGAAGAGACCAAGGGGAAGACTGAGAAATAAATACTTGGATGGCTTGGCCACGTGGCATGGTCAAGACAGAAACACGGAGCTGATCCACGACTCTGGTGATAGAGATGGCAAAACATGACCGCCAACGCTTATTGACATGGCACATGATGGATGGATGGATTAAAACAGATGAGATAGATCTTAGAATCATAAAATATATTTACTGGAAACTAGTAAGAACAATTACAATAAAAAAAAGTAGGCAATTATGAACTGATACAGCAAACAGTAAAGCAATTATGTGTTTTATCTCCAGATCTCACCTCTCTCTATTGCAAAATAATGACAGAGATCAAAGAGAGGTCAGGAATACAAGTTGAATGTTATAACCACTCTTCGAGATACAGAAGACACAGTATTGGTAGATATACACAAAAGATCTATAACAACTGCTGGACATTATATTAACAGAGAGTGCAAAAAGGGAATTTGATGAATATCAAGAAAACAGAAACAATGGTTACTTCACAGAAAACAATAATATCACAATGTTATGTTGCTAGAAAGGATATTCTTAACTAAATTAATAAACTCAAAAATCCCAGAGTAATTGTGACATCAGATGGAGGACATGTGACAGAGATTTAGAAAAGAATGGGACAAGCAAAACCTGCATTTTAATTGTTTAATTTTCTGAACACTTGACTGATGTTTGCACGTGGGCCAGCTTTCCTTATTACTGGTTACTTCACAGAAAACAATAATATCACAATGTTATGTTGCTAGAAAGGATATTCTTAACTAAATTAATAAACTCAAAAATCCCAGAGTAATTGTGACATCAGATGGAGGACATGTGACAGAGATTTAGAAAAGAATGGGACAAGCAAAACCTGCATTTTAATAGTTTAATTTTCTGAACACTTGACTGATGTTTGCACGTGGGCCAGCTTTCCTTATTACCAGTGCCCCCCCCCCCCAACCATCAGACTCTGACTTCTGAGGTACTTGTAATTTACGTCCCCAATTCAAGGATGAGAAGTCAACATTGAAGTCCTGCTGACCGATGTGGGGAGAGAACCTCCTACCCTGCCATCAGCACGGAAGTTTAAAGAGCAAACACTCTTCACCTTTTAGCCTGGCAACTTCTGAGTGTTCAGATGATGAAAAATGTCTTATGTTAACAAATCACTCGTATTAAATCTGATTCCCGATGATTCAACGGGCAAGACAGCATTTACCTGCAAAGCATTGTGGAACGTAATGAGCACGGCAAGGCGCGTAGAGTGCCCTGGTTATCCACTGCACCTGTATTCGTCTCCAGTCGTCTCGACTTGGCTTGCCACTGGATTCAGATAGACTCAGGCGTGAGACTGTGGTCGACGAATTGCGCAACTCTTCCTCACTTTAATCCAAGTCATCGCGCAAGTCATTCTTCATCCAACGTCAATTTTTTTACAGCGAACTGGGTTGTGGTAAACGCTCCCAAGGTGGCCAGAGGAAACGTTTTAAAGACACTCTGAAAATCTCACTGAATGCTTTTGGAATTCATCATGACACCTGGGAGGCTGCAGCCAGAGACCGAAATTCGTGGCGTGCATCATTACGCAAGGGTGCAGTCATATGTGAGGCAACCAGGACTGCAAGAGCTGTGAAGAAAAGGCAGGACAGAAAAACCACTGCAGGAAATCCTCCTCCAGAAACGTCAAGCATTCTTTGCCCACATTGTCAAAGAACATTTCGAGCCAAAATAGGCCTTATCAGCCATCTTAGAACCCACGGCTCCATACCTTCAACCCCACTGGATGAAATGAATGGTCATCATCATTCTTGATGGACAAACAACAACATCATTAAATCTGAGGAAGAGAGCACACTGAAATCTGTTCTGCTGTATGGCAGACAATCTTGGAATGTCAACGAACTAATTAGTAACAGCTTGGCAGAAATCAAGATATGGTTTCTGAGTCAAATGTTGCAACTACCTTGGACTGTCTGAGTAACTAGCAATGAGTGCTAATGAAACTAGAACATTATACACAACTATAAGACAGAGACAAACATCATTCCTTGGTCATGTCATAAGGAGAAAGGTGTTGGAAAACACTAAGACAACCGGAAAGGATAATGACAGAAGAGGCAAAGGCAAGATCTAAAGATATCTTCTCCTTTGTTCGTCCAAGATGGTTGTGAACATAAAAGCATTGTGCCTGTTTACAGCAGAGCTGTGATATTTGCGCCTTTCAGTCGACACATCTGACTTCTTCAGGCATTTGTTGATTAGGTTAACCTTCCCAGGACCTATAAAAATGGTGCTGGATAACTTAAGATGGGTGAATATCATCAATAGAACTGATGCAGAACATCAGGGACTGAAATCTGTGGCGTCACATGATGATGATATACTGATTTATCAGAGGCCGTGAGGAATTAGAAGTCAAAGGGATTAGTGTTGTGGACCGGAGCAACATCCTCAGCCATGAAGAGGCATGGAAACTGACTCAGCTCGCAACAAAGAGCCTTCCAGGCGAGAGAAGCTGAAGATGAAATCACAGAAGCCACATCACTGCATGTGGAACATGTCATTAAGTTCCCCATCTCCCTCGTCAGATATGAAATGTGTGGATGCTAACACACACACAAACTTCTTAATATTTAATAACGTGTTTACGCCATATGGGTTTATATAATCATCATCATCAAGAGTTTTGCTGACTGACAGGAGCATTGTGCATTTTTACAGCTCCCAGTCTCTACTAGTGCTGTGTATTATCTGATATGCTGATATTCTTTCTTACTGCACAACAAGACTGTTTAGAAAAATTCTCTTGTTGCCTTCTTCTCCCTCTTTTTCCATTCACCCTACCTGTTGTTACAACACATTCCAGTTGTCTCGACTTGTGATGTGAAAATATATCACATATGTTGTATCATACATATTACAAATATAATTATCCATACGTATTTAATTCACATGAATTTATTTCACAAGTATTTCTACTGAAAGAATAGTTCCCAGTACTCAACAGACACCAACAGTAATAATACAAGAATGATCTCAACAATGGGGAAGCAGGTGCTTATGTTATATATCTCCTGGTTTCCCCATGTACCCTCAATGTTGACATTGATGGCTTGTCTCAAATCACATTTGTGTGCATCAGTTTACCCATCTATGGCAGCCTCGGTAGAAAACACAACCAGCCTAAGATTTCTTCGAGAAATGGACTGCCAGGTAAACTGGAAAAGAACAGACATAGAGACAATCCTCAATCATATGCATTCAATTGAGTGAGTTGAGTTGTCAAGAACTGATATCACAGCACTCTAGACTAGTGGTTCTCAACCTTTTTTGACCCATACACCCCTTCACCATATGTTCAGAATGTCATTCCCTCCCCCACCTCCTCTTACGTATTTCCTCCCTATAAATTCCCCCCGCCCCTACACAATATATGTAAAAAAAGGAAGCTAAATTTAATAACACATACTAGAACAAGTCTAGATGTCTGCATAAAACATGATTTGTGGGTCTACTTACATTATAAAACGAATTTCAGAAGGGCGAGAAGTACAGAAACGTAAAGTATGGAGGGAAAAACAATATCAAGTAATCGGTTGTTGTATTAACGTGATCTTAAAATAATCTTAATTCCCCCCCCCCACCCCGGAAACCCTAAAATTCCCCCCTGTGGGGGGGGGGGGGGGGGGGTAAGAAATAATTCCCCACCGGTTGAGAACCACTGCTCTAGACATTCCCATTTGTACTCCACCCCATCTTCAACGGTTAATAGAGTCCTAATACTAATGGTTGCCATGACTCAAATCATAGCTCATGGCATGACAAGATATAGTTATGTGAAAGGATGTAACAATCGTGGATCTTAATCCAAGTGTCGCATGCCGAGTCACGGAACGGAAATAAGGAACGTGAAGTGGACTGAACTGCACTGGATCAGTCGGTGAGAGTTGCTCTGTGGTTGCAGTTCAAGTTTGGACACAACAAAGTGAAAAAATGGGCTTTGGCCAGTGATTGTGCCGTCCGTAATGTTAGGGATTTTAGTATGATTGTTAAATGTGTATAACTATTATTGCACATATCGTAATGTGAATTTGACGTGTGCGCAATGGTGAAATTATAGAAATGAATTACATAAGTCTTCTGTTGTGATTGAGGTTAGTAGATGTGTTGTAACGTTAAACAACAGCAGCATTTTGTGGTCTAACCTTTGTAGACCAATACGTAGTAGAGTTAACGAGTCAGTATTGATTTAGCTGTACATGATCTTTGAAGTGACATGCGCTTGCTATAATTCGTTCAACTGAAATAAACCAGGGCAACAGTAAACGCAAGCATTAGTTTTACTCGACTATGGCAATGGTATCAGTAACGCCCTGCGTATGTGTCCGTGTGGGCTTTCCTGGCACAAGTACATTCCTTGATTCTCATCTCATCTCATCATGTTCCTCTTGTACTTTGTGGTGTCGAGGTGAAGTATAAATAGTGGGAGAGTGCCCGCTTACGGGCTTCATGTATAGATATTCCCATGGACTGTTATTCCATGCGTCCAACGTTTACATGGTCGGCCTCTTCCACTGCTTCCGTCTGGTCTGTACATCATTGCTTGTTGTGGTGTACTGTTAGTTGGTAACCTAACCAGAGTAATTAAACCATTTGACCTGCTGCCTTCTAATAAAATCTAATGCATTAATCTTTGATTAATTTACTGTATTCCCTTAGTGAATTTACACACAGGATCCACAAACAATACGTTATAAGATTTACCTGTTTTGTGCAAACAGACAGATTTCATGTTGAATTTGACATTACCATGGGGATAACAGGTTTTCCACATTCGAACAATACCTGTGACTATGTGTTTTAAATGTTTCAGCTCAAGTATTATTCATTTATTCACATCATATGATATATAACTCTGAAGTATGCACCTGACGGGATGCAGCGAAATATACCAGGCAATAAATTACACAACAATTGTTTGTGGCTTCTGTGTTCAGATTAATGAACTGATTAGATTCAAGGACACCATCACCATCATCATGAAGCTGTCCTGTGCAGAATGTTGCTCTCATCCTGTCCTGCCGGAAATATGCTCGATCCCTGGCCAGGTCCCCTGCCTAATACATGTTCATGCCAGAGGTATCCACAATGCCCTGTGTGCATCTTTGACCCCTGCCATCCTTTCAGGAACCATGTCTGCCATCACTGTTCTGTCCAAACTACTATGGTGTTGAATATATGCCAGATTTCAGTGTTCGAGATGTGATGCTGTTTAAGGGCTAGCTTTCCTCCATGCTAAGATTTCACTGAGTGTGGGCGCTTTTCTTCGTCCTGGTCCTTGGCACTCTAAGACCAACTAGTCCATGGCACTCTAAGAATTCCTCTGTGTATGTGTGCTTGCATGTGGGTGTTAATCATTTATGTACATGCATGATGCTCATAACACTGAAATATGATTTGTTTGTGTTTGGTGTATGTTCACATCATTCATTTTAGTTTCTCTCTCTCTCTCTCTCCCTCTCTCACACCCCCCCCCCCCCCCCCAATGTAAATGTAACATTCATGATAGATGAATGGTGTGCGAAAAACTAATTCGTGGAAAGACTGAATGCTAGATAGCCCTGTGTGCCTAATTTGTGTCCCATTGCATCCCCAAGTCAAGGACAAGAAGTCAACATTTTAGTCCAACTGACCGGTGTAACGGCTGAACCCCCTACCTCGGCATCAGCACACTGGAAGTTTAAGAGTGATGCTCTTACCCCTTCAGCCATGCTTACCTCCAACTGTGACTATTTGTTCGTAGATGTTGTGCCATTGTCTCTCAATAGTGCTTAAAGATTAACAGCATAGGATTGACAACAATGCACCAGGTTTGACTCCTAGCTCAGGCTCTCTCCACAGAAAGGCCAGCTGCCTGCCAAGAGCATCATACAAAGCATGAGCTCAGGTCTACAAGAGGTGGACCCTGCAGCCAGTAGGGTTCAGATCAGCCAGTCTCTCAGGAAGGGTGAACATTAGTAGCCTGCTGGTGACCCACAGATTACCTGCCAGTGTAGACTGGGAAAACATGACAGAGTTCAAGGGTCAATAGGGCTCTGGTTCGCCAGGAAGGACTGACTCCCCTTGCTAAAATGTGCCTGTCCTTAGCTGGCAGGGTGTTTTTCCTACTGCTCAAAGAAAAAGAATGAAGCATTTATGAAGAATCTCTGAAAGGGATCTCTCCCGTAATTTATGCTTCATATGGACACCGCAAGGTACAAGGGCAATAAGATGAGATTAGAACAGCAATGACCTTCTCAATATACTGTTTAACCTCTGCACCACTACGGCCAGTCTATGCTTGGCTTCCTATCAATACTCCCCATGGTTGGTGATCATGAAGACAAGATATTAAAAGTTTGAGATACTTTCAATGATTGTCATTTATCATACAAGATAACCTTCAAGACTGCCACACATTTCATCAACTGTGAACTGAACCTTGGCCCACAGAGATACACCATCTCACCTACAGGGGTGTGCACTGAACTAATATTTGTGTGTGGATCAGCTTTCCCTATTACCAGTAGCCCGCAGACGATCACACTTCGGCTTCTGAGGTTTCAACACATATAAGTCTTAAGGAACAAAGTTAGAACTTACTGACAATAATTGCAATGATCACAGCCAAAACATATAAGTCTTAAGGAACAAAGTTAGAACTTACTGACAATAATTGCAATGATCACAGCCAAAACATATAAGTCTTAAGGAACAAAGTTAGAACTTACTGACAATAATTGCAATGATCACAGCCAAAACATATAAGTCTTAAGGAACAAAGTTAGAACTTACTGACAATAATTGCAATGATCACAGCCAAAACATATAAGTCTTAAGGAACAAAGTTAGAACTTACTGACAATAATTGCAATGATCACAGCCAAAACATATAAGTCTTAAGGAACAAAGTTAGAACTTACTGACAATAATTGCAATGATCACAGCCAAAACATATAAGTCTTAAGGAACAAAGTTAGAACTTACTGACAATAATTGCAATGATCACAGCCAAAACATATAAGTCTTAAGGAACAAAGTTAGAACTTACTGACAATAATTGCAATGATCACAGCCAAAACATATAAGTCTTAAGGAACAAAGTTAGAACTTACTGACAATAATTGCAATGATCACAGCCAAAACATATAAGTCTTAAGGAACAAAGTTAGAACTTACTGACAATAATTGCAATGATCACAGCCAAAACATATAAGTCTTAAGGAACAAAGTTAGAACTTACTGACAATAATTGCAATGATCACAGCCAAAACATATAAGTCTTAAGGAACAAAGTTAGAACTTACTGACAATAATTGCAATGATCACAGCCAAAACATATAAGTCTTAAGGAACAAAGTTAGAACTTACTGACAATAATTGCAATGATCACAGCCAAAACATATAAGTCTTAAGGAACAAAGTTAGAACTTACTGACAATAATTGCAATGATCACAGCCAAAACATATAAGTCTTAAGGAACAAAGTTAGAACTTACTGACAATAATTGCAATGATCACAGCCAAAACATATAAGTCTTAAGGAACAAAGTTAGAACTTACTGACAATAATTGCAATGATCACAGCCAAAACATATAAGTCTTAAGGAACAAAGTTAGAACTTACTGACAATAATTGCAATGATCACAGCCAAAACATATAAGTCTTAAGGAACAAAGTTAGAACTTACTGACAATAATTGCAATGATCACAGCCAAAACATATAAGTCTTAAGGAACAAAGTTAGAACTTACTGACAATAATTGCAATGATCACAGCCAAAACATATAAGTCTTAAGGAACAAAGTTAGAACTTACTGACAATAATTGCAATGATCACAGCCAAAACATATAAGTCTTAAGGAACAAAGTTAGAACTTACTGACAATAATTGCAATGATCACAGCCAAAACATATAAGTCTTAAGGAACAAAGTTAGAACTTACTGACAATAATTGCAATGATCACAGCCAAAACATATAAGTCTTAAGGAACAAAGTTAGAACTTACTGACAATAATTGCAATGATCACAGCCAAAACATATAAGTCTTAAGGAACAAAGTTAGGACTTACTGACAATAATTGCAATGATCACAGCCAAAACATATAAGTCTTAAGGAACAAAGTTAGGACTTACTGACAATAATTGCAATGATCACAGCCAAAACATATAAGTCTTAAGGAACAAAGTTAGGACTTACTGACAATAATTGCAATGATCACAGCCAAAACAAGAGCCAGTATTAGCTTCATCTGTCAAGAGATTCAAGAGTTAAATAAGCCATGAAACCATTGAATAAACAATACACACAAACATACACACATCATTTGATAATTATCACATTGTTTCTAACCTTCACAAATTCACGAGTAAAACACAAACATACATACATTAATTACTAAATTATCAAATTGTTTCTAACATTCACAAATTCACGAATAATACACAAACATACACATATTATTTGCTAAATTATCACATTGTTTCTAACCTTCACTTCTTCTTCATTTTAGGGAAATGCATCACGCCAAGTTATGCACCTCAAAAGTCAATGTATTTGACTTCAGCATTTGTCAGGTTTTCTTCCTCTAGACAGATTCCATCCAAGGCAACAGGCTCTATCTACCCGTGGGTAGGTACAACACAGCTTCAAATGTCCCCTCCCCAACCTAGACACATAACACAGCTTCAAATGTCCCCTCCCCAACCTAGACACACAACACAGCTTCAAATGTCCCCTCCCCAACCTAGACATACTTCTTCTTCTTCTGCGTTCATCCAGAGTTTTTTTTCGGACATGATTGCGTTGTGCCTGTTTACAGCAGAGCTGTGTTCGTGCGCCGTTAGACCGGCACATCCAACTTCTGCGGGCATTTGTTGACCAGGTTAACCTTCCCGGAACCTAGACATACAACACAGCTTTAAATGTCCCCTCCCCAATCTAGACATACAACACAGCTTCAAATGTCCCCTCCCCAACCTAGACATACAAATTTTAAAAAATTTAGTTGCATGTCCTTCACAAGACGTAGCAGTCAACCCCAGCATTTTGGCTGTTTGTGATTCCTGAGCAAGTTTTACATTCAGTAGTTTGCCATTGCTTTCTGAATGACCGGCACCTATACTTTTTTTCAAAAAAAACCAGCATCACTGTGTTTCGAACCCGGGTATACGGGCTCACAAAGCGTGTTCGCAAGCCCTTAGCAACAGCTACCGGCATACAACACAGATTCAAATAAATGCATCCAATTTCACTGCTGTATATAAACAGCCTACTTCAGTTGTATCTGACCATGGGTTGACACACCCTATATGCAGGAATCCCCAGCCACGCAGCCAGGCATCCCTTTCAATGGGTTCTTATCTACTCCACTTGCTGAAGTAGTTTCCAAACACAGACACAGACTTCAAGATCATCTCTTACAGTGCACCTCCACACATTTCTTGAGTGTTCTCCTGGGTTCTTGTCTACTCTACTTGCTAAAATAGTCTCCTGTCTCATAATTCAAGATAGTGTCTTACAGTGCATCTCCACACATTTCTTGAGTGTTGTCCTGGGTTCTTGTCTACTCCACTTGCTGAAGTAGTCTCCAGTCACAGACACAAGAGTTCAAGATGATCCCTTACAGTGCACCTCCACACATTTCAGTCTAAAGCCTTTCTCTTCCAAACTGTGGTGTCTAACCCCAACATTTGAATTGTAGTTGCGGTTGTCTATTTACTGACTATTACTATTTGCCAGCTGCCCACAGAGAATGTCCCTTTAAATACATCCCTCTAGCATGTGACCAAGCTAGGACATTCAGCACCACAGAGAATGTCCATTAAAATGCATCACTCCGGCACACAGTAAACGTGACCAAGCTAGGACATTCAGCACAATCTAAACATATCATAGTCATCATTTGTACCAAAGCAGCTTCCTGCCATGAGTCTGATGTGATTGTGCCATCACATTTTGTAGGCTAGAGAGTAAGGAGGAATAGGTGGGTAATCTTTCCCTCACTTTTGCCAGTGACGAGCCCTGTTGTCGAGGCCACCTCTGACCCTGCCCATGACATTACTGGCATAGTTTGCTATCAACTTCAAAGATGCATGACACAGATTAAGAGCAGAATTGGTCTAACAAACGCTGCATTAAAAAAAATGAACAGTATCTTGTGCACTAAGTCACTGTCATTGAATGTAAGAAACTGAGTTTTGAAATGTTATATATAATCTGGTTTGCTGTATGGCAGTGAATCTTGGAATGTGAATGAACAATTTAAGAAAAGGTTAGAAGCAGCAGAAATGTGGTTTCCGAGATGAATGTTGAGACTACCTTGGACTGCCAGAGTAATTAACAACGATTGACTGAAAGAGGCTAATGAAACTAGAACATTATATACAACTTTTAAAAAAAATGAAACAAACAGCAATCTTTGGCCATATGATGAGAAAAGAGGCATTAGAGAACATCATGACAACAGGAAAGATCAGTGGGAAAAAGAGGCAGAGCCAGCCTGAAAGAAATGATACTGGATGGACTGGGACAGAGGCATGAAGAAATATCATCAGTAGAGTTGATCGAGAACACCAAAGGCCGAGACATGAACACCTATGCCAGTTAGCAGGGCACTTGATGATAATGAATGTTTAATATAAAGCAACACAAGACAATGAAATCTCTATAAAAAATAAAACAGTAAATAAAAAGCGATCTTAACGAAACAAACAACGAAAGTGAATCAGACCACTCACCCTGCAGTTCTTCCACCACATGGCTTTGTGTAAAGATTTAGACCTTGAACGAAACATGTCCGAGCTACTGGACAAGCTTTCTGTGAGAACGAGAGTTCATGCTATAACAGGCCAGGTTATTGTAGATAGGAAAATGACAATTTTCTTGTGGGTTGGTAAAGTGACATTTGTGTTGTAAATTGGTAAATTAACAATTCTATTTTATTCGGTTGTTTCAAGACTTGGGTTATGAATATTGAGCACAACCCACTACTGACAACACTGATTGTATTCCGGTACAAACCTTGGGCATTGTCCACGTAATCCACCGGAATACCACGTTGATCAGGGTTGTCAGTAGTGGGTTGTGCTCAACCTTCAAAACTCTGTTTTAGTTGGACAATCTGCCCTTTAGTAAATGGACAATTTTAAATAGTTCAGCAGCTGTGCAACCTGTTGGTTCTTTAGTAAACTGACAATCTGTGAACAGTTTAATAACCAGATATCCATTTTGTCTTCACAGCTGAGAATTCTTTAACAATTTCACAACCAGACATTCTGTTGGTTCTTTAGTAAACTGACAATCTGTGAACAGTTTAATAACCAGATATCCAATTTTTCTTCACAACTGACAATTTGTTATCAATTTCACAACTGGACATTCTGTTTGTTCTTTAGTACATTTAAATTAAATCAGCTTATAAAATAAACAATTGGTTTAGAAATCTCATTTTCACGGGACATATCATATAGGTCCTCCAGTTTTGTTTCCTCAAGTTCCTTACCAGACTTGTTTTGTAAGTCGCCTAGTTCCCTCTCATGTCCTTATCTGACTTGTCCTGTAAATTTTATTAAGTCCCCTCAAATGTCCTTACCTGATGTGTCTTTAAGTTCTCTAACCTGTCCACTCAAATGTCCTTACCTGATTTATCATCTAACGTGTCCCCTCAAATTTCCTTATGTCCTCTGAAATGCCCCCTCAAATGTCCTTACTCAATATGTCCCAAAAGTCCTCTAACCTGACGCCTCAAATGTCCTTCATGGTGTGTCCTGTAATTCCTCTAGCCTGCCCCCCCAAATGTCCTTACATGATGTGTCCTTAAGTCCTCTAACCTGTCCCCTCAAATATCTTAACATGGTGTGTCCTGTGAGTCCTCTAATGTCTCAAATGTCCTAACCCAATGTGTCTCAAAAGTTCTCTACACTGACTTCTCAAATGTCCTTACCTGATTTGTCCTGTAGGTCCTCCAATCTGTCACCTCTCTCAATGACCTTGTTTACATTCGACTTCATAATGTCAACAACATCCTCAACTTGGCCTTGAAGACTGAAAGCAATGAATCAAAACGATTCAAACATGACGGGGTGTGACAGATTAAACACAGGAGAATGAGTGAGACAGAGGTACAAGAATCAGAGGAAGTGGAGACACACACAGAGGGAAAAAGAGACACACACAGAGGGAAAAAGAGACACACACAGAAGGAAAAAGAGACACACACAGAGGGAAAAAAGAGACACACACAGAGAGAAAAAGAGACACACACAGAAGGAAAAAGAGACACACACAGAAGGAAAAAGAGACACACAGAGGGAAAAAGAGACACACACAGAAGGAAAAAGACACACACACAGAGGGAAAAAGAGACACACAACAGAAGGAAAAAGAGACACACACAGAGGGAAAAAGAGACACACAGAAGGAAAAAAGACACACACAGAGGAAAAAAGAGACACACACAGAAGGAAAAAGAGACACACACAGAAGGAAAAAGAGACACACAGAGGGAAAAAGAGACAACACACAGAAGGAAAAAGAGACACACACAAACATGGAGGGAGAAGAGCACAGAGAGAGAGAGAGAGAGAGAGAGGGAGAGCACACAGAGAGAAGCCCTCACACACAGACAGAAAGAGAGGAAGGGAGATGTGCATTAACCTTAGAGATGCATAAACGGAAACAAAAAACAAGGAAGGGAAAGGCAGATATAGAGGCACAGTGAAAATGGAACAACAAAATTAAGAAACAGATAGTTACAAAGGAGGAGAAACAAATAGAAACTTGGATGTATAGAGAAAGAGAGAAACAGACAGAGAAACAAGAAATATAAAAGTGGACAGAGTGATGCAGAGAGAAACAGACAGAGAAACAAGAAATATAAAAGTGGACAGAGTGATGCAGAGAGAAACAGACAGAGAAACAAGAAATATAGAAGTGGACAGAGTGATGCACAGAGAAACAGACAGAGAAACAAGAAATATAGAAGTGGACAGAGTGATGCAGAGAGAAACAGACAGAGAAACAAGAAATATAGAAGTGGACAGAGTGATGCAGAGAGAAACAGACAGAGAAACAAGAAATATAGAAGTGGACAGAGTGATGCAGAGAGAAACAGACAGAGAAACAAAAAATATAGAAGTGGACAGAGTGATGCAGAGAGAAACAGACATGGAAGATTCATACAAAGAGACAAATATGGAGAGAAAGTAAAGGCGTAAAAACAACAGGCACGAAAAGACACACAGATGTTCAGCGAAACATACAAGCTGTATAAAATACAGTTTATGAAACAAAGCCAGAGAGAAACAAAGGATTGGAAGGTTGTAAAAGAATGTTCCAGTGGCATAGTGGATTTCTCCCTTGCTTATCAAGACAATAGTTTGGGTTCAATTCCCAGGAGTGAGAAGATTATTAATTCAGATCAACACAGCTCATAAGCCAGGTACCAAATTTGTTCCTGAATTTTCTGGGAAGGAACCAGTGATAACAAAACTGGTCACCTCACCTCATGATCTGTGGTGTAGTCAAACCAGGGAGCTCCAGCCCACCACCCTAGCACTTTTAACGTAACCAGGGTGCACCCTGCCTAGAAACATTACCGTCAATATGTAGTTTTTAAATTTGCTTTATTTGACATGAATGTGTTATGTGTCTATATAAACAA
Organism: Cepaea hortensis; assembly: GCA_963921405.1. Classification (NCBI taxonomy): domain Eukaryota; kingdom Metazoa; phylum Mollusca; class Gastropoda; order Stylommatophora; family Helicidae; genus Cepaea; species Cepaea hortensis. The sequence continues at coordinate 12,583,907 of OY992883.1, read as the reverse complement.
AACTTCACGTAGCGCAATGACTGAGGCATCTGTTAGTCAGTATTATATGTTAACTATGTTGATTTGAGTTGTGTCGAGTTGATGAGTTGTGTTGAGTTGTGTTGAGTTGTGTTGAGTTGAGTCAAGAACCGGCATCAGAGGATTCAGAACATTAACATACGTGCTCTGTCTTCATCTGAAACAGCCAGCGAAGAGTCCCAATACTAATGATACCAGTAGTAGTATGATTATGTGTCTTTTCCTCAGAGTCCCGAGTGTCGGCCAGATCGCCTGGCCACTCGCTCTGGTGGTCTGCTTCCAAATCTCCAGCAGCTGAGTTCTGAACATGTTATGGAGGATTGTAAAGTGCATTCATAACCCAATTGCAACACCGCCAAGTGTCAAAAGCTGAGGTAAAATACCACTTTGTGGACGAGGAAGTTAAGGGGAAACCACCACACTATCTTCCCAAGATTTCATGAACTTCTACAGAACATTCTTTGGTCAGATAATGAGAAGAGAGGCATTGAAAAACATCGTGACTGAAAAACTCAGTGAGAAAAAAGGGAAAGGCAGACAGAGAGATAATGCTGGACGGCGGCTTAGAGGAATATCATCATCAGAATTGATCCGCAGCACCTAGAGACAGAATGATGAAGATGATAGTGGCAATGATGAAGAAGGTAATGATAATGATGATGAAAATGATAGTGGAGGTGATGATGATAATAAAGATGGTAATGATAATGGTTGCTATTATTAAGATGGTGGTATCGATGCTGTTTAAGATGGTAGTGATGACAAACATAAAGATGATGGTTGCAATGATTATCAAGACACACAAAGATTACAATAATATTAAATATTCCAGAACTCACTGCTTCATCTTGTGGTCAGATCTGAGTCTCTCTGTATTTACTCTGGGTCCACTAAATAAACAAGAAGAAACAAAATTCTAGTTAACAATAAATTCAATTCTAATTTATGCTCTCTACCACTCCTCATTCAAACAATCTGGTACACAATCCCTCCTACACAAATTATTTTTTTTTTTTGGGGGGGGGGGGGGGGAAAGAGAGAGAGAAGGGAGAGGGGGGGGGGGGGAGAGAATGTTTTTTTTTTTTTTTTAACTTTGCTTGTTGTTTTTTTTTTTTTCTTTTGCGGTTCCTCGCTTTGAACTCAAGCGAAGTCCATACACACTACTTCTAGTGAATTTTGCGTGTGGATTAGCTTTCCATATTAACAGTGTCCCTCACCATCAGGCGAACCCACTCCAACTTCAGAGGTACATGTAATTTACGTTCCCCAAGTCAAGAACGAGAGGTCATCATTTTAGTCCAACTGTCCAGTGTAGGGGTTGAACCCCTGACCTCGGCATCAGCACACTGGATGTTTAAGAACATAGTTCTTTATCCATTCGGCCATGCTGACCTCATTTTTGAGGTTTGCTCACTTTGAACTCAAGCATACACTCTCTCTCTCTCACTACATGTATCAGTCGATCTGTAACAGAATCTTTATCTCTCACTAACTGTACTAATCCATCACTTATACTTGCTTGCTTGTGTTCGCTGGCTGTGAACTCCAGCGTGAAGGTTGTATGGCGGATGAAGACATCCTGTTGACAACATCAATGTGATGTCATACAGGACCTGAGGTTTGCATGAGTATCCGTTGTCCCATGTCTGACTTATTGGTGTGCAGACTGGTGGTTCCTCGCCGTGCAGGCAGACACTCCGACTTCGGAGGAAATCACTTATACAATCTCTCACCTATGTACTGAATTATGACCATACACCTACACACAGCAAGTGCAATAAAACCGTAGCACCCTGTCATAGTCTTGCTCGTATCTAGATAACTAAACTTGGGTTCATACAGGCAACAATAAATCTGTTCGTTATGAGATCGAATATTTATTGTATTTACATATACAGTATGCGTTGGCGCAGTGGGTAAACAGACCCGCGCTCTATTACATCTCCCAAATAGTAAACATCAAACACATAAGTATCATTTAACAGTCTAGCAAACTATCTAGCCTATGTCTATATATCTATTGATATCTATAGAGTCCCTCAAAGGCAGGCCCTGTTGCCTCTCTCAAGTCCATCTGTCCTCTGCCGGTCTCCGCGTGTCCTAACTCGACACGGGCGGTAACTCTGTCCGAGTTCCTCGTGGACCCCGCATTAGGCGGGCCACATCAGTGTCCACGGAATCATGGACTTGGTGACCATCTCTATCGAGAAGGGTCTAGATTACTCGGGTCCTGCTCGACTCAATGGTTTCCCTTGGGCTGGAATTGCAGCCCTTTACTAAATGTGCAAGTGAGGCGGTGACAGGATCCCTCCTCCCCCGTGACATGATTTGTTGTTGGGAATTAGATCCGTTCTAATTCTGTCACCGAATCACATACAGTTGGTGTTTGTAGTTTGGTGGATAGTAACCTGGCAACCTACCTATTAGCACTAAAAACTCATGTATTCTACCATACAACACTTGTCTGATTTGGTGCAGAGATCCCTGTCTCTCGTGTGCTTAAATATGCTTATCAGACCGAAGTTACGTGGCATTTTAGTAGTTGTATTTACAACTTGCCCTTCTCATAGTACCCTAAATGGTACCCAGACAAATAACCCCTATATAATAGAGGGTTAACAAGACCGAAGTCTTGGCTAAATAAGTACACCTTCAAATCTTGATCTGTGTGTGTATTTCTATACACTTTTACTCCCGTATGTTATGTAATGCTAAATATGTAGTTACCTTGTTATTTTATCCCCCTCATACTACAAGTGTTCCTGTTGGCTTGTTAGTGTGCTTTGACTAATAAGTTGATGTTTCTAATAAAGTGACTGTATTTTAACTTGATAGTGTTGAGTTTTAAGGTTTGTGTACTGTGTGTGCTGAATGTGTGGCGTATTTCCAAGCGTCACGAGTTGGGATAACCTCAATCATGAACTACTGCACTGTGTGCAATACATGAACAGGCATTCCAAGTAGTGGTGCTTGGATGTATCCTAACTGCTAAGCTAAGTATATTAACTCACTATTAAACTAAGTACTACACATGTATTCACAAATTAGACAAGTCATACAATTTACATGAAAGACGCAGACAAATTAAAATAAATACGGTTTGCGTACAATTTGTCCGCCAAGTGTATCGTTCTCTCATTTAATCCATTCACCCAGTCATTCACTCATTTTTCATTAAAAATAGTATTTGGTTAAAATATATAACTAAAGTTGAGGTAAGTGTTATTGCCCTTAAAAAAAATGGGCTAGGCGATGTTTGCCCTTTAAGTAAATACGTACTTCTTGTACGATGAATGACAAATGGGTTACAATTTAAATAGAGACAATTGTATAGGACGGTTCTTTAGCTTAGGAATGGTACCGCCTGTAATATTAATGTCGAATATGTACAAATTACAGGTGAATACAATTTATATACAACAATAATGGAAATATAATACATATTTAATCCTAAACTAATTAATTAATTAAATCCAACGATGATGTGCGCGTCGTCCTCCTGTCGCTAGCGTGTTATGCCATGAATGGTAAAGCTAGTATGGCTGTCTCTTGAGTGTCGTAGTCGATGGGGTTCTGTTTCGGCTGTTTGTAAAGTTACGTAGTAACAGCAAGTATGGCATGTTCTTAATGTCCTATATAACGAGTTCTTACAGAATTCGGAGTTAGTTCGTTGGTTGATCTTATTGGTTGACACAAACACAGTTACTGTTTCTTGCTGGAAGTGTTCTAGCGCTTAGGCACTTGATGGTATAGTTCTCAAAGTAACGTATCATGTTCTTGGGTGTCGTAATTCAACTAATCACTGAGAGCACTCTAGCAGGTGTAGAGTTCCACTGTAATATGCAAACGACTAAAAGTATCACAGTTTATAGTATGGCTAATGGTCGATGTGATCAGAGTCATTCTACTGGCGCATTCACCTGCCGTGACAAAAGGTCAGCCACAATGTTGTCGGTGCCTCTGATGTGGCGGATTTCGAAGTCGAAATCTTGAAGTAGAAGACACCATCTTTGTAGCCGATGGTTTTTAGGCGACCCCTGGTTAAGGACCAATAATGGCGAACTGTCAGTGAGGACCACAAAGTGACTCCCTAAGAGGAACTTCGATAATCTCAATATACAAAACACTAGGCTTAAACACTCTAATTCAACTGTGGCATACCGAGTCTCAGCCTTCTTTAGTTTGCGGCTTACATAGAGAATTGGGTGTTTTATGCCATCCATTTCCTGCATCAAGCATCCTCCTATTGCGATAGCGCTCGCATCTGTGGTCAAAATAAAGGGTAAATTTATGTTGGGTAATCGTAAGACTGGTGGATTAGAAAAAACATGTTTCAATTTACACATTGCATCATCTAAGCTGGTACTTTTACAAATTTTTGATGGATGATTTTTAGTTAACAAATCAGAAAAAACTGAGGTTAGTTCTGCCCAATGTGGAATAAATTTAGAATAATAGTTAATCAGACCTAGTAAACTTCTAACTTGCTTCTTTGTGGTAGGTACTTCTAGCTTAAGGATCTTGGAAACAATTTTATCATCAGTCAACAATTTTCCTTCCGAAATTCTGTGACCAAGTTTGTTAGAAAAGATAGCTTTATACTCGTCAAGGATAGTCAAAATGTCTTGTCGCTGTTGTTGTGTCAAAGTGTCAGAGATATGTATGTCATTCACACTTCCGTCGTCAGTCATGATTGGTACAGGGATTTCAGTGTTGTCCACGTCTGTCTGATTTACCACAGATGCCACTGTTTGTAAATTGTCTTCAATGTCATTGTTGTCGTCGTTGAGATCAATCGTTGTCAATATGTCGTCACATTTGTTGTCGTTGTCGATATCACAGATTGTCGGTAATGTACATATGTCTTTGTCGTTTTCGTCGTCGTAAGATTGTGTCGTTAACGATGCTTCGTTTGTCGAGGTGTCATTTCGTTGAGAAATTGTCGTTTCGTCTCCGTCGCCAGTTCGTTGAGTCAGTTCATTTGTCTCATTGTCCTGTCTAACATAATATGGTTTCAACATATTTATATGGGATAATTTCAAGTTTCCATTTAAAGAGAATGCAGTAGGGTTATTCCCCTTGTTGACCATTTTCTGACATATAACACAAGATGTACAAAAGGTTTTAATGTGTTGGTCGAACTTTGGCCAATAAAACTGGGTCAGGACAATAGCCCTGGTCATTTCGTATGTCATATGACCTCCAAAAGGGGAGTCATGGGCTAATTTTAGCACTTTGTCTCGATGTGCTTGTGGTAACACTATTTGCTGTGTTGTGGTTTGGTTTGTTGTGTAAAATCTCGTTAAGATGTTGTTCTGTAGCCTAAATGTCCACGATGCGTTCTTTGTTAATTTTGGCTTAAGGCCTACTAACTTAAAGTATGGTGCTAGGGTTGTATCTGCTTTTTGTTCATTACCAAAAGTGATGTTAGTTGAGTTTGGCGCTACTATTTCTAATGATTCCTGTAGTTGGTCGGTGTTGGTTTTGTGGGTTGTATGTCGTGTTATTGCGTTTGTGTGTTGTGTGTTTTGTTGCACATTTACAGGCTTGGTACTTGGTAGTTTGGTCGCATCCTCAATTCGAGGTTTTAATTCGGTCGTATCGTTTCTTGATTCGACCGCCCCTGCATTGTACACCTCGGTAAATTCTTCCTGAATTACCTCAGTGGTTGTCTCCCTTGGTATTTTGGCAGTTTGAGACAAGCAAGAATGGTGTTTCTCTTTCGTGTTGCTATTTCTGTGGTGGATGCCGTGTTTTTGCTTCCACCTCTTGATCTCTGTTTCAGAGCATGGATGTATGTTGGGTAAATTACCAAGTATAATATCCGCGACGGGATTTTCAAGGATAGCACACAATACTCGCCCCGATATGAACGGTGTTTGAATTTCGACCAAAGCAAGGGGGTATTTCTCTATTGTACCTGAAAATGTGCGACACGTCACATGTTTGTCTGTGTAGTCTTTAGCGTCTATTAATGTTCTCCTCACTCCACAGAGAGTTGCGCCGGAATCACGAATTAACGTGCCCTTTTTGTTGTTAACAAACCCTGTATAAAAAACTAGCTTGCCTGTAGATTATAAGGCAGCGTTAGCTAATTCATTTGCAATTGGGATTATGTGACCACAATGTAGTGTTGTGTCACGTTGGAACTTCGTACAGGTGTTGCAATTACTGTCTGTTATGGTGTTTATGACGTGTACAGCATTCCCAAGCTCGCTTTCATTGTCGTGTTGATTTTCACATTCATTTAGTGACTGAAGCTCTTCGTCAGACGACGTTTCTACTAATGCTGCATTGGCCTGTTTCAATAACTTTTGGCCTTCACAATCTTTATTATAGTGACCCCAGCTATTGCAGAAATAACATTTAATTGCTCTGTGGTAAGCCATGCGTTTAGCTGTTTGCTTCTCTACCATCTTTTTGAGGTGTTCAGGGTAGGTGGGTGATTTGTCACACATACCGTAACTGTCGTGATGAAAATTGCAATATTGGCACCTTACTAATTTACCGACATTGGATCGTGGTTTAAATCTGCTCTGTGGTTGTTTGGAGTATTTGGTGTTCACTACTGCAGCTGCTGTATCATTGTGACTTATATTATGTTGAAAAATATCCCTATTTGCTGTAAAAAATGCATTCCCTTTCGCCTCGATTTCCTGAATGCTCTTACAATCCATTTGTTTTAAGAACTTGGCAAAAGGTGTGGGGATGGTGCTAACTATTTTATCTATTATAATTAGTTCTTTAAGTTTATCATGGCTATTGTTGGTTTTAGCCGAGTTAATCCATTTTGTGCATATGTCTTGGACTGTACTGACATAATCTATGAAGGTTTGGTTTGGTTGTGGAGATAATTTGGCAAATTGTTGTTGGTAACCTGCAGTGTCTAAAGAAAAATGTTGGAGAATGCGTTGTTTTAGGTACTCATAGTCTTTTCGCATTTCCTGTGGTATTGTTTCTATTACTTTCAGTGGTTCAAGAGCCAAATTCCTCATTAGAATAAATGCCCAATCTGATTTACTGATTTTATGATGAGACATGAGGCACTCAAAATTTTCTAAGTAAGCGGAGATGGAATCTCCAGAACAGAAAGCCTTCACGAGACCTTTATATTTATTATATTTTTGTTCCTCTTCTTTGCTTCTTAACTTATTTATTGATATTTCTGTGTTGGACTCCATTTCCATCTGTTTTAGTTTAATCTGTGTCTCGGCATTTAACTGGGCCTGTTTGGCGGCGGCCTCAAGTTCCATCTGTAATTTCTTTTCATCGGCCTCGATTTGCAATTTCTTTTCCTCTGCTTGCATCTGCAATTTCTTTTCATCGGCTTCGATTTGCAATTTCTTTTCATCTGCTTGCAGTTTCCTTTCTTCGGCTTCCATTTGAAGTTTCCTTTCCTCTCGTTCCATCGCTCTTTCTTCACGGGCAATGTTTTCTGCGTGTGTTTTCTGTGCCCATTCTGACAATTTCTCTTCTTTATAACCTAACTTTATTCCTTGCTCAATGCATTTATCTAAGGAAGACATTTTGTGTTTTACTTGTATGTAATGTTTCTAAAGTTAAATCCCTTAGAAAAAATCTTGTGTACTCGAAAATTTTGTTAACTCCCTTACTTATTAATGTGTAAATCAAAATGCAAGGTTATGTTGGTGCAAACTTATGAATATGCAAAGAAATCAATATGATACAAAATAATACATTGATGAAACATGAGAAGTACAGCTTAGAAGTACAATGAGTATGAGGTGACACTTAGCTCTGAATTTTGAAGCTCCTCGATGTTATCTTGCACTCTCGTTACTGTGGGAAAGGTTTCATCGGTTGGATGCGGCACTTGTTGCGGAACAATCTGCTCGTGGAGCGAGAACACATTAGTGACTGTCACAAAAAAAAATGTCAAAATAGTAACATGTCAAAAAAAAATTGTTTACAGAATCAAAATAAAGAGGCGCTGTGGAGGCAATGGTGAGACATTGCCGAGGGACTCAGATTACTTCTATTTTATCGCTAGATAGCTACTAGTTTTATGTACCCTTGTAACGTTAACAATTTCTTTGATTTAAACAAATCAATGTGTTATCAAAAATCAATGTGATATGATTAAATAATTAATTTTACATGGCATTTAATAGGTTTTTAAGAAAACATTCTATGCCAAAACCGGAAAACTAGCCCCCAAAAAGCCTGTCATAGTCTTGCTCGTATCTAGATAACTAAACTTGGGTTCATACAGGCAACAATAAATCTGTTCGTTATGAGATCGAATATTTATTGTATTTACATATACAGTATGCGTTGGCGCAGTGGGTAAACAGACCCGCGCTCTATTACATCTCCCAAATAGTAAACATCAAACACATAAGTATCATTTAACAGTCTAGCAAACTATCTAGCCTATGTCTATATATCTATTGATATCTATAGAGTCCCTCAAAGGCAGGCCCTGTTGCCTCTCTCAAGTCCATCTGTCCTCTGCCGGTCTCCGCGTGTCCTAACTCGACACGGGCGGTAACTCTGTCCGAGTTCCTCGTGGACCCCGCATTAGGCGGGCCACATCAGTGTCCACGGAATCATGGACTTGGTGACCATCTCTATCGAGAAGGGTCTAGATTACTCGGGTCCTGCTCGACTCAATGGTTTCCCTTGGGCTGGAATTGCAGCCCTTTACTAAATGTGCAAGTGAGGCGGTGACAACCCAGACAGAAGAATAAAGAAACTCAGATGCAGTTTAATCAAACTTATAACTACATGTTAAAGACAACAGGATCTCACCCGCATGGCTCTTTCTTTCCACCACATCAATAATTAATTAGTGTAGTACTGATTTTTGCATATTTCCCATGCCTTTATAAAGCATGTTTTGATATTGCTGTTGTTGTTGTCAGTTATCCTCATGAGTGATGTATGGATGAAATAATCTATGAAAGACAGTGACAGAAAGAGGTCTTAGTCAGATATGGCTGAGCTACCATATGACAGTAGATGGTACTACCTGCATTCTGTTAGCGCCAAATGTTGGGCAGGTCTCATCAAACCCGATACCCCACATTGTGCCATTGGCTTTGGGCAGAGGAGCACAGTTGGGAGGGTACAAGCCATATTAGTGCGAGGAAATGCAACCTAAAGATTGCGTGCCCAATTCTTAACCCTTTGAAAATAAAGTCTTTTTGTTCACTCTGCAGAATACAGACCACGAACTTCGTAACTCTAGTGGTTATTTATAACAGCCAATATGAGCCAAAAACAAAAATAAAATTTAGTTTTTGATGAGCCTCATAGCGTAGTGGCTACACGATCACCTGCTAACCAGGCAGTCATGGGTTCGATCCGCAGCTGAGCATAACTTGGATTGTTAAAAGTTGATCTGAGCTCCCAGGGCGACCCAGTTTAAAATGGGTGCCATGAAATGCCTAGGGAAGTAAAGGGGCCGGCTTGATCCAGACCACATCACCCACCGAGTGCTGATTACAAGTTAGTTGCATATCCTTTACAGGATGTTTGCAGTCAACACCAGCATTTTTTGCTGTTGTTGATGTCTTGGCAAGTTTACGTTCAGTTGTTTGCCATTGCTTTCTGAACGCCTGGCACCCATACCATTTCATAAAAAACCAGTGCAACGCGGTCTGATGCCAAATCGCACGCAGCTGTGTTTCGAACGTGGTTATGCAGGATTATAAATCGCGGCCGTAACCCCTTCGCCACTGAGATAGTGCTGATTAGTCTATAAATAATATAGGTCTAACACTACTAATCCCAGAGTGATTTAACTCGTATAAAGGGTTACTTTATTTATATTTTTTTACATACTTTTGAAACAGTAATTAATAAACACAAAACAAAATCAGGTGATTTATTCATAAATGGGCCAAAAGCTAGCCATGGAAGTTAAATATAACACATCTGCTTCCTCTTCAGACGCTTTGTATGGAGTCAACTTTGACAACCAGGGCTTCCAGTCTCTGTCATCTGATTTTTTAATGTTGCTGATTTTATTGTTTCTCTGTGGTTTAAGCTTTCCACATAGATCATCCTGTTTTCCTTTGCCCAGGATGTTCTCACCAGAGGCTAGCTCAGCTATTTCCCCTCTTTACTGGATGTGCCCCACAAGTATCTTTCATCATCTCCTGAGGTTTTGATGACTGATCTAGTAACGCCTGCAGCTGTCAATACATCAACATTTGTATTCTTAAAATTCCAGATATTATCAACATTCTTCTAACACTGGAGGTCAGCGTGGCTGAATGGATAAGAATGCTTGTTTTCTCTCAAAATTCTTATGTGTTGATGTTAAAGTAGTGTCACCAGTCAATTGGGCTAACATTTTGACTTCTCGTACTTGACTTGTGAGAATAATTTACAAGTACCTCTGAAGTGGCAGTGGATTTGTCTGATGGTGAGGGACACTGATAATAGGGAAAGTTAATTAACATGCAGAAATCAGTCCAGTGCAGTTTACATAGTAGCACATGTATGGACTACGCTGGAGTTGAAAGCGATTGACCGCAAAACAAGAAAACTGCCTCCAGTTTTTTCATGACTCATTGTCCAGATAATAAATTTTAAAAAAATTAAAATCAGCTAAATTAGTTATTTCATGAAAATGATGTCTGTTTGGAGGCTTTTAAAAAACAGGCTCTGTGTAATAAGTAAAGTCACAAAAAGTAAGTTGATGATCCCAATAAAAGAATGCCTGATGACAGGACTTGAAGACAGGAGGAGTCGTGGCTGAGAGGTTTGATCTATGAATTTGTACACAAACCCTTGGTATCTGATGATATCACACACCTCCCTGATTTCTTGGGTAGTGAGATTGGGTACCTAGTTTTCTCAGATTAGGACAGGGGTGTCAAACTCAATCGCTCAGCGGGCCAAAACTCAAATCACACATAAGGTTGCAGGCCGGACAGGATAAAGATTCAATAAGCCGAACATTAAACCTTTTTAAAACATTAATATAAATTAAAACAGAAAAAAAGTTTTAATAAAACATCATTGGTATACACATTTTCACACTTATGTCAGATTGTCAGAGCACGATGTTTGGCATCTTTTCTTGGCTACAGGTTTGTTTATGTTGGGAGTAATGTTCTGTGTCATTGAGATTTTCATGATGGACTGCAAGTGTTCATCAGTGAGACGACTCCTGTGTGATGTTTTGTTAATCTTCATCACAGAAAACAGCTGCTCACACAGATATGTGCTACCAAACACGCTCAAGATTCGAGCCACATGTAGACGAAGCCGGGGCATCTCTTCAGGAATAAGCGCAGCTTCACTTGAAATGCCTTCACTGCATCATGCATATCAGTGATAATGTGATCCCGTCACTGGAGCTGCAGGTTCAAGTCGTTGAGATGAGTGGTTATATCAGACAGAAACGCCAACTCACATTTCCACTTTTTATCACAAAAAACTGTGTAATCTTTTCTTTTAGTCTATGAATTGACAGATTTCCTCAATCAGTTGGAAAAATATACTGAGAACTTTTCCCCTACTTAGCCACCGCACCTCTGTATGATAAGGCATGTCGCCGAATGCTGACTCTATTTCCTGCAAAAAAGACTGAAATTGGTGGTGATTTAAACCTTTGGCTCTGATACAGTTGACAGGAAAAGGTTATGTAATATCCAGGCATTACACTACTTTCATTTTTTATGCGCCAATCCAAAACGAGCATCTGAATGATGCTAGTAACTATAACGACGAACACTAACTCACTAAACAAATTTTATTTTCGCTTATTCTGATCGAAGCGAGAACCCACTCAGGTAGCCTATCATTCGGAAGGCTGCTAATTAGGGAATTTGATTTGCACTTTATATAGTGACCATAAAAAATAGTTTTGCCTAAAATTCTCTCTTGGGCCGAATATATTTGTACGTCGGTTGAGACCTCTCAGGCCTGATATGATTGTACGTCAGGCCAGATGTGACCCGCGGGCCTTGAGTTTGACACATGTAGATTAGGGGGAAAACAGAACATCGTGTGTGCTGTTGTGCACATAACATTCACACAACAGTTGAAAATTGCAATGAAGAAGCCACAAGGCTGCTGACCTGCTAGGAAAGAAACCCTACAAGATGTAGACAGGGCTCATCAGCTTGTATGGAATCTGTCTAGAGGAAGAAAAGCATACACAAATACATGCCAAATTCTGATAGTAGAGTATAATCTTTGAGGTGTATAACTAAGTGTGACTCATTCCCCTCAAATGAGGAAAGAAGGAGGAAGATTTGAAACAAAGACCTGTAGATGTACAAGCATAAAAAGACATGTTTTTAAAAACCTCAAAATTAAACTGTTGACTTCTACAGAAATTGAAAATAAGGAAATCTGCAGAAATTAACCAGCATTCAATAAGCAATAACATAAAAAGCAAAGAAACAAATAGACACCTGTTGGATGTATAATAAAAATGGTAACTATAGTATGTCCACATTTGGTTGCCTTCATTCACGATCAATTATTTTGAAAACTGTCTGTTGCATCGTTATGAAATTTTTCCAGCCGTCTTATATTTACCCCCACCCAAGGAATATGTCTTTGAAAGGTCCAAAAACAACTTAAATCATTGAAAGCGGCGACATTCCTTTGATCTTTTGCTGAACAACTAGTGATTTCTCGCTAACGAAGTTATTTTTACGGTAATGTGAGACATGTCAATTCTGTTGACACACAAAGGCGTATCCGGATTCATATGAGAGTGGGTGCAATGAAAGAATTAGCTTAAAATCGACAGGGTCGGCTGCATTGCACCGGGTGTTTATCCCATATGGCTCAGTTTCTTTCCGCAGCGCGGAAAGCGTCGCACAAAGCACAAACTCCGTAACTCCAGCAACGACCCTCGGGAGTCTCCGAAAAAATGCACTCGTGAAATGAAGGACGCGGCCCGGAATCGAACATACAACCTTCGGAGCCCGAGTCAGACGGCTTGACCACTTCACCACGGAGAATCCAGAGAGGGGTGCAATGTGTAATATTAGTAAAGACAGAGAATTTATAGAGGCACGGGGTAAATAATTTGTAAATTAACAGGAAAGTAGAAGGAATATATTTCTTACCTTATTTTTCATTTCCTTCTTGTTTCTTCAGTTATCAGTTATCAGTTGGGGTATCTTCATTGCACTCCGGACATGTCCATAGGTGCTCAGATCCTCCCCCCAGCATATGCATCAGCTTCCGGTGGCTAATAGTGCCAGTTCTGTGTTGGTTGACGAGGCGCCTTGTTTTCCCGATGTACCTCTCGCATCTGGCCGTGCCGAATTCTTACTCCCAAGTCTTTCATCCTGGACAGCGATGTGGATTCACTGACGTCAAAGTCCTCTGTTCTCGCCATATCTTTAAGGACGTTAATAACATCGGCACGATCCATGGGCTGGCCATCTACAGGGGCTGCAGAGCCAGCCAGTTTATCAGCTCGTTCATTTCCCTCGACTCCCGCATGTCCTGGGACGAAGATGAAGGTGACTTTATGAACAACAGACTTCCGCAGCGACTCAGTCCACCGTCTACGTACAAATCCAGCTTCGATCTTCTGAATCATGCGCATTGAGTCACTTAGTACACACACGTTGTTATAATGCTGTGATTCCAGCCATATAAAAGCCTGTGTAACTGCCATCACCTCCATCGTCATGCTGCTCGAGGTCATAGAGTGGGCACCACTGGATTCTTGAACGGTTCGGCCCGCTGAATGGGCTGTAAATGCCCATACACTTCTGTGCTGCTTTACAACAGATCCATCTGTATAGATGAGCACTTTGGGGCTATATGAGTGTTCATAGATGAGCGCATTGATTTCTGCATTGACAGCGACAGGGTTCTGCTCTCTGCACCGTCTGTCGAGTGTGATAATGCAGGAGAAAGTGCACTTAAAAGCTGGAGGCACCGGCACCCATTCCTTGCCGGGGTTGATACTGGTAAGACTGCAGACCTGTCTGACGACATCTTCCGCCCGACCCATCCATGATTTGCCTCTCTTTAGCCTGTCACCCTTTTCTCTGAATATAGCGTCATGCAGAGGTGCTGCTCATCTGCACTTATTTTTAAGAATGCACGAGCTCTCCAGATCTTGATCCTGTGTTCCATTGTCGGGAAGTCAAGGAGGTATCTCATTGATACACAGCTGGTGTCTTTCGTGCAGTCCAAAATGATGCGCATGGCTTCGTTTTGTACCTTTTCAAGTCTTCCAATCTGTGAAGGGCTGACAGTGAGGATGGCCAGGGCATACTCTGCTCAGACCTTAATCTGTGTCGGACGATTCCAGTAGGTTGATGATTGCTCTCGGTTGCATAAAATTCAATCCATCCTTTCTCCAATAGTCCTCTTCCTCTTTCAACACATGGTCCTCACATTTTTTCCAGTAACTTTTATCAATATTTAATAGCGCGGACTGGGTTAGTATCTTGACGTCAGACAATTTGAATATAGTATTGGCAGCTGCCACTTGTCCTTTAATTGTAGCCCACACAAGTTCTATAGGGTCTAAATGAGAAAGATACGGCGGAAGTCACAAGCACCTATGGCCATGCTCTTCTATCAACTTGTCAATTTGAAATTTCTTGCTTTTTTGCGTCTGTTTTACAAGGGACAACAACTGTAGCTTGAAATATGTTTCTGGAAATGGTATATTTTCCCTTCGGAGCCATATCTTTATTGCTTCCTTTGTGCTCGATGCCGTAGGTATTTTGTCTTCTTGGGCAACAACATTGTAATATGATGCATTGTCCATGATTAGACAAGACGGTCTATCAAGGGATGGAAGTACTGTATTCTCGAGCCAATCTCTAAATACATTACCATTCATCTCATTATGATAATCCCTATTGTCTGTATGCTTTGATACGAACACGAGCCCAGCATTCTGTAGTAAGCCATTATGAGTACTACCAGCATGGGCTATGACCAAACGCTGTCCTTTACTACTGGGCACATAACGTTTTATCTTTTCATCCATTGATTGCCATTCCTTTTCACTTGTGTGGTGCGCATTGATCCACATTTCATCCAAATACACTATGTCATAATTTTCTTTGCGCATTTCCCTTATTTCACGTAGGTATCTGCTTCTCATGGCTCCTAAATGCGGTTGCTCGCAAAGGATATTTCTACCTCCCTTGTACTTTCTAAAAGTGAAGCCTAATGTCCTTATAATTTTCCACAAAGTTGTTTTGGATAGCTCTATGTTATTGTCCTTTCTCAACAAAACCCTCAGTTTTCTTACACTCACTGTTTCTTTGGCATCCATTATTTTTATAATAACTCATCTGATGACATCCTTGTCAAAGCTGTCTACAATTGCCTTTCTACCTACCGTTTGCTTATTGCGTGTTGGTTTCATTCCAGATTCTGGCACCCATCGACGAAACGATTGTTTACTCAAACCTAATGCATGCACTGTTCTTTTTTCGGGATTTGTAACAGTATGAAACAGTTTCCTGCGATCAGCTTCTTGACAAAAATATGTGTACAACTTCATAGCGATGTTTTGAAGTGTACACAATTTCACTTTTAATCCCATTGAACAGTATTAACACATTCAAATATTAGCTATTAAGATTACATTAATGGTAAGATTTATTTATATAATCACGTTTCATGAAAGAACCCACAGTTTGACGACGCCTCTGAACTATAACACTCAGTCTGTCCAAAAACGAAAGACCGCCAGACAATTTTAAAATTAGCGTGAATGGGTCTTGCTGAGCTGTAATACTCTAAAAGTTAAGGCATTCATGGCGGGGCGGTAAAATATATACCTCATATAAGCAAAAATTGAAATTTGCTGTACAATCTCCAGAACAAAAATTTTTTTGTTGGGTGGACATAATGATAAGGTTATATACTAAATCTCATTATTTTCCATCAGTTGGTTACTGAGATATTCAATTTTATATTGAGGCAAAAAAAAAAAAAACACACTATAGCAACAAATAGAGAACAAATGAATATCTATTGGCAAACAAAAGTAAACATTCTGAGATAATACATTTTTCATTTGAAAACATATGGATGTGAATTATGGACCTTTTCAGAAACGCTAAAGAAGAAAATCAAGGCTAATGAACTTAAATGTTAAAGAAAAGTTCTTAGAATAACATGGACGAAGAAGACAAAAATACTTATATTCTACAAGTATGTAAGATTGAAAAAAGGAGATTATACAACAGTATCACATATTGGAAGCTAAAAGTACTTCAGCCACATCAAATGCCACAGTAGTTTAAAGTGAACAGTAATGAAAGGTATGGTTCCTGTAATATAAACAGGTACAAACCAGCACTACAGTGGACACACAACATTAGAGACACCACAAACATAAAAAAAAGTGATTAACACAGAGGAAATGGAGGACTCAGCCTTTCAGGCGGGCTGTGACGAGTGACATGACGGCGACTTACTTTCGGAAGAAGTCCTCATCGTCAGAGTTGTCATCCAGTAATCCTCTCTGTAGGGGAAAAAAAGGCAGCTGTAGTTTTTTTGGCCACATTATGAGAAGAGGTCTTAGATATGATTGAGCTACTGTATAACAGAGGATGGTATTAAATGTTTTCTAATAGCGTCAAATTTTGAGCGGCACTACATTGTGCTGTTGATTTTGGGTGAAGGAGCACAGATGGGAGGGTACAAGCCTTATCCTAGTGCGAGGAAATGCAACCTAAATAAATATCATGGTGGAGCAGACATGGCCCTCAGCCTTGGGTGACAACTGGTCTAGGATTGAAAATGAAACAGGTGGACAGTCAGAGCATAGCTTTGTTGATCTGTCAGTTTCTGCAGCTAGTCTTGTTCCAGATGTATTGGCGTTATCTTTCCTCTAAAGTAAACAAGGCAGATCGAGACAGATAGATCATGCTGCATGGGCAACACATGGTCTCTACAAATCAGCCCAGGCTTTGTGCAATGGAGAGGTACAATGTCTTTTTTTGAAGCATAATATAACAAACCTATCGTCTGTCAAGACAGCAAGGTGCCAGGACATGAGAAGTAAAAATCTGAAATATGACAACTGGAAAGATGTATGGAAGGAGAGATAAAGGAAGTCTGTGGAAGATGATTCTTGACAACCTTTTATCATGTCATGGAAAGGTATCAGCACACAAACTGATATATTCTGTTGGAGATCGCAGATGTGGAGAAGCATGATCATCCACATCTGCTGCAAAGCACTTGATGATGATGGAAGTAACAAAGAAATCTGACACTTACAAATATGCTGAAGCCATCATCAGCAAACTAACATAATTAAACATCATAAATTATCTATGCAAATGTTCTTTGACACCACATTGTGCCTATATGCCTATTCTGTAGGTTTCAATTTGAAATTTCTCAGATTTTTCTAAAATTATGAAAGAAATTTACTTGATAGATCTGAATACCGAACACAAAACTCAACATCACCACATTCGGAACATTCAAATACATTCTACATCCACTTCTTCAAAAGCTACCAAAGCATTCCTTTGCTGAATATTCCAGTAGCAATTTGGTTAAAAGTCTGCCAGGATTGTCTTCTACAAACTGTCTTTCCAGATAAGGATACTCCTGTCTGTTGGGCCACTCTCTCCATCCAATCCCAGAGTGCCTTCACCACATCACCTTTACAATAAAGTAGCTCTACCTCCAAAGAACAGATGCAGCCAATCTATCAAGTTGTTCATTGCCCTGCACACCTGCATGCCCTGCACACCTGCATACAAAACATCCACACTATGCTCACAATCTCCATCCTGTCGAGCAATTCTAGCCACTCCACCCAAAACATGCCAATTTCCACTTTCTAAAACATACTCTGTGAGTTCTGTTACAAACACGTCTGGCTATGCTACCCTCCAGTCATCTGAAGGCTACTATCACAGCCTCAACTTCCATTCTCATGCTAGATGTTGTAGTAGTTTTAAACAGTGTCCACTTGTCTCCAAACCTGGCAGTGAAACCTGGACAACTTACTCACACCAAGAGAAACGTTTAAACAGCGTTCATATGCGGTGTCTGCGAAGAATTCTTGGTATTAAGTGGCAAGACAAAATCACAAATACTGAAGTATTGGAAAGATCAGATTGTGTGACGGTTTATTCCATGCTCAGTCTTCGTAGATTAGATGGATAGGACATCTTAGGAGGATGGATGATGGTAGAATACCAAAGGACATCTTTTTTGGTGAATTACAGATGGGTAAGAGATCTCAGGGTCGGCCTCTACTACAATACAAAGATGTGTGTAAGCGGGACATGACTGATACAGGCATTGATCATTGGGAGCAAGTCACCGCTGAACGTGTTGCATGGAGGGCAAAGATCAGAAATGGAATAAAGACAAAGGAGAAAATTATTGCAGATAAGTCACACACCGAGCGTGTGAGACGTAAGATGGTGCATGATGGTGGAAATAACCATGTGTTCACATGCACCCACTGTGAACGAACATTTACAGCATGAATTGGCCTTACCAGTCACATTTGCCACCGCCATGGGTAAAAGTTATTATGCCTTTTTTGAAGCACAAACTATCGTCTGTCAAGACAGCAAGGTGCCAATGACTTGTCTCCAGCAGGACCAATGGATAAACTTTGTCATTTCTAACCAGTAGACTTTTTCACTCAAATCTCTACATGAATTATAAGCGTAGATATTCCTCTTCTGTCATCCCTTACCCTCCACTGAAGCATAGTCCTTCAGCCAGCTCCCTCCAAGTCCTCCCATCCCTAGCTAACTTATGCAGCTTCATCCTCATCATTCCCAAATTATTCGTTTCTGTCTTTCTTCTCTTCTCCACGTCTTCAGGTCTTCCTTTATTTTTTGGTACTGTGGATTCCAAACAAATGCTTATCTATCGTGTTTCCCCGAAAATAAGGCCAGGTCTTATATTAATTTTACCTTTAAAAAAATGCACCAGGGCTTATTTTTGGGGGATGTCTTATTTTTGTTTCCACATACAAAAATAAACATTTATTCATGTACAAAGTTCTACATTTATTCAAATACAGTCATGTCATCTTTTTCTGGAACGTCAGCATAGCTCTCCGAATCCCGAATTCTGGCCTAAATTTCTTGCGACTCCATTTCCTGTAGAACCATTGGTCCCAGTCTCTCATGTCCAGCAGTAAAGCTTTCCTTAAATGAGCATTTCTTGTCTATGTAGCCTGCTCGTAGTGCATTGGAAATTTTATTTCACACGAGTGACATACTGAATTGTGAACCGTTCATTATCAAGTGCGTACCAGTGACGTCTTTTACTCCGATTGGCCATACTGCAACAAGTCTCTCATTCTAGCTGATTATCTGAACTAGGGCTTATATTAGGGGTAGGGCTTATATTAAAAGCATCCTGAAATATCGTGCTAGGGCTTATTATAGGGGTAGGTCTTATTTTCAGGGAAACACACTAGTTATACTATTCTCAGGTCCAGGGTTGTCTTTTCCTCACCTCTTGATTTACTGGTATTCATCTAGTTGTCTCCATGAGCTCCACACCGTTGATTCTGTTGTACCATTAAGTCCTATTATGTGCAGACAACAAAGAATGAATGTGTGTAGTTTATTAGAACTTGTGTCATTCTCTGTGTTTCTTATCCATACAGTGGTACTGATCTAACAATAGAATAGAATATTCTAGGTTTAGTGCTAAGTTCAATGCTATTTAACTGTCACAAACAATGGTACAAATATCGGACACATACCCTCTCTGCATCGTCAGACCTGGACAAGTCAGAACCTTCTGGTAATCGTACAAACTTAGGTGGCATTTTTTCCCTGCTGAAGTATTTTTCCTAGCCCCTGTGTAAAAACAAAATGGTTATCACAATGACAGGAAAGCATAATAGTAAATACATAGGTAAAATAAGATACAAAAATAAGTCCATGTCATGAGGCATCCTGGGTGTATGGTGCTGTTCCATATTTGGGCACTCTTCTGAAGGACAGCCCCAAATTATTTAGTGTAAAAAGCATCCCTTACAGATATAATAAACCATATTAAACACTATGAACTAAAATATAGAACTGAGAAAATGGAATTACGTATCAATAATATTTCACAATTATGTGTGGAAATTGTGGCACAAAAGTTGTAAATACTATCCGAAAACATATTCTTTGTGGATAAAATTGTACATATCGAACACGCATTGAATGTGTTGTTGATCACTTCCGGTTGAGTGTGTGTGGTGACTGCTAGACTGAATGATGGATGCAATAAATGTTTCTGGGCCCAGAAGGCCCTCACTGTCGTCGGAGTGTATATGCATTTCTTGTGCTACCGACAGAAACATTTATTGCATCCATTGATCGGTCTACCAGTCTACCACACACTGAAGTGATGAACAACATGCGGCCCTGTAAGGGATACTTTTTACGCTAAATAATTTGGGGCCGTCATTCGGAAGAGTGCCATTGTATAGAAAAACTGCTACTTGACCGGTCATGTGGTCAGTATATGCAGACCACCTTTACTTCCCAAAACATTTCCTAGTACTCATTTTAGGCTGGCCCTTCTGGTAGCAGGTCGATGTTTCAAATATCCCAACGCCAACATCTAGTCTGAATACAAGAAGACCACCAGGCTGGCAGGCACGTATTCTAAATTTACTCACTGAGCCTGTGTGATTTATTATCACAAATATGGTCAGATGAACTGAAAGTATTCTTTACAAAAATACACTAACAAAGCACTAAGTAGAGAATAACACCTGATAAAGTTAAGTTAGTTAGTTGCATATCCTTTACATGACATCGCAGTCAACCCCAGCCCGGTGTTTGACTGTTGTGAATTCTTGGCAAGTGGAATTTTAGTTTTTTTTTATAAGACTACTTATAAATACTATGACAAATCAAATAAATATGGAGACGTTAATTTTCTCTCACCGATCACATGAGTTTGAACACTAAAGGCGAATAAATATATTCACTGGGCACACACAGAGATCAGGAGAGCGGACACGTAGACTAGCAATAAACTAACAGACGACAATATTGTCCACCATAACAACATCACAGCCGGAAGTGGGGTTGGTCTAAATGTCGACCTGTACAGAAACATCACAAAGTTACACAGATAATATTCATCATCATCATCATCATCATCATCATCATCATCATCATCATCATCATCATCTTCCACGTCTGCCGTCAAGCTGCGCGGGGAGGAATAATTTGCGTTCCAGCGCCCGGTGGACAGCACTGGATAGTGTCATTCCGTGTGATTGTACAATGTCTCTGATGTCGTCAATCCATTTTCTTCTTGGACGTCCTCGTGGTCTCGTCGCGGATGATCTTTGATGTAAGGCCAGTGATGGTATTACTATTGGTAGTTGCTGATGTTGCATTCTAACGACATGGCCAAATAATATTCATTCATTTCAAACCTGGAGTCGCCATGGCGAAGTTGTCAAGCCGTCTGACTTGGCCTCCGAAGGTTGTGGATTCGATTCCGGGCCGCGTCTTTCGGTTCACGAGTGCATTTTTTTAACACTCCTGGGGGTCGTCGCTGGAGCTACGGAGTTCGTGCTTTGTGTTACGCTTTCCGCTCTGCGGACCATGTAAACAATGAACAGAGGAAACAATGTAGAGTTCATGGGAATTTCGACATATGAAGTCCATAAACGGGCAATCTCACGCTGTTTATGATTTACCTCGACACCGCAAGGTACAGGAACAAGTTGAGATGAGAATTTCATTTAAAGCCCAAAGTTGAGTTGGGTCGAGAACCAACATTACAGCACTCAGGACATTCCCATGGGGGAATTCATCCTTATCTTGAACGGCAAGTGAAGAGTCCTAATACAAATAGTACCAGAAGCAGTCTCATTATGTGTCCATCTGGCCTATCCTCGAAGTCCTGAGTATTGGCTTGATTTTCTAGTCTCTCCCTATCGCACCATTCTCTCAGGCCATGATGATTTATAATTATATGTTCGTCCAAATATCCAACCGTCCACGACTGCCTTATATCCAATACCCCAACCAGCAGTGCAGACCCAGCCAATCTATCCGCATGCTTGTTTCCCACCACACCAGCATGTCCTGGGGAGAAGATCCAAGAGATATTCCCTATCTGGGATTTTTTTTTTTTTTAACGGAACCAAGCCATTCTACAGGAAGCATACGTGTTTACACCCTTCTCAGCATGTTCCGTGAACCCGTTACAGGCATAAGATCTGTGTGCTGTTTGCCAGAGAATTGCCAAAGTGACTGCCTCAGGGATGTGGTTCCTGAAACGACTGTTGTGAATTCCTTGGACTGCCAGAGAAAATGTGATAGCTTGGAAGAGGCTAATTAAAATAGAACAGTATATAAACTATTTTTTTTTTTAAAGCAGCTTTCTTTGGTCATATAATGACAAGAGATGTATTGTAAAACATCGTGACAACTGGAAAGATCATTGGAAGAGAGAGAAGGGAAGATAGAGAAAAATTACGCTGGATGGAGAGAGCCGTCGGCACTGAGAATATTATCAGCAGAGTTTATTCAGAACGCCAAGGTTCAAGATCTTTGGAGAGACGTTAACGCCTACGCCACCTCTCAGGGTATGTCGTGATGACCATCATCATTCAAATGAACCCACAGCTATGGAAATTGGACAAAATTCGTACTAAAAATCTCAGGAAAAATAGTCTTGGACAGCCCACCTTAAATGAGGAGACATCAATTCATTATGACGATATTTATTGGGCTCAGTAAACTGTTATTACCAAAAACTTGTCTTGGTTGCTTTGGGGAGTGGTCGAGCAATGGACCAGACTCACATCCAAATGGATAAATTCTGCAACTTTCATCAGACTGCAAGAACATCAAGTCAAACTGGGTCAAACTAGGCAAGAGCGCATAGGGAAGCCAAAGAATATGTTGAACATTCTAACAATATCTGTGACTATGCGTTGATTCAGATTAAGTATTATTAATTTATTCACTAATGGTGTGACTCTTCGCTGGCTGTTGAACAAGAGGACGGAGCGCGTATGGAAATGTCCTAAGTGCAATGATGTCAGTTCTTAGCTCAACTCAACTCGAATCATTTATTGACTCCATATGATATATGGTTCCGTCACCCTGCTACTGCGTTGAGTGCGAGGAGTGACACTGTATGCTGTGAATTTCGTGTGGAGTGCTTTTACATTTGTCCGTGGTTGTTTGTAGCGTGAACTGCATGTTCAGAAAAATGGCGACCGGCCGTTCGCTGAACTAACTATGTTGCCTTATGCAATAATGTGTGGCTGCTAGTTTTCTAATGACTACCTCTTCTATTGACGATGAACTGTATTTTTTGCAGCGGACTTTTGTGTTGGCATTCTGGCAGCGACATTATGCATAGTATACCTGTGCGGGCTATTGGCTTGTCGAGACTCCTGTCTGTCCCACTGTTCACATGGGGCAGTGAGGAGCATTTTGTGTGATATTCACTGGCACAGGAACGGAACATAATGGGACGACCCTTTGCCGTGAAACTGAAACTTTGACTAACTAACTAACTAACTAACTAACTAACTAACTGGCTAGCTAACTAAATAACTAAATAACTAACTAACTAGCTAACTAACTAACTAACTAACGTATGCTATATAACTCTTCAGTATGCACCTGACAAAATGCGGCTAAATATCAATACCATCATCAAGTGTCCTGACAGTTGAAGTAGGCGTTCATGTCTCTCCACAGATCTTGGTCTTTGGTGTTCTGGATCAACTCTGTTGATGATATTCTTCCATCCCACCGCTTCAGTCCATCCAGCATCATTTCTCTTGAATTGCCTCTGCCTCTCTTCCCCTTTATTTTTCCATCTGTCACGATGTTCTCCAAATGCCGCTCTTCTCATCACGTGACCAAAGAAAGCTGTTTATCTCTCTATTGTTGTAAATAGTGTTCAAGTTTGCAGCGAAATATGCCATGAATTAAATCCTGCAGCATATTGTTTCTGGCTTCTATGTTTAAAATCAAAGAAAAATAATCATCTATCTATCTTGTGCCATGCCGATAAGCGTAGGCGGTCATAATTCGCCATTTCACTCGTTCACCAGAGTCGTGGATCAGCTCAGTGTTCTTGTCTCGACAATGCCACGTGACTAAGCCATCCAGGTATTTACTTCTCTGTCTTCAATTTGTTCTCTTCCCTTCGATCTTGCCAGTTGTCACCAAGTTCTCTAATTTATTTCTTCTTATAACATGCCCAAAAATGTTGGCTGTCTACGTCTAATTTCTTTAATCAGTTTACGATTTTCATTTGTTTCTTGTAGGACTTGGTCATTGATTTTTCTGTCTGTCCATGGTATTCTTTGCATTCTCCTCAGAAACCACATTTCTACAGCCATCAGATGTTTTTCAGCTTGTCTTCTCATTGTCCACGCTTCACATCCATACAAAAGTATAGGCTCTAGATAGCACCTCAACACTCTTTTTCTCGTTGCAACTGACATTATTTTATTGGTCAGTATGTTTTTTCGTAATCCCGTATATCCACGTGGGGAAAACAGCAGCTGTGAGAATCGGCAGTGGTTCACGCCGCTTTGGTAACTTAAGGGGGTAAGTTCAGAGAGCAATGGCAAATTACTGAACTTAAAACTTGCCTAGTACATCAACAGCAGCTGAAAATGCCGGTGTTGACTGCAACGTCCTGTAAGGGATATCATCATCACCATCATCATCATCATCATTATCATTAAATGTCATGCCGACTGGCGTAGGCGTTCATGACTCTCCACAGATCTCGGTCTTTGGTTTTCTGGATCAACTCTGCCTTTGATATTCCTCCATGCCGCCGTGTTAACTAACCTGCTACGTGAAAGATCTGTTAACTAACGTCTCAGGAAATATTGACAGGAAACTTGTGTAAGGGATATGAAACACACACAGCAATGTTTTCAATCTTGCAAAATAATCAACCAATACAAAATTGTAGACGCCAGTAGCTACAACTTGATATTGGCTATTAAAGACGATAAAACAAAGAAAATTGATATATTTTGGTCACTAGAAACGTCACGAAAGTTTGAAGAGAATAACAATGGAGGGGTATATGCTTGGTAAGAGAGGAAGAGGAAGGCCAAAGAGAAGATGGATGCAGGATGTGGCGAATGATCTCCAGATGGGTGTATCTGACGCGGGACATCTTACTTGTGATCGATAAGTTTTCCAGAAGATTGTTATGGGAGCGAGGTTCTGCAAAGAACATGCTACTGAATGAATGAATGAATGAATGAATGAATGAATGAATGAATAAATAGCTACAAGCTCAGGGACATATTAAAAAGGGGATCTGGGCACATATGGACTAACAGTTCGACCTGCTATGAGAAAGATCTGTTAACTATTTCTCAGGAAATATTGACAGAAAAACTTGTGTACCTTTGATGTAGAGAGTACTTGTGACGTAAACAACAGCACATGGTAACAGTATCGCTAAGGCCTTCGTGACCAGAATAGAACTGTAGCAAATGCTGCAATAACTTCCAAAAAATACACAACCACGGAGGCCGCTACTGGTGTCCAATGAATCGTTCCGTTCAATCTTCGGATGGAATGGAACAAGAATCTGTTGTGGCCTGGAATGGCGCCTTAAACAAGGAGAATAACAACAGCAATGAGAACATTTCAGCGAGCAACGACAATGTCGGCCCGGTAATTAGAATTCTGGAAATTGAAGCCAAAATTGACAAGGAACCAACACAAGTTGATGAAAGTTCATCCGCGGTTTTAAAATATCGAACGCCGAATTTTAGGTAAGGTTAGTTAGTTAGTTAGTTAGTCGAAAGATCATCCTCATTGCACATCAAAACATTCGTCCAAAAGTGCTCGGATCCCTCCTTAGTAAATCCCACAGCGTGTAGCGACTGATGATACCAGTTCTTTGTTGATTTATTAATCCTCTTTGGCTTCCCGCGTAGTGTTCTTGTTTTGCCACCCCTCTTTTAATTTGCTGTTCTCGCAGTCTGACCATGGTTGTAGATTCACAGACATCACTTCGTTCTCACGAACAACTTACTTCTCGTAGAGCATTCAGAATGTCAGCCTTCCACAGTAGCCTTACTTGCAAGCTTGTCAGATCGCTAATTTCCTTGTACACCCGCATGGCCTGGCACGAAGATGAAACTAATCTTTGCCAGCCGAGACCGCTCCAGAGACAGCAACCATTCTCTTCGGATCCACCCCATCTCTAATTTCTTGAGCATGCTCATTAAGTCGCTAAGGAAACATGCCCTAGTGAATGTCTGTGTCTCGAGCCATGTTATTGCTTTACTTACTGCCATAACGTCCATAGTCAGGCTACTTGTGGTCAAAGCAAAGGCACCAGAATCTTCCTTCACAATTCTCCCTCCGGCATGAGCTGTAAAAGCCCACGAACTTCTCATTCGTCGAACGACCGACCCATCTGTGTAAATGACAGCATCACCGACCAAATAATGCTCGAAAATCAAAGCCTGTACTTCCGCCTCCACAGCAGCCGGATTTTCTTGTCTGCATGTTCTGTCTAGTTGGATGAAAACTGAAAAGGACGTACAGAAATATGTTGGCACTTGTACCCACTCCTCGCCAGGTTCTAAGACCTCAAGTGAACACACCTGTTGAAGAATGTCTTCGGCTTGACCCATCCACGACTTTCCTCTTTTTAACCTGCTGCCCTTTACCTTCTTAATTTCACTGTGCAGTGGATGTTGTGTGTTTACGTTGACTCTGAGGTAGGCACTTGCTCTGCAAATTTGTATTCTATCCCCAGTTGTTGGAAAATCAAGAAGGTAGCGCATCGCCCTGCGTGTAAACTAACGTATTGTGTACTAAAGTATAGTAGAAAATGGATAAACTGCCGTGGGGGTTACCAGACTGTCAAAACAGTGAGGGGAAAAATGGGATGCTTAGTTATCTTGTCTTTCGTTGCTACTTCTTTAACACTTTGTCCCTCAATGGGGAACAGCAAAGCAAACCATGAGTGTGTTTAGTTTATCTTGCATGAGATTCCGTGCGTGTGGTGTGACGGGAGTGCGTGTAATTAATAATTTATGTCACTGAGTATGGTTTGGGGCTGCTGACAGTATCAAAGAGTCAGCTTGAAAGTCTGGAGCGCATACAGAATGCGGACATGTGGGTGATCCTGGGGTGCATAAAGGACACACCAGTTATATGCATGAGGCATATCCTGGCGCTACCAACAATGGCAGATAGGCATAGGGTCCTTCAAGACAAATGGTACCTGAGAGTTGCTGCAGACAGGGATCACCCCCCCCCCCCCCACACACACACACACCCCTACGTGAAGCCATGGATAAGGATGGCACCGGCGGAAATATATATACGTCAGGTTTGTGATCTAGAGACCATCAATCGTGAAAAATAGTGGTTTGAAGTTCCGGCAGACAGGACGGACTGGCACAATGTACGAGGTGAAGTCAATAAGTAAGTCACAAATGGCTGTAGAAAAATAACTA
The DNA here is from genome assembly GCA_963921405.1 of Cepaea hortensis. Lineage (NCBI taxonomy): Eukaryota > Metazoa > Mollusca > Gastropoda > Stylommatophora > Helicidae > Cepaea > Cepaea hortensis. Next base: position 12,556,477 of record OY992883.1, on the reverse strand, counting down.
AATATGATAACAACTTGAAACCAGTTTATTTTTATACATACATTGTCCCTTTATTTCTCAACATAATTTCCACTAACATAGATGCACTTATCCCAACGTTTTATCAGTCCTCCCAAACCGGCTGCATACAACTGGGTGCTCTGTTTTCTAAACCACGTTTTTACTTCACATTCAACTTCGGCGTGTTTCGCGAAATGTTCCCGCCAAGGTGGGTTTTCAGTGGACCAAAAACGTGGAAATTGCTAGGGGCTAAGTCGGGGCTGTAAGGTGGAAGTTCCAGAACTTCCCACCTTAATTGGTTAATTTTCTCCTGAGTTAATTGAGCCGTATGTGGTCTGGCATTGTCATGAAGAAGCAACACCGCTCTAGTCAGCAGTCCTGGACATTTCAATCGATCATGCATTATGCTGTATGCTGAACCATGTGAGCACCCTATTGCAGATGCTACAGAGTCTATCGTTACTCGCCCGTCATCTCTAATCATCTCCCCCACCCGCTGCATGGAAGCTTCTGTTGCAATCTCAATAGGGCGACCAGATCGGATTTCATCAACAATTTTAGAGCATCCTTGAGAACATTTTTCTACCCAGCAATGCACCTCTTTACGGGACAAACATTTGTCAGCATAAACAGGAAGCATTTCCTTATGAATATCCTTTGCAGGCAATCCTCCCCCCCCCCCCCCCCAAAAAAAAAAAAAAACGCACAACAACACTTTGCTCTTTGGCTGTACATACCGTAAATACAGTCACCATTTTGTTCATTAGCTGCGCATGCACATGAGATACCTAGCGCCACCTGACGATCAGGGATATAAAGTTCGATGTTGCTGTCACCTAATGACACCTGTAGAAAACACCAACAACATTTATCTACCATCCCACAGAACTGTGTGACTTACTTATTGACTCGCCCTCGTAATGGTAACAATGGGTCGTGAGTAAGGAGAATGGGCAGCGGCCGCACAGAGTTTGAGGTGCAACAACTGATCCAGAGTAATACACATCAAGGTGACACAGTGGCCTATACTGATGGGTCAGTGGTGAGAAACAGACGGAGTGGTTGGTGTTTCAATGCGAAGGCTAATGGATGATTCTTAACAAAAGGAGAGTCTGGCATATGAGGCTATGATCGCTAGCATGAGAATGGAGGTGGAAGCAGCCACGGTGGCATTCCGTTGGTTAGAAGAGACCACTGTAACACACATTATATTCATTATGCACTCAATGGGTATATTTAGTAAGGTGGAGAAAGGAATGTTTCATGTGGAATGGCTCACCTCGCTTCAAAGGCTGTGGTAACAGTATGAATTTTTTTACCATGGCCATGCAGGAGTGCGGGGGAAAAAACAGGCTGATAGGCTGGCAGGGAATGCACCTCTTGGTGGTAGATAACTTATAGAAAAGAGGGAAGGGTTGTCGTGTGCCTGTGGAACCAGGTAGAGAAGGTGGAGGAACAGATTGAGAACCTGTATACGGAAAGGATGAGATTGCGGGGATTGATAGGGGTTCTTGTAGAATCTCAAAACTGAGAGGGAAGCCCAGGCGAACTTTCAGTCAGATAGTGGTAGGAACGATTAATAGTGTGACTTTCCGCTGGCTGTTGAACGAGGGGACGGTGCGGGTATCGGAATGTCCAGAATGCAGTGATGTCAGTTCTTAGCTCAACTCAACTTTGTTAAGTATGTCAATCTGTGTATGTATAATATTCGAAAAATCAGTGGTGTAACAATTAAACAGAATGTCGTGTCTGTGATTGTACTACCTATGGTGTATTAGTTATGTCATATGTAAGGGTGTTTGTAAAGTCTCACTACACTTTGTATGTAGAACAAATTTGAAAAATGAAGTACATGATGTTTTCAAAAAATGTGCTCCACATTCCATCGGGAAGCAATATGCAGCGTATGGACGTCGTCTGCTGGAGTAATTATTTGCACAACAAACAATGGTGCTATCAACGGCAGAAATATTTTTTTGTTAATGTGTTCTACATACAAAGTGTAGTGAGACTTTACAAGTTTAGTTTAGTCGACGGATCAACATCACGACACACGGGTGTTACCCATAAGTGCTCCGTTCTACTCCTAACTCAAGCCTTGTCTTGTCTTGTCTTTCCTCTCGTGCCTAAGTTGGCGCATAGGGCAGAAGTCTTGGCTCTCTATGTTTGTGCGTTAAACATTTGGAGCCAGAAATCTGATTCTGTAACAGTTGGGAGTTTTATGATGGTGGATTGTCAAGTCGCCGATCAACCGTCTTTAGTCAAGTTAGAAGAAAACATGTCCCGCCAACTTGACCCAAGTCGGAAACTCTGTAATATACTTTTTTTTTTTATATTGTTATATAGTGACTCTTTACAAAACAAATGGTAGCCTAGAGCATGTGTACCAGACCGAGACCAATCCGAGGCCCTCACTAAACCGCTCAATCGATAGTAGCGACGGGCGGTGTGTACAAAGGGCAGCCGGAGAAACTCGGCTCAGTGCACTAACTCCGTAGCACCGGCGAGGATCCTGAAATACTTTGGGTAGATTTTTAACTCCAAATTGTGCCCGGGAAGCGCCGTTAGGCCACTATTTTTCGATTTCCAACAGCCAAGGGATGTTTTACGTGCGCAACAATACACACGGGTGTCCAATCTCACTACCCAGAGACCAGAGGACATTTTGTTACTAGAAGTCCACGTGAAAAAAATCCCGGCCTTCACCGGAGTTTGAACCCGGAACCTCCAGCACTCGAGGCGGACACCATACATCGAGACCCCTCAGACTTTACAAACACCCTAGATAATATTCGAGGAATCAGTAATGCAACAATGAAACAAAACGCTGCGTTATAGGACGTATGTTGTATTTGTTGGTCGTGATTTGGTGTATGCATTGAAGACTTCCGGTCCCAATATGGCTGATAGGCATTGAAGCGTAAAGGCCTCTGGAGTGTTTATGCTTGTGGCTACGGTTTGCATTATATTTTTCCTAATGTTGGACTGGTAGTACATGGTTCCGTCGCCCTGCTACTGAGTGCGTGGTGCGACACTGTGAGCTGTGAAATTCGTGTGGAGTGATTTTACATCTGTCCGCTGTTGTTTGTACAGTGAACTGCATGTATGGAACAATGGCGGCAGGCTGTCGCTGAATTGATTAATTTGCCTTTTCGATTCACGAGTGCATATTTCAGGAGGACGCTGGAGCTACGGAGTTCGTGCTTTGTGCGGCGCTTTCGGCGGGTCGCCCTGCGGAAAGAGACCGAGCCATGTGGGATAAAACCCGGGTCGATTAAGTCTTTCTGGTGACTTCCGATTCCATCGAGATGAACTGTATTTTTCGTGGAGGACTTTTGTGTTGGATTCTGGCGGCAGCATTATGCACAGTGTACCTGTGCGGGCTGTTGGCTTGCCGAGACTCATGTCTGTTCCACCTTTCACATTAGGCAGTGATGGGCATTTTGGGTGATATTCACTGGCACAAGAACGGAGTATAATGGGGAAGACCCGTTGTCGTGAAGTTGGAACCGCGACTAACTAACTAACTAACTAACTAACTAACTAACTAACTAACTAACTAACTAACTAACTAACTAACTAACTAACTAACTAACTAACTAACTAACTTGGCGTATGTATAATGTGAGAGTTGGTAGTGATCTGGTATATGTATAATGCGAGATTGGTCGTTATCTGGTGTATGTATAATGGGAGATTGGTCGTTATCTGGTGTATGTATAATGGGAGATTGGTCGTTATCTGGTGTATGTATAATGGGAGATTGGTCGTTATCTGGTGTATGTATAATGGGAGATTGGTCGTTATCTGGTGTATGTATAATGGGAGATTGGTCGTTATCTGGTGTATGTATAATGTGAGAGTTGGTCGTGATCTGGTGTATGTATAATGGGAGATTGGTCGTTATCTGGTGTATGTATAATGGGAGATTGGTCGTTATCTGGTGTATGTATAATGTGAGATTGGTCGTTATCTGGTGTATGTATAATGGGAGATTGGTCGTTATCTGGTGTATGTATAATGGGAGATTGGTCGTTATCTGGTGTATGTATATAATGGGAGATTGGTCGTTATCTGGTGTATGTATAATGGGAGATTGGTCGTTATCTGGTGTATGTATAATGGGAGATTGGTCGTTATCTGGTGTATGTATAATGCGAGAGTTGGGAGTCTCCGTGACGAAGTGGTCACGCCGTCTGCCTTGCGCGCCGAAGGTTTGGGTTGGATTCTTGGCTACAACAGGCTAGCAGGGAATGCACCTCGTGGTGGTATCTTGCCTATGGACAAGGGGAGGTGGTCGTGCGCTTGTGGGACCAGGTGGAGAAGGCGGAGGAACAGATTGAGAACCCATATGTGGAAAGAATGAGATTACGGGGGATCGGCAGGGGTTCTGGAAGAATCTCAAAACTGAGAGGTATGACCAGGAGAACTTTTAATCAGATAGCGGTGGGAACGATTAATAGTATGACTCTTCGCTGGCTGTGAACGAGGGGACGGAGCACGTATGGGAATATCCTGAGTGCATTATGTCGGTTCTTAACTCAACTCAACTCAACTCTTGGCTACGACATGCGATTTACGAGTCCAATATTTGTCGGAGACTCCTGGGAGTCGTCGCTGGAGCTATGGGGTTAGTTAGTGCTTTGTATGACGCTTTCTAAGAGACCGAGCCATATGGGATAAAACCGCGTGCAATGAAGTGGATCCTCTTGCTTTTAACGGATACAGTGCCAAACGAAAAGTAGGGTCCGACCAAACAACCACATGAACAAGTGTTATAATGTAAATCTCCATTCAGTGGACATTGAAATTGCTGAAGAAACCACGAAACAAAACGAATAACACGATGACTCTCCAAAAGTTAGTTGCATATCCATTACAGGACGTCGCAGTCAACACCAGCATTCTTTGCTGTTGTAATCTCTTGGCAAGTTTACGTTCAGTAGTTTGCCATTGCTTTCTGAACGACCGGCACTCATTTCATTTCGTAAAAATACAACGCAAGATGGTCTGCTGCCAAATCGCCCACAACTGTTTCGAACGCGGGTATGCGAGATTACGAACGGCGTCCGTAACCACTCCGCCACGGAGCAGGCATGATGACTTTAGTTCGGCGAAATATTGTCCTTCTGTCCTAATGGGAGGTCAAATGTGGCGCTATATTTTCCTTCAGCACTGAATCAGTTGAACATGTTAAACCTTTTAATCAGTATTATAACAACCGGTGCAGACATCTTGTTTGTGTGACCACAGGGCGAGTGCCACTGTGGAGATTTCGCCATTCACTGACAATGAGGCCTGGAAGGTAGGCTGGATTCAGGCGTGTACAGACATGACATTTCATAATACATATGGAAAAGAGGGATTGTAAGTTGACATCACCAGTTTTCAGATTTCATTTTCTTTCCTTTTAGTTCTGCCATTTAGACGCGCGCGCGCGCGTGTGTCTGTGTGTGTGCGTGCGTGCGTGCGTGCGTGTGTGTGTAAAGTATTCCATTCAGTTCTTTCTCTGCGTTCGTTTAGTATTTATTTTAAACAATTTTTGCGTTGTGTCTGTTAACAGTAAAATTATGACATATGCGCGATTTGGCCAAGACATCTTCCTTGCCCATGTTGTCTTGGTTTGCCATGTTGGATAATGTAAACAATTGGAAAAAGTAAACAATTGGAAAATTAAACAATTGGAAAATGTAAACAAATGGAAAATGCAAATAACTGGGAAACACGAAGTGTAGATTTGCTCTGCAAAATAACAATTCCATTAAACAGATGGCGTTCTGATGATAAGCACTTATCAGCAAACAACACTAAGAAACAAAACACAACATAAATAAAACAAAACGGAAATGACTCCAGCGTAGATCTTTTACTGCCATTTGCGTGCCTGTGTATTGCTGTTTGTTTCTTGTAATATTGCGTTCGCTGGCTGTGAACTCCAGCGTGAAGTCCTTCCTGTATGTCGGATGATGGCATCCTGTTGCCCAACATCAGTGTGATTTCATACAGGACCTGAAGTTTGCAGAAGTATCCGTTGTCCCATGTCTGGCTTATTGGTGTGCAGACTGGTGGTTCCTCGCCGTGCAGGCAGATATTCTCCGACTTCGGAAGAATCAGCGATCCTGCTACGTTAGCCTGGACCCCGAAGGGACCTGTTGCCCAGGACGCACGGCTAGGACGTGTTAGTAGGTCTTGGCCAGTATAGAACCTGGCCCTGGTGCCTTGGAAACACCTCTGCGTCCCTGTTGTTTGCTGATAAAGGCTCGTCGTAGCAACGTTTTTCGGCTGTTTGTAGTTGTAATTTTGAAAAGCTGGAGTGTTTTCCACTTGCCTATTTCTTGTTAGACAATATAAAATAACACATAGTAATGCAGCTTTACAGAACATAATTAAGGATAATAGAACGTTGCGGCGTCTAGCCTTCATCATCAAACAAATACGTGTGTATGTGTTTATGTACGTTACACAGCCGCTACACGGTGGGGGATTTACTGAAGAGAGGATCCAAGCACTTATGGATTGAATGGTCAAAATTACAACATTACACATTTGCAATTTCAACTATCACAACTATCATTTAAAGTAGGAACTTGGAATGTTGGAACAATGAGTGCAGATGGAAAATTGGATAACATACAACTAGAAATGGGAAGAAATAATATTAACATATTAGGAATGTGTGAGACGAGACGGAAAGGGGCAAGGATTAAGACAGGGGAGGATTTAAGATTATATATTCTGGAGGAAATGAAAGGCAAAGAGGTGTAGCAATTATCTTGGATCTGAAAAAATCAAAATCTGTTAAAGGATATTGGGAAGTGTCAGACAGGGTTCTATTGGTGAAATTATTCGACAGACCTTTTAACATACACGTCATTCACATTTATGTCCCAGCGGGAGAAAGCAGTGAAGATAGTGTAGAGGAATTTTATAATGACGCGGGGAATGCTTTGGAAAAATGTAAAAGTTCGGAAATAAACATCATAACGGGTGACTTCAATGCGAAAATAGGAAATCAAGATGATGGATGCACAGTAGGTAAACATGGTTTGGGAGAACGAAACGAGAGAGGATACAGACTTGTAGAATAGGCAAGACAACATGAACTGATTGTCCGAAACACCTGGTTTAAGCAACATCAAAGAAGATTATGGATATAGAGAAGTCCTGACAGCAGATGGCAAAACATGACCAACCACGCTTACTGCATGACACACGATGATGATGGATTGAATGGTTCAATGTGCAATGAGGATGATCTGTCGACTAACTAACTAGGTTATGTACGTGTGTGTATTTGTTTGTGTGTATGCTGAATGCCTTTATGCGACATTGCCCCTCACCGCTGACCGAATAGTACCCTTTATCTAATTATAGCACCAGTTGGGAGTTCCCGGAACTGACTTCGGGCAAACAGACAATGATCTCGGATTGTGACGGCCGGCACTATCCCTGGTACGGCTCGCGGAACGAGACGGTTATCTTCAAGGGGCCGTGCGATAGGTATCAGACTGCCACGGTGTATATGAATGATAACTTTCATCCCCATGTCACATGGCGCAATCCAGCCAATCGCCATCAGCTAGAGCCGAACTTGACTCACATCATCCGGGATCAGAGCTTCTACGTTTGGCTTGTGGCTTGGAATATGGTCACCATGAAGAGCTTTGTTATGCAGGTAAGTGTCACAGCAATCTGTGTTTCCACCTCTTGGTATTCACGTATGTTGTGTTATGTTGCTTCAAACGACGTCACTGCGTTTTGGACATTCCCATGCGGGATCAGCCCTCCGATGCAGCAGCAGCTATCTCAAAGTATTTTTGCTCACTGTTCCTCTGAGAAGTTGATTATTGTATCTTCTCTATTTCCCACCAAGATGTGCTTGACCAGGCTTACTCCCAGTTTATGCAGTCAGGCTAGAGTCGGTGTTTCGTCAGTATCCACCAAATGAGTCCGCACTGTTGTGATTATACCAGCCCCGCCCATGCTTCTTTCCGTTTGCGACGGTGCATTATTCACCAGCTGTTCTGTGCGTTCGTCACCCCTAAATCTGGCATGTCCGGGTGTGTACATCCAGGTGAGTGATGTGAGGCGCGACTTCCGAATGCTGTCTATTCTTTCCGAGTGGAGGCTGGCGGTTGCAATTTTCTGTAGGATGTTCATGGAGTCGGATATGATTCTGACGTGTGTGGCTCCCTGTTCGACTGCCTATGCTAGTTCCCTGGAGGCGGCTGTGATCTCCATAGTCAGCGACTATCATCACCTCACACTGGAAATGTGTTATGATTTTCTTCGAAATAAAACTGTCAACATGCGAACGAATGAACGAACTGTATTTTCATGGGGTCACAGATTGGGCACGTAAGCCCATTCATTTTACATTCGATTCTTCCAATCAATCGTCTTTCCTACATCAGTTATCTATTGTACGTCTTACATTCGCTTAAAGAAAAAACATCGTGAATTGAAAGTTGTGAACATAAAAAAATGCATATTACCATGTTATGAGACAGGCAGGCAGGCAGCCATACATACACACACGTGCATAAATACATACATACTTACTTCATTTCCAGACCACCAACTCAATAATACACAAATATTCTTTCCCTCGCATACACCTATACTTACAATCACAAATTATCACAATCACAAACTCACACACAATCACAAACTCTCACAATCACAAACGCCCACATAATCACAAACTCACACACAATCACAAACTTACACACAATCACAAACTCACACACAATGACAAATTTACAAAATCACAAACTCCAACAATCGAAATCTCACACACAATCACAAACTCACACAATCACAAACTCTCACAATAACAATCACAAACGTACACATAGTCGCAAACTCACACACAGTCACAAACTTACACGCAATCACAAACTCACACAATCATAAACTCACATAATCAAAAACTCACACACAATGACTGTCATTTAAAAAATGTCATTTACTGCCAATATAGTACCTTGCGGCGTATGGCAGAGGGGTCTTTGAGCCTGAGTAATTAAGGCCGCCTGGCTAGTGCAGTCGCCGCGAACTGTGCAGGTTAGGATTTTCTTTTTGCCCCCGACGGAAAAGAAATCCCACACCTTACCGAGGGATCGAACCCGGGTCTCCCGAATGAGAGTCCGGCGTTCTAGCCACTCGGCCAGCCGCTCCTCGCACACACAATGACATATTTACAAAATCACAAACTCACACAATCGAAATCTCACACACAATCACAAACTCACACAATCACAATCTAATACAATCACAAACACACACAATCATAAACTCACACAATCACAATAACAAAGTCACACAGTCACAATCACAAACTCACACAGTCACAATCACTAACTCACACACAATCACAATCATAAACTGATACACAATCACAAACTCACACAATCCCAAATACGGCGACTGGGAGCTGTGGTAGCGCAGTGGCAAGACGCTGGCCAACCGAGCCGGTGGTAATGAATTAAAATTCTCGTCAAGGTGGGGATTTTAACAAATGCCCTGAACCCCCAGACCCACCCAGCCTAAAATAGGTTTCCGGAAGCGTTCTGAGAAATAAAGGCAATGAGTGAATCGACGAAAACCAGAAGCGGAATTGGTACGCTTTAGAATACAATTACAAGTGACAAAACGGACCTTGCGGTTAGAGCTTTCGTCAGCACACAAGAAAGAAAGAAAGAAAGAAAGAAAGAAAGAAAGAAAGAAAGAAAGAAAGACGTAAATAAGAAGATAATATGATACGACGAAGAAGATAAAGACATAACGCTGTGTTCTCCTCATTCAGTTGTCCCCCATATTCCTCTTGCAGACGATATCCTGGTGCATGCAACTGGAGATCGCTATAGATCCCCGGCGCCCACTTGGCACCAGAGCAACCCTGATCAGCAACCCGGTGCCTCGCCAGCCGATCATCCTGGACTACAACGTCCCGATTCCGCGCTGTGCCCTGACGCCGCCTTGCGCCAACTCAGCCCAGATGCTGGTGTGGCACCCGCGCCGCGGGAAACCCGCCTGTGTCATCCCGCCCGTATGGAAGAGTCAGTGCCGGAGTCCAAAGCGCGAGAGCAAATTATGACTCTGGAAATTGATAATTCCAGCTTCTGGCATTTTTAGACAAAAGGACTCCAACAAATCAAAGAAAAAGAAAAAGGCTTCCAGTAGAAAGAAAGCAGCAAGAAAAACACGTCGATAACAAAGACACAGAGAATAGATTAGAAGATAAATATTTGAATATATATATATATATATATATATATATATATATATATATATATATATATATATATATATATATATATATATATGCTGTTTGCCACAGACATCACTTTTTCGGTAAATAGTATTTAATTCCCTTCACTCTTTGAGGAGACGGTGATTGTCCCCTCATGTGTGGTGAATACTTTTCCTTTCATTTTAAGTGATTCTTCTTCTTCTTCTTCTTCTTCTTCTTCTTCTTCTTCTTCTGCTACTTCTTCTTCTTCATCACCCTTCTTCTTCTCCTCTGCCCCTCTCCTACTCCCTGTAGCCGTCCTCTCCTTCCTTCTTCTCCTACTGCTGCTACCACCACCACCACCACCACCACTACTACTACTACTACTACTACTACTACTACTGCTACTACTACTACTACTACTGCTACTACTACTACTACTACTACTACTACTACTACTACTACTACTACCACTACTACTACTACTACTAGTACTACTACTACTACTACTACTGCTACTACTACTACTACTACTACTACTACTACTACTACTACTACTACTACTACTACTACTACTACTACTACTACTACTACTACTACTACTACTACTACTATATTTCTTCCGTAAAGTCGCATTGATGAATGATACACGGCAATATCAGTTTTCGAGACAACATCTTTTGTTTTGGCGAGCAGCGGCTCTCGGCAGAGTTCTATTTTGTTTACTTTTAGTACTTAACAGATGAGCTGGGCAACTCCTTTACATAGAAATTAGGCTCAACTCAGTTTGCCGAGTACTCCTCGTATTCTTAAATATAATCCTTCCCGCCTGGTATTGATGATCATGTTTGTCCACACAGCCTTTTGTCGCGTGTGTTGCCAATAATTTCTGATAATGATCTTCCTTCATGCCATGGTGTCACACTGTCCAATATCTTTTCTGTTGGTCTTCCCCTGCCTATCTTCCCCTCAAACTTTCCCGACGCACTCCAGTTTTCTGCTTCGAGAATATCCAGATAATATGGAGACTGTCTTCTTATGGTGCAAGTAACCAGCTCTCTTTGTGAGGTAGCTTCTTTCAAGACATCTTCATTACTCTTTTTTATCCGCCCATACTGCTGTCATTATTCTTCTTTAAAACCACATTTCCGCAGCTTCCACATAAATCCTCACTTGTCAGCTAATTGTCCATGGTTCGCATCAGAACATCAAGATTGACTCAATGCAGCTCTTAAGAAGTATTTCGCTGACCCCGAGTGACTAAGATAAACTGCCGAGAGTAGATCTAGACGATCCACTATTACAGGGTCAGGGAGTCGGTATACCATTCTCTTCTTATGAAACACCTCACAGGTTCGACCTGGAAACGAACCAGCTCTACATCTACCCGAGGCAACCATCATAACGTCAACAACCCACTGCCGGTAAAACAACCATATATTTTGTTGCAAGTAACTAGCATTGTATGTATTTCTTGCTAATGAGGGGCTGATAAAAATGTGAAATAAAATGGAAACTATGCTTGACGAAAAAGTAAAATGAATACAATTTGTTTTGGGAACCAGAGGTCAGAGACTCTCTTTAGCAATAGGAGACTTTTGTTTCTAAATGCCAGAAGTTAGGATTATCAAATACCAGAACTGGTGTATTGATCAACATCAAAAACTCGTTTTGTGTGAAAATGGTGTGAATTCTGGCCAACCGCTTGCCTTGTTGGCGGTTGAAAGCTGCGAAAGGAAACATAAGCATGGTGTTAATGTAGATGTGAGTGGTGTGTAATCAAGTGAACTATGTGTGTGCGTGTGTGTGTGCTCGCGCGCCCGCGAATATTTAAACATAACGAAACAATGGCCAGATTTCCATAGTGTCAGTGGCGTTTTTATTATGCCCTCATATAATTTCAGCCATTGGAAACAACAAAGAATCTATACAAAATTATACTCTCATACACATCGTGTCTTAAATCACGACATCTTTTCATTCGCGTACGTATTTACTTATTCATATTATGGCCATTTTACAAACGCCATCAACAAAATGTAATATTTACATAAGAAATGTATCAAATATAAATTAAACGTGTTAAGATGCGACACAGCTGTGGAAATGTAAACAATTAAGAGACACGAAAGAATTGAAGGACAGCTATATAAAATACGATTACACTATAAAAAGGACGTTGCGGCGACAGTCTTTCACCCGCAAGTTACAACATGAAAACACAACAACGCATTAAGGAAATGGCACTAAAAAAACTGCACTGAGGCATAATATTATGGAATCATGTGGCATACAAATAAAAATAAGCAGAATGAATTTCAAACACAATGTATTCCTTACGCGATTTTAAATAAAGAAGATAAAAATCAGAGGTTGCACAATTTGATGCCTGCCAATTTTCACTGCAACTCGTCACGTGTATACAGCACAGATTTATTTTCGATTCTGCTTATTTTTATGTCGCCTGATTTCATCGTATTATGCATTAGACACCGAAGTGTCATTTCCTTTGCTGGTGTGTTTTCTTGATGTTTGCTGGTGAAGGTTTGTCTCTGCAGCGTCCGCTATTGTTGTTTTTAAAATTGTGTTTTGTAAAGCTACCGCACATTTCATGATTTTCAATTGCTAATAAGAAGCGTACAAATTAAAGTTTATACGACAATGATTTTTTTCAAAGTGTCATCGAACACAAGCCTTTATCTTGTCTCCGCGAGTTATTTATTATATTTTTTTTTTTCAGGCAATCTTCTATATTTACAACGTTTTATTTTTTTTTAGATTTTGTTTTAAATCAGTTCCGGATGACTTTATTGTAGATATTTTTAATATGGCTGGTATTGCATACTCACGTTTTTTTTTTAATATGGTGTGTGTTGACAACGTAACATACACCTATTTTGTCTTGTACATGTGTGTGTTTTTACAATGATCAATAAAGCCATGGTCAGATTGCTCAGGGCCGTCTTAAAATCAATGTAGGCCTTGGTAAAGGGAATGTACTGGGGCTTCGCCCACTCTTTCATGGGAATGAAATTACACATGGCCAGAGAGAGAGAGAGAGTAAACATGTTTATGTACTGGTGCTTTGAACAAAAATAATGTTTCAACATCCAAAGACATTATGTGAAAAGGGGCTCATCAATACACACTTTTAACATAAATAAACCTTGAAAAATACCAGCGTATCGTTATAATGCACTTTGAAAAATCACATACTTTTTAATATAATAATCATTGAAAAATACTATCACTTCAACATAATAAGCCTAGAAAACACAAATACTTAAGTATAATCAGCCTTGAGAATGCAAACATGTTAATACAATTGGCTTGAAAAATACACTCATTTCAATTTATATAATAAGACTAACACAACTTAATAAATTATGCAGTGGGACAGACAGAACTACAAAAATTAGATTCTTAAGAGCATGCATCCTTCCCACTGCAACATGCGCCTGTGAGACCTGGACACTTACTAAACAAGCTGAATAGTGCATAAATGCTTTTGAATTAAATGTTATAGACGGGTTCTAAGAATATCTTGGGTAAAGAAAAGAACAAATGCATCCATTCTTCAAGAGCTGAATATTGAAGAGGGTTGGCTATTAAAGACGATAAAACTAAGAAAATTGACATATTTTGGTCACTTGAAACGTCATGAAAGTTTGGAGAGAACTTAGAAGATGGGTGCAAGATGTGGCGGATGATCTCCACTTGGGTGTATCGGACACGGGACATCTTGCTTGTGATCGAGAAGTTTTCCGGAGGGTTATTATGGGAGCGAGGTTCTGCAAAGGACATGCTACTGAATGAATGAATGAAGCCTTGAAAAATACATTCATTTCAACATAATAAGCCTCGAAAAAGGCAAACGTTTCAATATAATAAACCTTGAAAAATAATCATTAAAAATTTCCCAATAACAGTTATTTAAAGCGCAACGTGACAATAAAATAGACCATAAAAAACATCAGAATTTTAATATAACAAGGCTTGTAAAACACACGCATTTTTAAAACAAGGCTCCTAAAACACGCGCATTTCAATATAAGTAGGCTTGTAAAACAGGCGTTTCAAAATAATAAGGCTTGTACACCACAAAGCTTCAATATTTAAATTATAATTAACCAGTAGACCGTGCATTATGGAGTAACTTTATTCAAACTTTCAATTATATTATGGGCGAATGAAACTGGTTATCAACGTTAGTGGGTCATGATAAATTTTCTAGAGGCCCCTAATACAACCAGGCCTTGAGTGTCATCGCGTTAAGACGGCCCTGTGGTAGCTGACAGGGTATGTGAAATGCGTAGTACTTCATATGTATTTATATATGGTCACGTACAGAAGGCAGAGAGATCTAGCAGTTAGGTTACGTGTCTCTCAAACTTAGAGAGTTCTATCGCCCTGATAAGGCTACGATTTTTGACTTGTTGTACATCGTGCGTCACTCAAAAATCGCCAATTTGCCACACTCCGTTTAATGTTTTTTGGCGTTCGCTCGCTTTGAACTCAAACGTAGTCCATACACGTGCTACTACTTCTAGTAGCACTGGACTGATGTGTGCATGTGGGTCAGCTTTCCCTATTACCAGTGTCCCTCGCTATCAGGCGAACCCAATCCGTCTTCTGAGGTATTTATAAATTACTCCTCAAGTCAAGGACGAGAAGTCAACATTTTAGTCTAACTAACCGGTGTAGGGGTTGAACCCGCAATTTCGGAATCAACACACCGGAAGTTTAAGAGGGGGGCACTCTTATCCATTCGGTCACGCTTACTTCTACTCCATTTATATTAGCTCCAGTAGTTGAGTCTAATGGTGACACCAAAATGTGACATAGAAATAGAAGGAACAATTCTTAACCAAGTGAATAATTTTAGATACCTAGGGACATTTATAACATCAGATGGAAGATGTACAACAGAGATTAAGAGCAGAATAGGGCAAGCGAAAGCCGCATTTCAGAAAATGAAGAGTATCTTATAAAATAAGTCACTATCACTGAATGTAAGAAAGTGAGTGCTGAAATGCTATGTAGAACCAGTTTTGCTGTATGGCAGTGAATCTTGGAATGTAAATGAACAAATTAAGAAGAAATTAGAAGCAACAGAGATGTGGTTCCTGAGACGAATGTTGCGAATTCCTTAGACTGCCAGAGTAACTAACAACGACTGCCTGAAACAGGCTAATGAAACTAGAACACTATATACAACAGTAAGAAAGAGACAAACATCTTTCTTCGGTCATGTGATGAGAAGAGAGGCATTGGAGAACATCGTGACAACTGGAAAGATCGAGGGGACGAGAGGCAGAGACAGACCAAGAGAAATTATGCTGGATGGATTGAGACGGTGGCATGGAGGAATATAAGCAGCAGAGTTGATCCAGAAAACCAAAGACCAAGATCTGTAGAGAGCCATGAACGCATACGCCAGCTGGCAGAGCACTTGATGATGATGAGTTGAGTCGACAAATCGAGGATTAAGTAAATTGTATCTTTCGTATTCCATTCCAATATTTCTACAAGTTACGCCTGGCCTTGTTTCCACGCGTGGAATTTTTTTAGTTACTAGGTATTCTGAAGCATCGAGCTTAGAATGACTATTTACCAACCACGACTATGTTGACTCCCAGTTAAGTTGAGTCAAGAACCAACAACACACACTTTAGTCACTCCAATAATTTCCTTAATCTTCAACAACCAGCGAAAAGTTCCAATACTAATGGTGTTAGTTGCAGTCTGATTATATGTCCATCTGGACGTTTCTCGAAGTACTAAATGTGGGTCAGATACTCTGGCCACTCTGCTTCACCATTTGCTCCAGGAAAAAATAGTTATCTTTCCTTACATACACTATAATCATACATTTATGTAGGTCAGCATGACCGAATGGATAAGAACGCGTGGTCTTAAACATCTGGTGTGCTGATGCAGAGGTAAGGTGTTCAACTCCTACACCAGACAGTTGAACTAAAATGCTTACCTATCATCCTTGACTCGGGGACGTAAATTACAAGTACCTCTGAAGTAGGAGTGGGTTCGCATGATGGCGGGGGATACTGTTAATAGATAAAACTAATCCACGCGCAAAATTCAGTCCAGAACTACTAGAAATAGTGTGTACGGACTACGCTTGTGTTCAAAATTTAAAAAAAAAAACAACATTCATTTACTCCCAAAAATGGAGCTGGCAAAAAGGCGGTCTTTGATTGCGTACCCTAAGAGTTAACCTACCTCAGATTTAATATAAAATCGTAGCCTGCATGTCAAGGTAAGTGGTATTTAATGTTCACCTCAAAACGAGTTAACTCACACCAGCGGATAAAATATCTGCTATAATGATTCATCTCAATGTGTGTAGATGATTTAATGGTGTGAAATATGTCTGGTCTATCGCTAGCAAGCTTGTTATTGGCTACACTTATTTTAACGTATGTAGATTATTGTGTTTTGGAATTCCCATTCTTCGCATTTAGTTTATTTAAATCTATATCTTGAGGCCCTAGCTGTTTTAGAACCAACATCTTAAAACTTGGTTCGTTTGAAATATGTGGTCGTATGTAAATAGTACGGCCTATGTTGGCCTCCTCACGATGGAAGCTTCCACGGCGCGGTCAAGTCAGTGGTGATTACCTTATTTTGTGTGGTAAATATATTTTTATGTAGGATTCTTAGAGCCTGAAGGTAAGAATATGAAAGTTCTCGAAACTTTGCTTTAATTGATTTGTTTGTTGTGACTGTGCAGCTCGGCATAATCTTTACATATGAAATGGAAGTCAGAGTTCTCATAATACATAATTTGTGGTCGTAGTTGTTTTAAATATACATGTCATATCATATGTGTTTTGTAGTCTAGATGTTTTGTCATGGCTTTTAAATTTACATATATTTGTTTTGTAGTCTGCATTCGTGGTCCTGATTTTTTATAGTCTGCATTTGTGGCTTTGATTGCTTTATAATGATTGTGTTCCTGCCTCTTTTGGAATCTACGTTTGTGGTCATGATCGTTTTAAAATCTGTTTGTGGTCTTGATTTTTTTTTTAAGAATCTATGTTTGAGGTCCTGATTGTTTTAGAATCAATGTTTGTGGTCGTGGTTGATTTAGAATCTATGTTTGTGGTCCCGATGGTTTTAGAATCTATATTTTTAGTCCTGATTGTTTTAGAATCTATGTGTGTGGTCATAATTAGTTTGGGATCATTGTGTGTGATCCTAAGTAATTTGGAATCTATGTGTCTGGTCCTGATTGTTTTAGAATCTATGTGTGTGGTCCTGATTGTCTTAGAATCTATGTGTGTGGTCCTGATTGGCTTAGAATCTATGTGTGTGGCCCTAATTGTTTTGAAATCTATGTGTGTGGTCCTGATTGTTTTAGAATATATGTGTGTGGTCCTGAATGTTTTAGAATCTATGTGTGTGGTCGTGATTGTTTTAGAATCTATGTGTGTGGTTCTAACTGTTTTGGAATCTATGTGTGTGGTCCTGATTCTTTTAGAATCTATATGTGTAGTCCTGATTGTTTTGGAATCTGTGTGTGGCCTTAATTGTTTAGGAATTTATGTCTCTGGTCCTGATTATTTTAGAATCTATGTGTGTGATCTTGATTGTTTTAGAATCTATGTGTGAGGTCCTGATTGTTTTAGAATCTATGTGTGTGGTCCTGATTGTTTTACCATGTGTGTGTGATCCTGATTTTTTTAGAATCTGTATTTAGTGTCCTGATTGTTTTAGAATCTACATTTGTGGTCCTGGTTGTTTTAAAATTATGTGTGTGGTCCTGATTTCTTTAACATCTATATTTCTGACCCTCATTCTCATAGAACCTACATTTTTTAATTTCTTATCCTGTTTGTCTTAGAATCTATGTGTGTGGTCCGGTCGGCTTTAAAATCTTCATTTGTGCTTTTTCTTGTCAGATCCTACTCATTTTGCAGCCCACATTTATGGCCATCATTGTTTTGAATCACTACCCTCCATCGCAGTTGTTTTGAAATCTGCGTGTCAAGTCTTGGTTGTTTTGGAGCCAATATATCTTGTTCTGTGTTTTTAAATCTACATTTCCCATCTGCCATATGAAATCTTCACGTTTTTCTGATGTTGAAAACTTCATATCTCATTATTTGTTTTGAAACTTAACATTTGCCATTGTGACTGTCCAAGACTCTTCTTCATTCGTGGCTGTAGTTGTCCAAAATTGTACATTTGTCGTGTAGTTGTCCAAGATAGTACATTTTTGGTTGTAGTTGTTCAAAATTGTCCTTTTTGTTGTTGTTATTGTAATTGTCCATGATTGTATATTTGCCATTATAACTGTTCCAGATTGTATATTTGTCTTTGTAATTGTCCAAGACTGTACACTGTCATTGTCCAAGATTGTACATTTGTTGTTGTAATTGTCCACAAGTGTACATTTATCGTTGTAGTTGTCGAAGCTTTAGATTTTGCGTTATATTTGTCCAAGATTGTACATTTGTAGTTGTAATTGTCCACAACTGTACATTTGTTATTGGTATTGTCAAGGGTTGTACATTTGCCGTTGTATTTACATCTGCTGCTGCAATTGCTCAAAACTGTACATTTGCCAATGTAATATTCTAAAATTGTACATGTGTCGTTATAATTGTCCAACATTGTACATTTGCCATTGTAATTGTCCAAGATTGAACATTTGTCTTTATAATTGTCCAAAAATATAAATTTGTCTTTGTAATTATCACAAGCCGCATAGATATCCCTATATTCAATTAGGAAGTGTGGCTATGATTATGACGTATTGATTACTAATTATTAGATTATGGGGATTTGAGGTGTTTGATTATAGTATAATAGTGAGTATTTAGATAAAAGGTGTCCAAGCGGGTAGAATCTTACATGTCAGATGTTTCAGGTTAAAATCTCCGTTACGGTAAAGGATCTGTCATCACCCTCTGCCTTTTAACTCCAGTTGAGCGTTATCTCTCAACTAATGTATAGGTAGGATTTTACGGCTTGAGGAAGCCAGTTCCACGTCAGTGTTCCTTAGTCGCCTGTTACTACATGCCTGGTAAGGTCATCTTCATCATGTAGCAGATCCTTTGCAGAACGTCGCTCTCATCACGGCTCGTCGAAAGCCTCTCGATCTCTGGCCAGTTCCCCTGCCTCGAGCACCCTCATGCCCAAGCTGTCTGCAATGTCCTGTGTCCATCTTTACGCGGGTCGACTTCTGCCTCATGCCCAAGCTGTCTGCCGTGTCCTGTGTCTATCTTTACGCTGGAAGCCCCCTTCCCGAAACCACGCCTTCCATCACTGGTCTCTCCAAGCCTGTGTGACGGTGAATATGGTCAGGGCATGTTTCTTTCCCAGACAAGACACTATTTATGAGCAAGGTTTCTTCCATATTCAGGTTTTGTATAATTTCAGTAAGGGTAGGGGCTGAGTAGTCTCGGGGTATGGTATCCGCCTCGAGTGCTGGAGGTCCCGGGTTCAAGCCCCGGTAAGGGCCTGGATTTTTTCACGTGGACTTCTAGTAACAAAATTTCCCCTGGTCTCTGGGTAGTGAGATCGGACGCCCATTGTATTGTTGCACACGTAAAAAATCCCTTAGCAGTTAGAAATCGAAAAAGAGTAGTCAAACGGCGCTGCCCGGGTAAAATTTCGAGTTAAAAATCTACTGAAAGTATTTCAGGATCCTCGCAGGGGCTGCGGAGTTCGTGCACTGAGCTGAGTTTCTCCGGACTCAGGCTTGAGTTAGGAGCAGAACGGAGCACTTTTGGGTTACACCTGTGTGCCGTGATGTTGACCCGTCGACTAAACTAAACCAGAATTTCAGTTTGTTTTCTTCTCCTTAGTGCACGGTATTCTAAGAATATAGTACAGTATTACTATTCTTAGCCTCCATTGTGAAGCCCCGGAAAAGCACGGTCGGCTTTATGATATTTTACAGCAGCTAACCGCCTGCCGAAAGCATCGTTCACAACACGAACTGCGAAAAAAACTGTACTAGCAAACCGAATGAAGAATTCCGAAAACGAGTTTATGACTTTCAGAGCACGAAACCGAGGCATAACTATTGCCTCAGAGACCCTCACCTTGACACATTGAATTGTGGATATATGACCATGCCACGTTAATAATTAATTCCTTGTTATATTAGATTGTGAATCTGTGACCATGTCACGTTAGTAATTAACTTACTGTTATATTCGATTGTGGAAATGTGATCATGCCACGTTAACAATTAATTCCTTGTTATATTAGATTGTGGATCTATGATCAGACCACACTGATAATTAATTCATTGTTAGATTAAACAGTGGACATGTGAGTAGGTCATATTGCTAACCAATTCTATGTTATATGAGAACGGATCTGTGATCATGTCACATTAGTAATTCATTATTTGTTATATTAGAATGTAAAGGCAGCTGGCATGTTACTGGCCACATGAAACACCCATCTCCGATTGATCTATGAAATATGGGTAGAGTAACACCGTATGTCTGAAGCCACCTTAAGCCGTGTTAGAGTCCTTTACTACGCAATTTTTAC
This sequence comes from Cepaea hortensis, assembly GCA_963921405.1. Taxonomy (NCBI): domain Eukaryota; kingdom Metazoa; phylum Mollusca; class Gastropoda; order Stylommatophora; family Helicidae; genus Cepaea; species Cepaea hortensis. Next base: position 12,535,710 of record OY992883.1, on the reverse strand, counting down.
ATTAGACTGGATCTATGATAATGGTACCTTAATAATTATTCCTTCGGTTGAGGAATTGATGCCGTCAGGAGAGTGCAGTCGCTCCGAACTGTGCAGGTTAGTGTTTTCTCCTCCTCCTCCTCCCCTCCCCCCCCCCCCCCCCCCACTCGACAGAAACACATTCACACCTTACCGAAGATTTGAAGTTGGGTCTCCCGATTGAGAACCCCGACGTTCTAGCCAGTCGGTCAACAGACAAATACATATACAAGACACAACATATAATCACGGAAAAGACCATCCAGTGACTACATTAAGGTATAAATAAGTTTAAAACATGGATTAAAAAACATAACGATTAACAGGAGGAGACAGTACACTTAGTTGCAGTTGTAAACATAGTTAAAGTGTGAATACAATTAGTGGACTGTCGTAAAGCTGTGGAAATGTGAACAAAATAAATCAACACAAAGTAATGCAGCTTTACGGAACAGAATTACGAAAAATACAGGGCGCTAAGGTCTTCTCTGAGAATATATGTTGTGTTTTGTGTATGTATTTGTTTGCTACTGATGGCTAATCGCCGCATTGTCCTGTAGTTTTCGTAATTCTGTTCTGTAAAGCTGCATAACTTTTTGTTATTTTATATCTTTTTTAAAAATATATATAGCCAGACGGTTAGCTCTCCTTTAATTCGGTCGACGAATGCAAATTTTTCTGAGACCTGGCGTGGTTGTCGTTGGGGCTTTGGAGTTCATGTTCTTTCCAAAGCTTTTGGCTGGCCGTTTTGCAGAAACGAGACGAAGCCATAACAGATAGAACGAGATGCAATGAAGTAGATTCTCTGGTCAATAGTCCTTTTAAAGTAGATATTGATAAAGTTAATTGTATATCCTTTACAGGACGTCGCAGTCAACCACAGAATTGTTTGGCTGTTTGCGATTTATTGGCGAGTTTACGTTCCGTAGTTTGCACTTCTTTCTGAACGCCAGGCATTCATGCCATTGAATGAAATACCCGCGCAAGGCGACCTGCTTCCAAATCGCCGGCAGCTGTGTTTCGAGTGCGGTATGGGGGAATTTACGAATTGCGTTCGTAACCCCTTCACCACAAAGCAGATATTAGTGTTCTTTTATAAAATACACGCTAAAGAAGGTACTGGTCACTTTACCAAAAGACAGCATGAGTGTGTACATGTGAAGGAGGCCGATCTCTTAACACCTCAACAGATATATTTGCCATGTGAAAACTGTTACCTAGGTTAAACACCGGGGTTCCGCAGACACTATATTGCTGTCTACGAGTATATTGGGCAGTGGAACTGTGAGAAGACCACACCGGTATGAGTAAACTGATGCAGTGTCAAAGAATAATATATTGCCACATGTGACCTCCCATTTGAACAGAAGGAAGATATTTCGCCACACTAGGAGCCGGTCTCCCTGGCGTAGGTGTGAAGGACGTTATTCGTAATCCCGTATACTCTTGTACGAAACACAGCTGCGCGAAATTCGGCAGCGGATTGCGTTGGTTACTTACGGGGGTATGTGAGCAGGTCGTCCAGAAAGCAATGACAAACTGATGAACGTAAAACTTGCCAAAACATCAACAGCAGTTGAAAAATGATGGCGTTGACTGCAATGTCCTTTAAAGGATATACCACAAAAAAAGGCGGGGGGGGGAGAGGTGGGCATTGTGTTATTTGTTTTGTTTCGTGGTCTTTCCTGCAATGTCAATGCTCAGTGAACGGAATGTTACATTAGAATACTTGTTCACGTGATTTTGTGTCCCGTTTGGTCCAATCCACGTTTTGTTGACACTGAATCAATTAATTTCATCCGGTGTCCTACCCGGGGTCAGCAAGGGAAACAAAATAACACTGCAACCCACCATGCTTGTCGTAAGGGGCAACCAAGGAGGGCCGGCCTGAGACCGACTTCCTCAACCCGTAGAATACTAATGGCTGTAAAATCCAGTCTATCCTGATGAAGTCTACTAGGACGTGAGTTGGGTGAGGGGCTAAGCTCTATAGGGAGACGAAAGGCAGAAGAAGATGTAGACGAATTAACGAAGGTGCATAAGAATTAACGCACCTATAGAAGAATTAACGGAGGTGAAGGAGAATTAACTAAGGCGTAGAAAAATTATTGAAGGTGTAGAAGAATTAACGAAGGTGTAGGAGAATTAATAAAGGTGCCGAGGAATTAATGAAGATATAGAATAATTAACGGAGATGTTGAAGAATTAATTCATTGACAGATTAGGTAGTGGGTCTGTTAGAAGGTTATGTTAGTAATTAACTATTCATTATATTAGGTGTTAAGACGTCATTAGTAATTAATTGCCTATTATATGAAGCAGTGAGACAGTCAGTAATTAATTAAATTGGTTGTTAAATTAGGTAATGAGACAGGCATAGTAATTAATTGCTCGTGAGATTAGGTTGTGATATAGTCATTAGTAATTAAATTGCCTTGTTAGATCAGATAGTTGATCTCTGAGAAGGCCACATTAGTAATTAATTGCTTGTTAGATTAGACTGTTGGCTTCTGAGAAGACCCCATTAGTATTTGATCCCTGTTAGATTAAATAGTAGGGCTCTGAAACGACCATATTAGTAACTAATTCCTCGTCAGATGAACTAACTCCTTCATCACATGGTACACATCACGCTGTAGACTGTCTTCTAGGTTAAGGAAACATGTCTTTGTCGCTGGAAAAATGTTTAAAAAAAAAACAAAAAAACCCACTGCCACTGATTGACTTCAATGTTATGCTGTTGCATGAAATGAACAGGTGTGTGTAATTGGTTATCAGATAATACAAAAGCACGTGCGGCTACAAAAGATTAAAGGAATTCACGGAGATTAATTGGTACTCAAAGAAGATGAAGAAAAAACTGCAGATGTTGGACACAGCAGACAAGGAAAAGAGTGAAAAGATGCAGGTGTATACGTTTAGAATGTAATTAAAGTATGTGAAGAAATAAACTTGTTTCACTGTGAATATTTGGCGATGGCACTCAATTCCTAGTGTGTCTACTGCTTTTAGTTCTTCCTTTTGTCTAATGTGTCTTTGAAGTGAATTTTTCTCAGTCTTCTACCAATGTCAATCTGTCCCCGTGAATTTATTAAGAATGTACAGATAATGGTTGTGACGTTTTTCACAGCCAAAACGTGAATGGGCCCACAGGTGGTGGGATTTTGTGTAAATGTGCATGCCATTTTGGCAAGATGATTCTCTGCTTGTTTATTATCTGAGATTTATGCCAGAATCTTCCTTCATGTACAGTATACACATAACTCTCAAATACTGAATCTGCCTTTGTTATAAAATCCAACGGCACTATACACCAAATACAATAGTTTGGCAGTGAGTGAGCTTTGTTGAGTTCAATTTGTGTGTTCGGTTGTTAACTGAATGTTATTTACATCCAGTTTTTTTTTTTTTTTTTTTTTTTTTAAATTGCGGACATGACACAACAGGTTAAAATATCTATCCCACAAATGTAAGATAGGTTCATCAGATCATTGTATATGTGGCAATAGCTCCACGACGGCCAGTGACTTTCTAGTCATAAATGCCAACAAATGCGACATTTCAACTTCACTCCACGAACAAATGTACGGGAATGTCATAAAGCTACGACTACTGCTTTTAACTAAACTGTCCTTTACTGCCAATATAGTACCTTGCGGTGTATGGCAGAGGGGTCTTTGAGCCTGAGGAATCTGCAAGATGAGATGCTTGAAGAGATCTGTCAAAGTAACTATCTGAGACCGAGTAAGTCATGATGTTATCAGACAGACAATAAGATCAACAATTCGAGACACATACATATTGAAAGGCAGAAGATCCAATGGCTCAGCCATCTCGTTAGAATACCAAAAAAAAAACATTGAAAACGACGGGCTGCCATGAAGACTGATAATGAAGAGGTTAATATCAGCTTATTAAGAGAGAAGTGTGACAGGTATGTATGTGTAATGTCTCCAGATCTGTTATTCAGATACAGTGAAACTATTTTCAGAAATTTAGAAGATATGACAGGAGTCACCATTGGGTGAAATAACATTAGATATGCAGATGATACAGTATTGATTGCAGACAATTAACAGTATCTCCAAGATATAGTAGATGCTGTATCTGTACACAGTGAACAATTAGGGTTAGAACTAAATTGTAATACGATACAGATTACAGACTTCACTAACAAGAAAGGACTACAACAATATAAAACAATCGTTGAAATTTATAAATGTTGAGCTATCTCAAATTTGTCAACAAAATTGCCCCAGGAGTGCAAATTATTACTTTTATGGTCATGTCTAGTGTCAGCACATTGTTTTAGACTAATTTCCTAGTGATCCAGAAACTTTTATATTTTGGCAAAAGTCGATGACCGGCCGCCTGTTGAAATTTCTCAATTTTAAGCTATCTGAAATGTGTCAACAAAATTGCCCCAGGAGTGCACATTTTTACTTTTATGGTCATGTCTAGTGTCAGCACATTGTTTTAATCGATGACCGGACGCCTGTTGAAATTTTTCAATTTTGAGCTATGCCAAATTTGTCAACAAGATTGCCCTAGGAGTGCAAATTATTACTTTTATGGTCATGTCTAGTGTCAGCACATTGTTTTAGACTAATTTCCTAGTGATCCAGAAACTTTTATATTTTGGAAAAAATCGATGACCAGCCGCCTGTTGAAATTTCTCAATTTTGAGCTATCTGAAATTTGTCAACAAAATTCCTCCAGGAGTGCAAATTATTACTTTTATGGTCATTTCTAGTGTCAGCACATTGTTTTAATCGATGACCGGACGCCTGTTGAAATTTTTCAATTTTGAGCTATGCCAAATTTGTCAACAAAATTGCCCCAGGAGTGCAAATTGTTACTTTTATGGTCATGTCTAGTGTCAGCACATTGTTTTAGACTAATTTCCTAGTGATCCAGAAACTTTTATATTTTGGCAAAAATCGATGACCGGCCGCCTGTTGAAATTTCCCAATTTTGAGCTATCTGAAATTTATCAACAAAAATGCCCCAGGAGTGCAACTCATTACTTTTATGGTCATGTCTAGTGTCAGCACATTGTTTTAGACTAATTTCCAAGAGATCCAGAAACTTTTATATTTTGGCAAACATCGATGACCGGCCGCCTGTTGAAATTTCTCAATTTTGAGCTATCTGAAATTTGTCAACAAAATTGCCCCAGGAGTGCAAATCATTACTTTTATGGTCATGTCTAGTGTCAGCACATTGTTTTAGACTAAATTCCTAGTGATCCAGAAACTTTTATATTTTGGCAAAAATCGATGACCGGCCGCCTGTTGAAATTTCTCAATTTTGAGCTATGTCAAATTTCTCAACAAAATTGCCCCAGGAGTGCAAATTATTACTTTTATGGTAATGTCTAGTGTCAGCACATTGTTTTAGACTAATTTCCTAGTGATCCAGAAACTTTTATATTTTGGCAAAAATCGATAACCGGCCGCCTGTTGAAATTTCCCAATTTTGAGCTATCTGAAATTTGTCAACAAAAATGCCCCAGGAGTGCAACTCATTACTTTTATGGTCATGTCTAGTGTCAGCACATTGTTTTAGACTAATTTCCAAGAGATCCAGAAACTTTTATATTTTGGCAAACATCGATGACCGGCCGCCTGTTGAAATTTCTCAATTTTGAGCTATCTGAAATTTGTCAACACAATTGCCCCAGGAGTGCAAATCATTACTTTTATGGTCATGTCTAGTGTCACCACATTGTTTTAGACTAATTTCCTAGTGATCCAGAAACTTTTATATTTTGGCAAAAGTCGATGACCGGCCGCCTGTTGAAATTTCTAAATTTTAAGCTATCTGAAATGTGTCAACAACATTGCCCCAGGAGTGCACATTTTTACTTTTATGGTCATGTCTAGTGTCAGCACATTGTTTTAATCGATGACCGGCCGCCTGTTGAAATTTCTCAATTTTGAGCTATCTGAAATTTGTCAACAAAATTCCTCCAGGAGTGCAAATTATTACTTTTATGGTCATTTCTAGTGTCAGCACATTGTTTTAATCGATGACCGGACGCCTGTTGAAATTTTTCAATTTTGAGCTATGCCAAATTTGTCAACAAAATTGCCCCAGGAGTGCAAATTGTTACTTTTATGGTCATGTCTAGTGTCAGCACATTGTTTTAGACTAATTTCCTAGTGATCCAGAAACTTTTATATTTTGGCAAAAATCGATGACCGGCCGCCTGTTGAAATTTCCCAATTTTGAGCTATCTGAAATTTATCAACAAAAATGCCCCAGGAGTGCAACTCATTACTTTTATGGTCATGTCTAGTGTCAGCACATTGTTTTAGACTAAGTTCCAAGAGATCCAGAAACTTTTATATTTTGGCAAACATCGATGACCGGCCGGCCGCCTGTTGAAATTTCTCAATTTTGAGCTATCTGAAATTTGTCAACAAAATTGCCCCAGGAGTGCAAATCATTACTTTTATGGTCATGTCTAGTGTCAGCACATTGTTTTAGACTAAATTCCTAGTGATCCAGAAACTTTTATATTTTGGCAAAAATCGATGACCGGCCGCCTGTTGAAATTTCTCAATTTTGAGCTATGTCAAATTTCTCAACAAAATTGCCCCAGGAGTGCAAATTATTACTTTTATGGTAATGTCTAGTGTCAGCACATTGTTTTAGACTAATTTCCTAGTGATCCAGAAACTTTTATATTTTGGCAAAAATCGATAACCGGCCGACTGTTGAAATTTCCCAATTTTGAGCTATCTGAAATTTGTCAACAAAAATGCCCCAGGAGTGCAACTCATTACTTTTATGGTCATGTCTAGTGTCAGCACATTGTTTTAGACTAATTTCCAAGAGATCCAGAAACTTTTATATTTTGGCAAAAGTCGATGACCGGCCGCCTGTTGAAATTTCTAAATTTTAAGCTATCTGAAATGTGTCAACAACATTGCCCCAGGAGTGCACATTTTTACTTTTATGGTCATGTCTAGTGTAAGCACATTGTTTTAATCGATCACCGGACGCCTGTTGAAATTTTTTAATTTGGAGCTATCTGAAATTTGTCAACAAAATTGCCCCAGGTGTGCAAATTGTTACTTTTATGGTCATGTATAGTGTTAGCAAATTGTTTTAGACTAATTTCCTAGTGATCCAGAAACTTTTATATTTTGGCAAAAATCGATGACCGGCCGCCTGTTGAAATTTCTCAATTTTGAGCTATGCCAAATTTGTCAACAAAATTGCCCCAGGAGTGCAAATTGTTACTGTTATGGTCATGTCTAGTGTCAGCACATTGTTTTAGACTAATTTCCTAGTGATCCAGAAACTTTTATATTTTGGCAAACATCGATGACCGGCCGCCTGTTGAAATTTCCCAATTTTGAGCTATCTGAAATTTGTCAACAAAATTGCCCCAGGAGTGCAAATCATTACTTTTATGGTCATGTCTAGTGTCAGCAAATTGTTTTAGACTAATTTCCTAGTGATCCAGAAACTTTTATATTTTGGCAAAAGTCGATGTCCGGCCGCCTGTTGAAATTTCTCAATTTTAAGCTATCTGAAATGTGTCAACAACATTGCCCCAGGAGTGCACATTTTTACTTTTATGGTCATGTCTAGTGTCAGCACATTGTTTTAATCGATGACCGGACGCCTGTTGAAATTTTTCAATTTTGAGCTACGCCAAATTTGTCAACAAGATTGCCCTAGGAGTGCAACTTATTACTTTTATGGTCATGTCTAGTGTCAGCACATTGTTTTAGACTAATTTCCTAGTGATCCATAAACTTTTATATTTTGGCAAAAATCGATGACCGGCCGCATGTTGAAATTTCTCAATTTTGAGCTATCTGAAATTTGTCAACAAAATTGCCCCAGGAGTGCAAATTATTACTTTTATGGTCATGTCAAGTGTCAGCACATTGTTTTAGACTAATTTACTAGTGATCCAGAAACTTTTATATTTTGGCAAAAATCGATGACCAGCCGCCTGTTGAAATTTCTCAATTTTGAGCTATCTCAAATTTGTCATATTACTTGTATGGTCATGTCTAGTGTCACCACATTGTTTTAAACGAATTTCCTAGTGATCCAGAAACTTTTATATTTTGGTGAAAATTGGTGACCGGCCGCCTGTTGAAATTTCTCAATTTTAAGCTATCTGAAATGTGTCAACAACATTGCCCCAGGAGTGCACATTTTTACTTTTATGGTCATGTCTAGTGTCAGCACATTGTTTTAATCGATGACCGGACGCCTGTTGAAATTTTTCAATTTTGAGCTACGCCAAATTTGTCAACAAGATTGCCCTAGGAGTGCAAATTATTACTTTTATGGTCATGTCTAGTTTCAGCACATTGTTTTAGACTAATTTCCTAGTGATCCATAAACTTTTATATTTTGGCAAAAATCGATGACCGGCCGCATGTTGAAATTTCTCAATTTTGAGCTATCTGAAATTTGTCAACAAAATTGCCCCAGGAGTGCAAATTATTACTTTTATGGTCATGTCTAGTGTCAGCACATTGTTTTAGACTAATTTACTAGTGATCCAGAAAATTTTATATTTTGGCAAAAATCGATGACCAGCCACCAGTTGAAATTTCTCAATTTTGAGCTATCTCAAATTTGTCAACAAAATTGCCCCAGGAGTGCAAATCATTACTTTTATGGTCATGTCTAGTGTCAGCACATTGTTTTAGACTAATTTCCTAGTGATCCAGAAACTTTTATATTTTGGCAAAAATCGATGACCGGCCGCCTGTTGAAATTTCTCAATTTTGAGCTATGTCAAATTTCTCAACAAAATTGCCCCAGTAGTGCAAATTATTACTTTTATGGTAATGTCTAGTGTCAGCACATTGTTTTAGACTAATTTCCTAGTGATCCAGAAACTTTTATATTTTGGCAAAAATCGATAACCGGCCGCCTGTTGAAATTTCTCAATTTTGAGCTATCTGAAATTTGTCAACAAAAATGCCCCAGGAGTGCAACTCATTACTTTTATGGTCATGTCTAGTGTCAGCACATTGTTTTAGACTAATTTCCAAGAGATCCAGAAACTTTTATATTTTGGCAAACATCGATGACCGGCCGCCTGTTGAAATTTCTCAATTTTGAGCTATCTGAAATTTGTCAACACAATTGCCCCAGGAGTGCAAATCATTACTTTTATGGTCATGTCTAGTGTCACCACATTGTTTTAGACTAATTTCCTAGTGATCCAGAAACTTTTATATTTTGGCAAAAGTCGATGACCGGCCGCCTGTTGAAATTTCTAAATTTTAAGCTATCTAAAATGTGTCAACAACATTGCCCCAGGAGTGCACATTTTTACTTTTATGGTCATGTCTAGTGTCAGCAAATTGTTTTAAACTAATTTCCTAGTGATCCTGAAACTTTTATATTTTGGCAAAAGTCGATGACCGGCCGCCTGTTGAAATTTCTCAATTTTAAGCTATCTGAAATGTGTCAACAACATTGCCCCAGGAGTGCACATTTTTACTTTTATGGTCATGTCTAGTGTCAGCACATTGTTTTAATCGATGACCGGACGCCTGTTGAAATTTTTCAATTTTGAGCTACGCCAAATTTGTCAACAAGATTGTCCTAGGAGTGCAAATTATTACTTTTATGGTCATGTCTAGTTTCAGCACATTGTTTTAGACTAATTTCCTAGTGATCCATAAACTTTTATATTTTGGCAAAAATCGATGACCGGCCGCATGTTGAAATTTCTCAATTTTGAGCTATCTGAAATTTGTCAACAAAATTGCCCCAGGAGTGCAAATTATTACTTTTATGGTCATGTCTAGTGTCAGCACATTGTTTTAGACTAATTTACTAGTGATCCAGAAACTTTTATATTTTGGCAAAAATCGATGACCAGCCGCTTGTTGAAATTTCTCAATTTTGAGCTATCTCAAATTTGTCATATTACTTGTATGGTCATGTCTAGTGTCAGCAAATTGTTTTAGACTGATTTCCTAGTGATCCACAAACTTTTATATTTTGGTGAAAATTGGTGACCGGCCGCCTGTTGAAATTTCTAAATTTTGAGCTATCTGAAATTTGTCAACAAAATTGCCCCAGGAGTGCAAATTTTTACTTTTATGGTCATGTCTAGTGTCAGCACATTGTTTTAATCGATGAACGGCCGCCTGTTGAAATTTTCCAATTTTGAGCTATGTCAAATTTCTCAACAAAATTGCCCCAGGAGTGCAAATTATTACTTTTATGGTCATGTCTAGTGGTAGCAAATTGTTTTAGACTAATTTCCTAGTGATCCAGAAACTTTTATATTTTGGCAAAAATCGATGACCGGCCGCCTGTTGAAATTTCTCAATTTTGAGCTATGCCAAATTTGTCAACAAAATTGCCCCAGGAGTGCAAATTGTTACTTTTATGATCATGTCTAGTGTCAGCACATTGTTCTAGACTAATTTCCTAGTGATCCAGAAACTTTTATATTTTGGCAAAAATCGATGACCGGCTGCCTGTTGAAATTTTCCAATTTTGAGCTATCTGAAATTTGTCAACAAAAATGCCCCAGGAGTGCAACTCATTACTTTTATGGTCATGTCTAGTGTCAGCACATTGTTTTAGACTAATTTCCAAGAGATCCAGAAACTTTTATATTTTGGCAAACATCGATGACCGGACGCCTGTTGAAATTTCTCAATTTTGAGCTATCTGAAATTTGTCAACACAATTGCCCCAGGAGTGCAAATCATTACTTTTATGGTCATGTCTAGTGTCACCACATTGTTTTAAACTAATTTCCTAGTGATCCAGAAACTTTTATATTTTGGCAAAAGTCGATGACCGGCCGCCTGTTGAAATTTCTCAATTTTAAGATATCTGAAATGTGTCAACAACATTGCCCCAGGAGTGCACATTTTTACTTTTATGGTCATGTCTAGTGTCAGCACATTGTTTTAATCGATGACCGGACGCCTGTTGAAATTTTTCAATTTTGAGCTACGCCAAATTTGTCAACAAGATTGTCCTAGGAGTGCAAATTATTACTTTTATGGTCATGTCTAGTTTCAGCACATTGTTTTAGACTAATTTCCTAGTGATCCATAAACTTTTATATTTTGGCAAAAATCGATGACCGGCCGCATGTTGAAATTTCTTAATTTTGAGCTATCTGAAATTTGTCAACAAAATTGCCCCAGGAGTGCAAATTATTACTTTTATGGTCATGTCTAGTGTCAGCACATTGTTTTAGACTAATTTACTAGTGATCCAGAAACTTTTATATTTTGGCAAAAATCGATGACCAGCCGCTTGTTGAAATTTCTCAATTTTGAGCTATCTCAAATTTGTCATATTACTTGTATGGTCATGTCTAGTGTCAGCAAATTGTTTTAGACTGATGTCCTAGTGATCCACAAACTTTTATATTTTGGTGAAAATTGGTGACCGGCCGCCTGTTGAAATTTCTAAATTTTGAGCTATCTGAAATTTGTCAACAAAATTGCCCCAGGAGTGCAAATTTTTACTTTTATGGTCATGTCTAGTGTCAGCACATTGTTTTAATCGATGAACGGCCGCCTGTTGAAATTTTCCAATTTTGAGCTATGTCAAATTTCTCAACAAAATTGCCCCAGGAGTGCAAATTATTACTTTTATGGTCATGTCTAGTGGTAGCAAATTATTTTAGACTAATTTCCTAGTGATCCAGAAACTTTTATATTTTAGCAAACATCGATGACCGGCCGCCTGTTGAAATTTCTCAATTTTGAGCTATCTGAAATTTGTCAACACAACTGCCCCAGGAGTGCAAATCATTACTTTTATGGTCATGTCTAGTGTCACCACATTGTTTTAAACTAATTTCCTAGTGATCCAGAAACTTTTATATTTTGGCAAAAGTCGATGACCGGCCGCCTGTTGAAATTTCTCAATTTTAAGCTATCTGAAATGTGTCAACAACATTGCCCTAGGAGTGCACATTTTTACTTTTATGGTCATGTCTAGTGTCAGCACATTGTTTTAATCGATGACCGGACGCCTGTTGAAATTTTTCAATTTTGAGCTACGCCAAATTTGTCAACAAGATTGCCCTAGGAGTGCAAATTATTACTTTTATGGTCATGTCTAGTTTCAGCACATTGTTTTAGACTAATTTCCTAGTGATCCATAAACTTTTATATTTTGGCAAAAATCGATGACCGGCCGCATGTTGAAATTTCTCAATTTTGAGCTATCTGAAATTTGTCAACAAAATTGCCCCAGGAGTGCAAATTATTACTTTTATGGTCATGTCTAGTGTCAGCACATTGTTTTAGACTAATTTACTAGTGATCCAGAAACTTTTATATTTTGGCAAAAATCGATGACCAGCCGCTTGTTGAAATTTCTCAATTTTGAGCTATCTCAAATTTGTCATATTACTTGTATGGTCATGTCTAGTGTCAGCAAATTGTTTTAGACTGATGTCCTAGTGATCCACAAACTTTTATATTTTGGTGAAAATTGGTGACCGGCCGCCTGTTGAAATTTCTAAATTTTGAGCTATCTGAAATTTGTCAACAAAATTGCCCCAGGAGTGCAAATTTTTACTTTTATGGTCATGTCTAGTGTCAGCACATTGTTTTAATCGATGAACGGCCGCCTGTTGAAATTTCTCAATTTTGAGCTATGCCAAATTTGTCAACAAAATTGACCCAGGAGTGCAAATTGTTACTTTTATGATCATGTCTAGTGTCAGCACATTGTTCTAGACTAATTTCCTAGTGATCCAGAAACTTTTATATTTTGGCAAACATCGATGACCGGCCGCCTGTTGAAATTTATCAATTTTGAGCTATCTGAAATTTGTCAACAAAATTGCCCCAGGAGTGCAAATCATTACTTTTATGGTCATGTCTAGTGTCAGCACATTGTTTTAGACTAATTTCCAAGAGATCCAGAAACTTTTATATTTTGGCAAACATCGATGACCGGACGCCTGTTGAAATTTCTCAATTTTGAGCTATCTGAAATTTGTCAACACAATTGCCCCAGGAGTGCAAATCATTACTTTTATGGTCATGTCTAGTGTCACCACATTGTTTTAAACTAATTTCCTAGTGATCCAGAAACTTTTATATTTTGGCAAAAGTCGATGACCAGCCGCTTGTTGAAATTTCTCAATTTTGAGCTATCTCAAATTTGTCATATTACTTGTATGGTCATGTCTAGTGTCAGCAAATTGTTTTAGACTGATGTCCTAGTGATCCACAAACTTTTATATTTGGGTGAAAATTGGTGACCGGCCGCCTGTTGAAATTTCTCAATTTTGAGCTATCTGAAATTTGTCAACAAAATTGCCCCAGGAGTGCAAATTATTACTTTTATGGTCATGTCTAGTGGTAGCAAATTATTTTAGACTAATTTCCTAGTGATCCAGAAACTTTTATATTTTGGCAAAAATCGATGACCGGCCGCCTGTTGAAATTTCTCAATTTTGAGCTATGCCAAATTTGTCAAAAAAATTGACCCAGGAGTGCAAATTGTTACTTTTATGATCATGTCTAGTGTCAGCACATTGTTCTAGACTAATTTCCTAGTGATCCAGAAACTTTTATATTTTGGCAAACATCGATGACCGGCCGCCTGTTGAAATTTATCAATTTTGAGCTATCTGAAATTTGTCAACAAAATTGCCCCAGGAGTGCAAATCATTACTTTTATGGTCATGTCTAGTGTCAGCACATTGTTTTAGACTAATTTCCAAGAGATCCAGAAACTTTTATATTTTGGCAAACATCGATGACCGGAGGCCTGTTGAAATTTCTCAATTTTGAGCTATCTGAAATTTGTCAACACAATTGCCCCAGGAGTGCAAATCATTACTTTTATGGTCATGTCTAGTGTCACCACATTGTTTTAAACTAATTTCCTAGTGATCCAGAAACTTTTATATTTTGGCAAAAGTCGATGACCGGCCGCCTGTTGAAATTTCTCAATTTTAAGCTATCTGAAATGTGTCAACAACATTGCCCCAGGAGTGCACATTTTTACTTTTATGGTCATGTCTAGTGTCAGCACATTGTTTTAATCGATGACCTGTTGAAATTTTTCAATTTTGAGCTACGCCAAATTTGTCAACAAGATTACCCTAGGAGTGCAAATTATTACTTTTATGGTCATGTCTAGTTTCAGCACATTGTTTTAGACTAATTTCCTAGTGATCCATAAACTTTTATATTTTGGCAAAAATCGATGACCGGCCGCATGTTGAAATTTCTCAATTTTGAGCTATCTGAAATTTGTCAACAAAATTGCCCCAGGAGTGCAAATTATTACTTTTATGGTCATGTCTAGTGTTAGCACATTGTTTTAGACTAATTTACTAGTGATCCAGAAACTTTTATATTTTGGCAAAAATCGATGACCAGCCGCCTGTTGAAATTTCTCAATTTTGAGCTATCTCAAATTTGTCATATTACTTGTATGGTCATGTCTAGTGTCAGCAAATTGTTTTAGACTGATTTCCTAGTGATCCACAAACTTTTATATTTTGGTGAAAATTGGTGACCGGCCGCCTGTTGAAATTTCTAAATTTTGAGCTATCTGAAATTTGTCAACAAAATTGCCCCAGGAGTGCAAATTTTTACTTTTATGGTCATGTCTAGTGTCAGCACATTGTTTTAATCGATGAACGGCCGCTTGTTGAAATTTTCCAATTTTGAGCTATGTCAAATTTCTCAACAAAATTGCCCCAGGAGTGCAAATTATTACTTTTATGGTCATGTCTAGTGGTAGCAAATTGTTTTAGACTAATTTCCTAGTGATCCAGAAACTTTTATATTTTGGCAAAAATCGATGACCGGCCGCCTGTTGAAATTTCTCAATTTTGAGCTATGCCAAATTTGTCAACAAAATTGCCCCAGGAGTGCAAATCATTACTTTTATGGTCATGTCTAGTGTCAGCACATTGTTTTAGACTAATTTCCTAGTGATCCAGAAACTTTTATATTTTGTCAAAAATCGATGAACGGCCACCTGTTGAAATTTATCAATTTTGAGCTATCTGAAATTTGTCAACAAAAATGCCCCAGGAGTGCAACTCATTACTTTTATGGTCATGTCTAGTGTCAGCACATTGTTTTAGACTAATTTCCAAGAGATCCAGAAACTTTTATATTTTGGCAAACATCGATGACCGGCCGCCTGTTAAAATTTCTCAATTTTGAGCTATCTGAAATTTGTCAACAAAATTGCCCAAGGAGTGCAAATTATTACTTTTATGGTCATATCTAGTGTCAGCACATTGTTTTACACTAATTTCCTAGTGATCCAGAAACTTTAATATTTTGGCAAAAATCAATGACCGGCCGCCTGTTGAAATTTCTCAATTTTGAGCTATCTGAAATTTGTCAACAAAATTGCCCCAGGAGTGCAAATCATTACTTTTATGGTCATGTCTAGTGTCAGCACATTGTTTTAGACTAATTTCCTAGTGATCCAGAAACTTTTATATTTTTGCAAAAATCGATGACCGGCCGCCTGTTGAAATTTCTCAATTTTGAGCTATGCCAAATTTGTCAACAAAATTGCCCCAGGAGCGCAAATTTTTACTTTTATGGTCATGTCTAGAGTAAGCACATTGTTTTAGACTAATTTCCTAATGATCCAGAAACTTTTATATTTTGGCAAAAATCGATGACCGGCCGCCTGTTGAAATTTCTCAATTTTGAGCTATCTGAAATTTGTCAACAAAATTGCCTCAGGAGTGCAAATTATTACTTTTATGGTCATGTCTAGTGTCAGCACATTGTTTTAGACTAATTTCCTAGTGATCCATAAACTTTTATATTTTGGCAAAAATCTATGACCGGCCGCATGTTGAAATTTCTCAATTTTGAGCTATCTGAAATTTGTCAACAAAATTGCCCCAGGAGTGCACATTTTTACTTTTATGGTCATGTCTAGTGTCAGCACATTGTTTTAATCGATGACCTGTTGAAATTTTTCAATTTTGAGCTACGCCAAATTTGTCAACAAGATTACCCTAGGAGTGCAAATTATTACTTTTATGGTCATGTCTAGTTTCAGCACATTGTTTTAGACTAATTTCCTAGTGATCCATAAACTTTTATATTTTGGCAAAAATCGATGACCGGCCGCATGTTGAAATTTCTCAATTTTGAGCTATCTGAAATTTGTCAACAAAATTGCCCCAGGAGTGCAAATTATTACTTTTATGGTCATGTCTAGTGTTAGCACATTGTTTTAGACTAATTTACTAGTGATCCAGAAACTTTTATATTTTGGCAAAAATCGATGACCAGCCGCCTGTTGAAATTTCTCAATTTTGAGCTATCTCAAATTTGTCATATTACTTGTATGGTCATGTCTAGTGTCAGCAAATTGTTTTAGACTGATTTCCTAGTGATCCACAAACTTTTATATTTTGGTGAAAATTGGTGACCGGCCGCCTGTTGAAATTTCTAAATTTTGAGCTATCTGAAATTTGTCAACAAAATTGCCCCAGGAGTGCAAATTTTTACTTTTATGGTCATGTCTAGTGTCAGCACATTGTTTTAATCGATGAACGGCCGCTTGTTGAAATTTTCCAATTTTGAGCTATGTCAAATTTCTCAACAAAATTGCCCCAGGAGTGCAAATTATTACTTTTATGGTCATGTCTAGTGGTAGCAAATTGTTTTAGACTAATTTCCTAGTGATCCAGAAACTTTTATATTTTGGCAAAAATCGATGACCGGCCGCCTGTTGAAATTTCTCAATTTTGAGCTATGCCAAATTTGTCAACAAAATTGCCCCAGGAGTGCAAATCATTACTTTTATGGTCATGTCTAGTGTCAGCACATTGTTTTAGACTAATTTCCTAGTGATCCAGAAACTTTTATATTTTGTCAAAAATCGATGAACGGCCACCTGTTGAAATTTATCAATTTTGAGCTATCTGAAATTTGTCAACAAAAATGCCCCAGGAGTGCAACTCATTACTTTTATGGTCATGTCTAGTGTCAGCACATTGTTTTAGACTAATTTCCAAGAGATCCAGAAACTTTTATATTTTGGCAAACATCGATGACCGGCCGCCTGTTAAAATTTCTCAATTTTGAGCTATCTGAAATTTGTCAACAAAATTGCCCAAGGAGTGCAAATTATTACTTTTATGGTCATATCTAGTGTCAGCACATTGTTTTACACTAATTTCCTAGTGATCCAGAAACTTTAATATTTTGGCAAAAATCAATGACCGGCCGCCTGTTGAAATTTCTCAATTTTGAGCTATCTGAAATTTGTCAACAAAATTGCCCCAGGAGTGCAAATCATTACTTTTATGGTCATGTCTAGTGTCAGCACATTGTTTTAGACTAATTTCCTAGTGATCCAGAAACTTTTATATTTTTGCAAAAATCGATGACCGGCCGCCTGTTGAAATTTCTCAATTTTGAGCTATGCCAAATTTGTCAACAAAATTGCCCCAGGAGCGCAAATTTTTACTTTTATGGTCATGTCTAGAGTAAGCACATTGTTTTAGACTAATTTCCTAATGATCCAGAAACTTTTATATTTTGGCAAAAATCGATGACCGGCCGCCTGTTGAAATTTCTCAATTTTGAGCTATCTGAAATTTGTCAACAAAATTGCCTCAGGAGTGCAAATTATTACTTTTATGGTCATGTCTAGTGTCAGCACATTGTTTTAGACTAATTTCCTAGTGATCCATAAACTTTTATATTTTGGCAAAAATCTATGACCGGCCGCATGTTGAAATTTCTCAATTTTGAGCTATCTGAAATTTGTCAACAAAATTGCCCCAGGAGTGCAAATTATTACTTTTATGGTGATGTCTAGTGTCAGCACATTGTTTTAGACTAATTTACTAGTGATCCAGAAACTTTTATATTTTGGCAAAGATCGATGACCAGCCGCCTGTTGAAATTTCTCAATTTTGAGCTATCTCAAATTTGTCATATTACTTGTATGGTCATGTCTAGTGTCAGCAAATTGTTTTAGACTGATTTCCTAGTGATCCACAAACTTTTATATTTTGGTGAAAATTGGTGACCGGCCGCCTGTTGAAATTTCTAAATTTTGAGCTATCTGAAATTTGTCAACAAAATTGCCCCAGGAGTGCAAATTTTTACTTTTATGGTCATGTCTAGTGTCAGCACATTGTTTTAATCGATGAACGGCCGCCTGTTGAAATTTTCCAATTTTGAGCTATGTCAAATTTCTCAACAAAATTGCCCCAGGAGTGCAAATTATTACTTTTATGGTCATGTCTAGTGGTAGCAAATTGTTTTAGACTAATTTCCTAGTGATCCAGAAACTTTTATATTTTGGCAACAATCGATGACCGGCCGCCTGTTGAAATTTCTCAATTTTGAGCTATGCCAAATTTGTCAACAAAATTGCCCCAGGAGTGCAAATCATTACTTTTATGGTCATGTCTAGTGTCAGCACATTGTTTTAGACTAATTTCCTAGTGATCCAGAAACATTTATATTTTGGCAAAAATCGATGACCGGCCGCCTGTTGAAATTTATCAATTTTGAGCTATCTGAAATTTGTCAACAAAATTGCCCCAGGTGTGCAAATTTTTACTTTTATGGTCATGTATAGTGTTAGCAAATTGTTTTAGACTAATTTCCTAGTGATCCAGAAACTTTTATATTTTGGCAAAAATCGATGACCGGCCGCCTGTTGAAATTAATCAATTTTGAGCTATCTGAAATTTGTCAACAAAAATGCCCCAGGAGTGCAACTCATTACTTTTATGGTCATGTCTAGTGTCAGCACATTGTTTTAGACTAATTTCCAAGAGATCCAGAAACTATTATATTTTGGCAAACATCGATGACTTAAAATTTCTCAATTTTGAGCTATCTGAAATTTGTCAACAAAATTGCCCCAGGAGTGCAAATCATTACTTTTATGGTCATGTCTAGTGTCAGCACATTGTTTTAGACTAATTTCCTAGTGATCCAGAAACTTTTATATTTTGGCAAAAGTCGATGACCGGCCGCCTGTTGAAATTTCTCAATTTTAAGCTATCTGAAATGTGTCAACAACATTGCCCCAGGAGTGCACATTTTTACTTTTATGGTCATGTCTAGTGTCAGCACATTGTTTTAATCGATGACCTGTTGAAATTTTTCAATTTTGAGCTACGCCAAATTTGTCAACAAGATTACCCTAGGAGTGCAAATTATTACTTTTATGGTCATGTCTAGTTTCAGCACATTGTTTTAGACTAATTTCCTAGTGATCCATAAACTTTTATATTTTGGCAAAAATCGATGACCGGCCGCATGTTGAAATTTCTCAATTTTGAGCTATCTGAAATTTGTCAACAAAATTGCCCCAGGAGTGCAAATTATTACTTTTATGGTCATGTCTAGTGTTAGCACATTGTTTTAGACTAATTTACTAGTGATCCAGAAACTTTTATATTTTGGCAAAAATCGATGACCAGCCGCCTGTTGAAATTTCTCAATTTTGAGCTATCTCAAATTTGTCATATTACTTGTATGGTCATGTCTAGTGTCAGCAAATTGTTTTAGACTGATTTCCTAGTGATCCACAAACTTTTATATTTTGGTGAAAATTGGTGACCGGCCGCCTGTTGAAATTTCTAAATTTTGAGCTATCTGAAATTTGTCAACAAAATTGCCCCAGGAGTGCAAATTTTTACTTTTATGGTCATGTCTAGTGTCAGCACATTGTTTTAATCGATGAACGGCCGCTTGTTGAAATTTTCCAATTTTGAGCTATGTCAAATTTCTCAACAAAATTGCCCCAGGAGTGCAAATTATTACTTTTATGGTCATGTCTAGTGGTAGCAAATTGTTTTAGACTAATTTCCTAGTGATCCAGAAACTTTTATATTTTGGCAAAAATCGATGACCGGCCGCCTGTTGAAATTTCTCAATTTTGAGCTATGCCAAATTTGTCAACAAAATTGCCCCAGGAGTGCAAATCATTACTTTTATGGTCATGTCTAGTGTCAGCACATTGTTTTAGACTAATTTCCTAGTGATCCAGAAACTTTTATATTTTGTCAAAAATCGATGAACGGCCACCTGTTGAAATTTATCAATTTTGAGCTATCTGAAATTTGTCAACAAAAATGCCCCAGGAGTGCAACTCATTACTTTTATGGTCATGTCTAGTGTCAGCACATTGTTTTAGACTAATTTCCAAGAGATCCAGAAACTTTTATATTTTGGCAAACATCGATGACCGGCCGCCTGTTAAAATTTCTCAATTTTGAGCTATCTGAAATTTGTCAACAAAATTGCCCAAGGAGTGCAAATTATTACTTTTATGGTCATATCTAGTGTCAGCACATTGTTTTACACTAATTTCCTAGTGATCCAGAAACTTTAATATTTTGGCAAAAATCAATGACCGGCCGCCTGTTGAAATTTCTCAATTTTGAGCTATCTGAAATTTGTCAACAAAATTGCCCCAGGAGTGCAAATCATTACTTTTATGGTCATGTCTAGTGTCAGCACATTGTTTTAGACTAATTTCCTAGTGATCCAGAAACTTTTATATTTTTGCAAAAATCGATGACCGGCCGCCTGTTGAAATTTCTCAATTTTGAGCTATGCCAAATTTGTCAACAAAATTGCCCCAGGAGCGCAAATTTTTACTTTTATGGTCATGTCTAGAGTAAGCACATTGTTTTAGACTAATTTCCTAATGATCCAGAAACTTTTATATTTTGGCAAAAATCGATGACCGGCCGCCTGTTGAAATTTCTCAATTTTGAGCTATCTGAAATTTGTCAACAAAATTGCCTCAGGAGTGCAAATTATTACTTTTATGGTCATGTCTAGTGTCAGCACATTGTTTTAGACTAATTTCCTAGTGATCCATAAACTTTTATATTTTGGCAAAAATCTATGACCGGCCGCATGTTGAAATTTCTCAATTTTGAGCTATCTGAAATTTGTCAACAAAATTGCCCCAGGAGTGCAAATTATTACTTTTATGGTGATGTCTAGTGTCAGCACATTGTTTTAGACTAATTTACTAGTGATCCAGAAACTTTTATATTTTGGCAAAGATCGATGACCAGCCGCCTGTTGAAATTTCTCAATTTTGAGCTATCTCAAATTTGTCATATTACTTGTATGGTCATGTCTAGTGTCAGCAAATTGTTTTAGACTGATTTCCTAGTGATCCACAAACTTTTATATTTTGGTGAAAATTGGTGACCGGCCGCCTGTTGAAATTTCTAAATTTTGAGCTATCTGAAATTTGTCAACAAAATTGCCCCAGGAGTGCAAATTTTTACTTTTATGGTCATGTCTAGTGTCAGCACATTGTTTTAATCGATGAACGGCCGCCTGTTGAAATTTTCCAATTTTGAGCTATGTCAAATTTCTCAACAAAATTGCCCCAGGAGTGCAAATTATTACTTTTATGGTCATGTCTAGTGGTAGCAAATTGTTTTAGACTAATTTCCTAGTGATCCAGAAACTTTTATATTTTGGCAACAATCGATGACCGGCCGCCTGTTGAAATTTCTCAATTTTGAGCTATGCCAAATTTGTCAACAAAATTGCCCCAGGAGTGCAAATCATTACTTTTATGGTCATGTCTAGTGTCAGCACATTGTTTTAGACTAATTTCCTAGTGATCCAGAAACATTTATATTTTGGCAAAAATCGATGACCGGCCGCCTGTTGAAATTTATCAATTTTGAGCTATCTGAAATTTGTCAACAAAATTGCCCCAGGTGTGCAAATTTTTACTTTTATGGTCATGTATAGTGTTAGCAAATTGTTTTAGACTAATTTCCTAGTGATCCAGAAACTTTTATATTTTGGCAAAAATCGATGACCGGCCGCCTGTTGAAATTAATCAATTTTGAGCTATCTGAAATTTGTCAACAAAAATGCCCCAGGAGTGCAACTCATTACTTTTATGGTCATGTCTAGTGTCAGCACATTGTTTTAGACTAATTTCCAAGAGATCCAGAAACTATTATATTTTGGCAAACATCGATGACTTAAAATTTCTCAATTTTGAGCTATCTGAAATTTGTCAACAAAATTGCCCCAGGAGTGCAAATCATTACTTTTATGGTCATGTCTAGTGTCAGCAAATTGTTTTAGACTAATTTCCTAGTGATCCAGAAACTTTTATATTTTGGCAAAAATCGATGACCGGCCGCCTGTTGAAATTTCTCAATTTTGAGCTATGCCAAATTTGTCAACAAAATTGCCCCAGGAGCGCAAATTTTTACTTTTATGGTCATGTCTAGAGTAAGCACATTGTTTTAGACTAATTTCCTAGTGATCCAGAAACTTTTATATTTTGGCAAAAATCGATGACCGGCCGCCTGTTGAAATTTATCAATTTTGCGCTATCTGAAATTTGTCAACAAAAATGCCCCAGGAGTGCAACTCATTACTTTTATGGTCATGTCTAGTGTCAGCACATTGTTTTACACTAATTTCCAAGAGATCCAGAAACTTTTATATTTTGGCAAACATCGATGACCGGCCGCCTGTTAAAATTTCTCAATTTTGAGCTATCTGAAATTTGTCAACAAAATTGCCCAAGGAGTGCAAATTATTACTTTTATGGTCATGTCTAGTGTCAGCACATTGTTTTAGACTAATTTCCTAGTGATCCAGAAACTTTTATATTTTGGCAAAAATTGATGACCGGCCGCCTGTTGAAATTTCTCAATTTTGAGCTATCTGAAATTTGTCAACAAAATTGCCCCAGGTGTGCAAATTTTTACTTTTATGGTCATGTATAGTGTTAGCAAATTGTTTTAGACTAATTTCCTAGTGATCCAGAAACTTTTATATTTTGGCAAAAATCGATGACCGGCCGCCTGTTGAAATTTGTAAATTTTGAGCTATGCCAAATTTGTCAACAAAATTGCCCCAGGAGTGCAAATCATTACTTTTATGGTCATGTCTAGTGTCAGCACATTGTTTTAGACTAATTTCCTAGTGATCCAGAAACTTTTATATTTTGGCAAAAATCGATGACCGGCCGCCTGTTGAAATTTCTCAATTTTGAGCTATCTGAAATTTGTCAACAAAAATGCCCCAGGAGTGCAACTCATTACTTTTATGGTCATGTCTAGTGTCAGCACATTGTTTTAGACTAATTTCCAAGAGATCCAGAAACTTTTATATTTTGGCAAACATCGATGACCGGCCGCCTGTTGAAATTTCTCAATTTTGAGCTATCTGAAATTTGTCAACACAATTGCCCCAGGAGTGCAAATCATTACTTTTATGGTCATGTCTAGTGTCAGCACATTGTTTTAGACTAATTTCCAAGAGATCCAGAAACTTTTATATTTTGGCAAAAGTCGATGACCGGCCGCCTGTTGAAATTTCTCAATTTTAAGCTATCTGAAATTTGTCAACACAATTGCCCCAGGAGTGCAAATCATTACTTTTATGGTCATGTCTAGTGTCACCACATTGTTTTAGACTAATTTCCTAGTGATCCAGAAACTTTTATATTTTGGCAAAAGTCGATGACCGGCCGCCTGTTGAAATTTCTCAATTTTGAGCTATCTGAAATTTGTCAACAAAATTGCCTCAGGAGTGCAAATTATTACTTTTATGGTCATGTCTAGTGTCAGCACATTGTTTTAGACTAATTTCCTAGTGATCCATAAACTTTTATATTTTGGCAAAAATCTATGACCGGCCGCATGTTGAAATTTCTCAATTTTGAGCTATCTGAAATTTGTCAACAAAATTGCCCCAGGAGTGCAAATTATTACTTTTATGGTCATGTCTAGTGTCAGCACATTGTTTTAGACTAATTTACTAGTGATCCAGAAACTTTTATATTTTGGCAAAGATCGATGACCAGCCGCCTGTTGAAATTTCTCAATTTTGAGCTATCTCAAATTTGTCATATTACTTGTATGGTCATGTCTAGTGTCAGCAAATTGTTTTAGACTGATTTCCTAGTGATCCACAAACTTTTATATTTTGGTGAAAATTGGTGACCGGCCGCCTGTTGAAATTTCTAAATTTTGAGCTATCTGAAATTTGTCAACAAAATTGCCCCAGGAGTGCAAATCATTACTTTTATGGTCATGTCTAGTGTCACCACATTGTTTTAGACTAATTTCCTAGTGATCCAGAAACTTTTATATTTTGGCAAAAGTCGATGACCGGCCGATTGTTGAAATTTCTCAATTTTGAGCTATCTGAAATTTGTCAACAAAATTGCCTCAGGAGTGCAAATTATTACTTTTATGGTCATGTCTAGTGTCAGCACATTGTTTTAGACTAATTTCCTAGTGATCCATAAACTTTTATATTTTGGCAAAAATCTATGACCGGCCGCATGTTGAAATTTCTCAATTTTGAGCTATCTGAAATTTGTCAACAAAATTGCCCCAGGAGTGCAAATTATTACTTTTATGGTCATGTCTAGTGTCAGCACATTGTTTTAGACTAATTTACTAGTGATCCAGAAACTTTTATATTTTGGCAAAGATCGATGACCAGCCGCCTGTTGAAATTTCTCAATTTTGAGCTATCTCAAATTTGTCATATTACTTGTATGGTCATGTCTAGTGTCAGCAAATTGTTTTAGACTAATTTCCTAGTGATCCAGAAACTTTTATATTTTGGCAAAAATCGATGACCGGCCGCCTGTTGAAATTTCTCAATTTTGAGCTATGCCAAATTTGTCAACAAAATTGCCCCAGGAGCGCAAATTTTTACTTTTATGGTCATGTCTAGAGTAAGCACATTGTTTTAGACTAATTTCCTAGTGATCCAGAAACTTTTATATTTTGGCAAAAATCGATGACCGGCCGCCTGTTGAAATTTATCAATTTTGCGCTATCTGAAATTTGTCAACAAAAATGCCCCAGGAGTGCAACTCATTACTTTTATGGTCATGTCTAGTGTCAGCACATTGTTTTAGACTAATTTCCAAGAGATCCAGAAACTTTTATATTTTGGCAAACATCGATGACCGGCCGCCTGTTAAAATTTCTCAATTTTGAGCTATCTGAAATTTGTCAACAAAATTGCCCAAGGAGTGCAAATTATTACTTTTATGGTCATGTCTAGTGTCAGCACATTGTTTTAGACTAATTTCCTAGTGATCCAGAAACTTTTATATTTTGGCAAAAATTGATGACCGGCCGCCTGTTGAAATTTCTCAATTTTGAGCTATCTGAAATTTGTCAACAAAATTGCCCCAGGTGTGCAAATTTTTACTTTTATGGTCATGTATAGTGTTAGCAAATTGTTTTAGACTAATTTCCTAGTGATCCAGAAACTTTTATATTTTGGCAAAAATCGATGACCGGCCGCCTGTTGAAATTTGTAAATTTTGAGCTATGCCAAATTTGTCAACAAAATTGCCCCAGGAGTGCAAATCATTACTTTTATGGTCATGTCTAGTGTCAGCACATTGTTTTAGACTAATTTCCTAGTGATCCAGAAACTTTTATATTTTGGCAAAAATCGATGACCGGCCGCCTGTTGAAATTTCTCAATTTTGAGCTATCTGAAATTTGTCAACAAAAATGCCCCAGGAGTGCAACTCATTACTTTTATGGTCATGTCTAGTGTCAGCACATTGTTTTAGACTAATTTTCAAGAGATCCAGAAACTTTTATATTTTGGCAAACATCGATGACCGGCCGCCTGTTGAAATTTCTCAATTTTGAGCTATCTGAAATTTGTCAACACAATTGCCCCAGGAGTGCAAATCATTACTTTTATGGTCATGTCTAGTGTCAGCACATTGTTTTAGACTAATTTCCAAGAGATCCAGAAACTTTTATATTTTGGCAAAAGTCGATGACCGGCCGCCTGTTGAAATTTCTCAATTTTAAGCTATCTGAAATTTGTCAACACAATTGCCCCAGGAGTGCAAATCATTACTTTTATGGTCATGTCTAGTGTCACCACATTGTTTTAGACTAATTTCCTAGTGATCCAGAAACTTTTATATTTTGGCAAAAGTCGATGACCGGCCGCCTGTTGAAATTTCTCAATTTTGAGCTATCTGAAATTTGTCAACAAAATTGCCTCAGGAGTGCAAATTATTACTTTTATGGTCATGTCTAGTGTCAGCACATTGTTTTAGACTAATTTCCTAGTGATCCATAAACTTTTATA
The DNA here is from genome assembly GCA_963921405.1 of Cepaea hortensis. Taxonomy (NCBI): domain Eukaryota; kingdom Metazoa; phylum Mollusca; class Gastropoda; order Stylommatophora; family Helicidae; genus Cepaea; species Cepaea hortensis. The sequence goes on along the minus strand of OY992883.1, from coordinate 12,509,593 downwards.
TTTTGGCAAAAATCTATGACCGGCCGCATGTTGAAATTTCTCAATTTTGAGCTATCTGAAATTTGTCAACAAAATTGCCCCAGGAGTGCAAATTATTACTTTTATGGTCATGTCTAGTGTCAGCACATTGTTTTAGACTAATTTACTAGTGATCCAGAAACTTTTATATTTTGGCAAAGATCGATGACCAGCCGCCTGTTGAAATTTCTCAATTTTGAGCTATCTCAAATTTGTCATATTACTTGTATGGTCATGTCTAGTGTCAGCAAATTGTTTTAGACTAATTTCCTAGTGATCCAGAAACTTTTATATTTTGGCAAAAATCGATGACCGGCCGCCTGTTGAAATTTCTCAATTTTGAGCTATGCCAAATTTGTCAACAAAATTGCCCCAGGAGCGCAAATTTTTACTTTTATGGTCATGTCTAGAGTAAGCACATTGTTTTAGACTAATTTCCTAGTGATCCAGAAACTTTTATATTTTGGCAAAAATCGATGACCGGCCGCCTGTTGAAATTTATCAATTTTGCGCTATCTGAAATTTGTCAACAAAAATGCCCCAGGAGTGCAACTCATTACTTTTATGGTCATGTCTAGTGTCAGCACATTGTTTTAGACTAATTTCCAAGAGATCCAGAAACTTTTATATTTTGGCAAACATCGATGACCGGCCGCCTGTTAAAATTTCTCAATTTTGAGCTATCTGAAATTTGTCAACAAAATTGCCCAAGGAGTGCAAATTATTACTTTTATGGTCATGTCTAGTGTCAGCACATTGTTTTAGACTAATTTCCTAGTGATCCAGAAACTTTTATATTTTGGCAAAAATCGATGACCGGCCGCCTGTTGAAATTTCTCAATTTTGAGCTATGCCAAATTTGTCAACAAAATTGCCCCAGGAGCGCAAATTTTTACTTTTATGGTCATGTCTAGAGTAAGCACATTGTTTTAGACTAATTTCCTAGTGATCCAGAAACTTTTATATTTTGGCAAAAATCGATGACCGGCCGCCTGTTGAAATTTATCAATTTTGCGCTATCTGAAATTTGTCAACAAAAATGCCCCAGGAGTGCAACTCATTACTTTTATGGTCATGTCTAGTGTCAGCACATTGTTTTAGACTAATTTCCAAGAGATCCAGAAACTTTTATATTTTGGCAAACATCGATGACCGGCCGCCTGTTAAAATTTCTCAATTTTGAGCTATCTGAAATTTGTCAACAAAATTGCCCAAGGAGTGCAAATTATTACTTTTATGGTCATGTCTAGTGTCAGCACATTGTTTTAGACTAATTTCCTAGTGATCCAGAAACTTTTATATTTTGGCAAAAATTGATGACCGGCCGCCTGTTGAAATTTCTCAATTTTGAGCTATCTGAAATTTGTCAACAAAATTGCCCCAGGAGTGCAAATCACTACTTTTATGGTCATGTCTAGTGTCAGCACATTGTTTTACACTAATTTCCTAGTGATCCAGAAACTTTAATATTTTGGCAAAAATCAATGACCGGCCGCCTGTTGAAATTTCTCAATTTTGAGCTATCTGAAATTTGTCAACAAAATTGCCCCAGGAGTGCAAATCATTACTTTTATGGTCATGTCTAGTGTCAGCACATTGTTTTAGACTAATTTCCTAGTGATCCAGAAACTTTTATATTTTGGCAAAAATCTATGACCGGCCGCATGTTGAAATTTCTCAATTTTGAGCTATCTGAAATTTGTCAACAAAATTGCCCCAGGAGTGCAAATTATTACTTTTATGGTCATGTCTAGTGTCAGCACATTGTTTTAGACTAATTTACTAGTGATCCAGAAACTTTTATATTTTGGCAAAGATCGATGACCAGCCGCCTGTTGAAATTTCTCAATTTTGAGCTATCTCAAATTTGTCATATTACTTGTATGGTCATGTCTAGTGTCAGCAAATTGTTTTAGACTAATTTCCTAGTGATCCAGAAACTTTTATATTTTGGAAAAAATCGATGACCGGCCGCCTGTTGAAATTTCTCAATTTTGAGCTATGCCAAATTTGTCAACAAAATTGCCCCAGGAGCGCAAATTTTTACTTTTATGGTCATGTCTAGAGTAAGCACATTGTTTTAGACTAATTTCCTAGTGATCCAGAAACTTTTATATTTTGGCAAAAATCGATGACCGGCCGCCTGTTGAAATTTCTCAATTTTGCGCTATCTGAAATTTGTCAACAAAAATGCCCCAGGAGTGCAACTCATTACTTTTATGGTCATGTCTAGTGTCAGCACATTGTTTTAGACTAATTTCCAAGAGATCCAGAAACTTTTATATTTTGGAAAACATCGATGACCCTGTTAAAATTTCTCAATTTTGAGCTATCTGAAATTTGTCAACAAAATTGCCCAAGGAGTGCAAATTATTACTTTTATGGTCATGTCTAGTGTCAGCACATTGTTTTAGACTAATTTCCTAGTGATCCAGAAACTTTTATATTTTGGCAAAAATTGATGACCGGCCGCCTGTTGAAATTTCTCAATTTTGAGCTATCTGAAATTTGTCAACAAAATTGCCCCAGGTGTGCAAATTTTTACTTTTATGGTCATGTATAGTGTTAGCAAATTGTTTTAGACTAATTTCCTAGTGATCCAGAAACTTTTATATTTTGGCAAAAATCGATGACCGGCCGCCTGTTGAAATTTGTAAATTTTGAGCTATGCCAAATTTGTCAACAAAATTGCCCCAGGAGTGCAAATCATTACTTTTATGGTCATGTCTAGTGTCAGCACATTGTTTTAGACTAATTTCCTAGTGATCCAGAAACTTTTATATTTTGGCAAAAATCGATGACCGGCCGCCTGTTGAAATTTCTCAATTTTGAGCTATCTGAAATTTGTCAACAAAAATGCCCCAGGAGTGCAACTCATTACTTTTATGGTCATGTCTAGTGTCAGCACATTGTTTTAGACTAATTTTCAAGAGATCCAGAAACTTTTATATTTTGGCAAACATCGATGACCGGCCGCCTGTTGAAATTTCTCAATTTTGAGCTATCTGAAATTTGTCAACACAATTGCCCCAGGAGTGCAAATCATTACTTTTATGGTCATGTCTAGTGTCAGCACATTGTTTTAGACTAATTTCCAAGAGATCCAGAAACTTTTATATTTTGGCAAAAGTCGATGACCGGCCGCCTGTTGAAATTTCTCAATTTTAAGCTATCTGAAATTTGTCAACACAATTGCCCCAGGAGTGCAAATCATTACTTTTATGGTCATGTCTAGTGTCACCACATTGTTTTAGACTAATTTCCTAGTGATCCAGAAACTTTTATATTTTGGCAAAAGTCGATGACCGGCCGCCTGTTGAAATTTCTCAATTTTGAGCTATCTGAAATTTGTCAACAAAATTGCCCCAGGAGTGCAAATTATTACTTTTATGGTCATGTCTAGTGTCAGCACATTGTTTTAGACTAATTTACTAGTGATCCAGAAACTTTTATATTTTGGCAAAGATCGATGACCAGCCGCCTGTTGAAATTTCTCAATTTTGAGCTATCTCAAATTTGTCATATTACTTGTATGGTCATGTCTAGTGTCAGCAAATTGTTTTAGACTAATTTCCTAGTGATCCAGAAACTTTTATATTTTGGCAAAAATCGATGACCGGCCGCCTGTTGAAATTTCTCAATTTTGAGCTATGCCAAATTTGTCAACAAAATTGCCCCAGGAGCGCAAATTTTTACTTTTATGGTCATGTCTAGAGTAAGCACATTGTTTTAGACTAATTTCCTAGTGATCCAGAAACTTTTATATTTTGGCAAAAATCGATGACCGGCCGCCTGTTGAAATTTATCAATTTTGCGCTATCTGAAATTTGTCAACAAAAATGCCCCAGGAGTGCAACTCATTACTTTTATGGTCATGTCTAGTGTCAGCACATTGTTTTAGACTAATTTCCAAGAGATCCAGAAACTTTTATATTTTGGCAAACATCGATGACCGGCCGCCTGTTAAAATTTCTCAATTTTGAGCTATCTGAAATTTGTCAACAAAATTGCCCAAGGAGTGCAAATTATTACTTTTATGGTCATGTCTAGTGTCAGCACATTGTTTTAGACTAATTTCCTAGTGATCCAGAAACTTTTATATTTTGGCAAAAATTGATGACCGGCCGCCTGTTGAAATTTCTCAATTTTGAGCTATCTGAAATTTGTCAACAAAATTGCCCCAGGTGTGCAAATTTTTACTTTTATGGTCATGTATAGTGTTAGCAAATTGTTTTAGACTAATTTCCTAGTGATCCAGAAACTTTTATATTTTGGCAAAAATCGATGACCGGCCGCCTGTTGAAATTTGTAAATTTTGAGCTATGCCAAATTTGTCAACAAAATTGCCCCAGGAGTGCAAATCATTACTTTTATGGTCATGTCTAGTGTCAGCACATTGTTTTAGACTAATTTCCTAGTGATCCAGAAACTTTTATATTTTGGCAAAAATCGATGACCGGCCGCCTGTTGAAATTTCTCAATTTTGAGCTATCTGAAATTTGTCAACAAAAATGCCCCAGGAGTGCAACTCATTACTTTTATGGTCATGTCTAGTGTCAGCACATTGTTTTAGACTAATTTTCAAGAGATCCAGAAACTTTTATATTTTGGCAAACATCGATGACCGGCCGCCTGTTGAAATTTCTCAATTTTGAGCTATCTGAAATTTGTCAACACAATTGCCCCAGGAGTGCAAATCATTACTTTTATGGTCATGTCTAGTGTCAGCACATTGTTTTAGACTAATTTCCAAGAGATCCAGAAACTTTTATATTTTGGCAAAAGTCGATGACCGGCCGCCTGTTGAAATTTCTCAATTTTAAGCTATCTGAAATTTGTCAACACAATTGCCCCAGGAGTGCAAATCATTACTTTTATGGTCATGTCTAGTGTCACCACATTGTTTTAGACTAATTTCCTAGTGATCCAGAAACTTTTATATTTTGGCAAAAGTCGATGACCGGCCGCCTGTTGAAATTTCTCAATTTTGAGCTATCTGAAATTTGTCAACAAAATTGCCTCAGGAGTGCAAATTATTACTTTTATGGTCATGTCTAGTGTCAGCACATTGTTTTAGACTAATTTCCTAGTGATCCATAAACTTTTATATTTTGGCAAAAATCTATGACCGGCCGCATGTTGAAATTTCTCAATTTTGAGCTATCTGAAATTTGTCAACAAAATTGCCCCAGGAGTGCAAATTATTACTTTTATGGTCATGTCTAGTGTCAGCACATTGTTTTAGACTAATTTAGTAGTGATCCAGAAACTTTTATATTTTGGCAAAGATCGATGACCAGCCGCCTGTTGAAATTTCTCAATTTTGAGCTATCTCAAATTTGTCATATTACTTGTATGGTCATGTCTAGTGTCAGCAAATTGTTTTAGACTAATTTCCTAGTGATCCAGAAACTTTTATATTTTGGCAAAAATCGATGACCGGCCGCCTGTTGAAATTTCTCAATTTTGAGCTATGCCAAATTTGTCAACAAAATTGCCCCAGGAGCGCAAATTTTTACTTTTATGGTCATGTCTAGAGTAAGCACATTGTTTTAGACTAATTTCCTAGTGATCCAGAAACTTTTATATTTTGGCAAAAATCGATGACCGGCCGCCTGTTGAAATTTATCAATTTTGCGCTATCTGAAATTTGTCAACAAAAATGCCCCAGGAGTGCAACTCATTACTTTTATGGTCATGTCTAGTGTCAGCACATTGTTTTAGACTAATTTCCAAGAGATCCAGAAACTTTTATATTTTGGCAAACATCGATGACCGGCCGCCTGTTAAAATTTCTCAATTTTGAGCTATCTGAAATTTGTCAACAAAATTGCCCAAGGAGTGCAAATTATTACTTTTATGGTCATGTCTAGTGTCAGCACATTGTTTTAGACTAATTTCCTAGTGATCCAGAAACTTTTATATTTTGGCAAAAATTGATGACCGGCCGCCTGTTGAAATTTCTCAATTTTGAGCTATCTGAAATTTGTCAACAAAATTGCCCCAGGTGTGCAAATTTTTACTTTTATGGTCATGTATAGTGTTAGCAAATTGTTTTAGACTAATTTCCTAGTGATCCAGAAACTTTTATATTTTGGCAAAAATCGATGACCGGCCGCCTGTTGAAATTTGTAAATTTTGAGCTATGCCAAATTTGTCAACAAAATTGCCCCAGGAGTGCAAATCATTACTTTTATGGTCATGTCTAGTGTCAGCACATTGTTTTAGACTAATTTCCTAGTGATCCAGAAACTTTTATATTTTGGCAAAAATCGATGACCGGCCGCCTGTTGAAATTTCTCAATTTTGAGCTATCTGAAATTTGTCAACAAAAATGCCCCAGGAGTGCAACTCATTACTTTTATGGTCATGTCTAGTGTCAGCACATTGTTTTAGACTAATTTTCAAGAGATCCAGAAACTTTTATATTTTGGCAAACATCGATGACCGGCCGCCTGTTGAAATTTCTCAATTTTGAGCTATCTGAAATTTGTCAACACAATTGCCCCAGGAGTGCAAATCATTACTTTTATGGTCATGTCTAGTGTCAGCACATTGTTTTAGACTAATTTCCAAGAGATCCAGAAACTTTTATATTTTGGCAAAAGTCGATGACCGGCCGCCTGTTGAAATTTCTCAATTTTAAGCTATCTGAAATTTGTCAACACAATTGCCCCAGGAGTGCAAATCATTACTTTTATGGTCATGTCTAGTGTCACCACATTGTTTTAGACTAATTTCCTAGTGATCCAGAAACTTTTATATTTTGGCAAAAGTCGATGACCGGCCGCCTGTTGAAATTTCTCAATTTTGAGCTATCTGAAATTTGTCAACAAAATTGCCTCAGGAGTGCAAATTATTACTTTTATGGTCATGTCTAGTGTCAGCACATTGTTTTAGACTAATTTCCTAGTGATCCATAAACTTTTATATTTTGGCAAAAATCTATGACCGGCCGCATGTTGAAATTTCTCAATTTTGAGCTATCTGAAATTTGTCAACAAAATTGCCCCAGGAGTGCAAATTATTACTTTTATGGTCATGTCTAGTGTCAGCACATTGTTTTAGACTAATTTACTAGTGATCCAGAAACTTTTATATTTTGGCAAAGATCGATGACCAGCCGCCTGTTGAAATTTCTCAATTTTGAGCTATCTCAAATTTGTCATATTACTTGTATGGTCATGTCTAGTGTCAGCAAATTGTTTTAGACTAATTTCCTAGTGATCCAGAAACTTTTATATTTTGGCAAAAATCGATGACCGGCCGCCTGTTGAAATTTCTCAATTTTGAGCTATGCCAAATTTGTCAACAAAATTGCCCCAGGAGCGCAAATTTTTACTTTTATGGTCATGTCTAGAGTAAGCACATTGTTTTAGACTAATTTCCTAGTGATCCAGAAACTTTTATATTTTGGCAAAAATCGATGACCGGCCGCCTGTTGAAATTTATCAATTTTGCGCTATCTGAAATTTGTCAACAAAAATGCCCCAGGAGTGCAACTCATTACTTTTATGGTCATGTCTAGTGTCAGCACATTGTTTTAGACTAATTTCCAAGAGATCCAGAAACTTTTATATTTTGGCAAACATCGATGACCGGCCGCCTGTTAAAATTTCTCAATTTTGAGCTATCTGAAATTTGTCAACAAAATTGCCCAAGGAGTGCAAATTATTACTTTTATGGTCATGTCTAGTGTCAGCACATTGTTTTAGACTAATTTCCTAGTGATCCAGAAACTTTTATATTTTGGCAAAAATCGATGACCGGCCGCCTGTTGAAATTTCTCAATTTTGAGCTATGCCAAATTTGTCAACAAAATTGCCCCAGGAGCGCAAATTTTTACTTTTATGGTCATGTCTAGAGTAAGCACATTGTTTTAGACTAATTTCCTAGTGATCCAGAAACTTTTATATTTTGGCAAAAATCGATGACCGGCCGCCTGTTGAAATTTATCAATTTTGCGCTATCTGAAATTTGTCAACAAAAATGCCCCAGGAGTGCAACTCATTACTTTTATGGTCATGTCTAGTGTCAGCACATTGTTTTAGACTAATTTCCAAGAGATCCAGAAACTTTTATATTTTGGCAAACATCGATGACCGGCCGCCTGTTAAAATTTCTCAATTTTGAGCTATCTGAAATTTGTCAACAAAATTGCCCAAGGAGTGCAAATTATTACTTTTATGGTCATGTCTAGTGTCAGCACATTGTTTTAGACTAATTTCCTAGTGATCCAGAAACTTTTATATTTTGGCAAAAATTGATGACCGGCCGCCTGTTGAAATTTCTCAATTTTGAGCTATCTGAAATTTGTCAACAAAATTGCCCCAGGTGTGCAAATTTTTACTTTTATGGTCATGTATAGTGTTAGCAAATTGTTTTAGACTAATTTCCTAGTGATCCAGAAACTTTTATATTTTGGCAAAAATCGATGACCGGCCGCCTGTTGAAATTTGTAAATTTTGAGCTATGCCAAATTTGTCAACAAAATTGCCCCAGGAGTGCAAATCATTACTTTTATGGTCATGTCTAGTGTCAGCACATTGTTTTAGACTAATTTCCTAGTGATCCAGAAACTTTTATATTTTGGCAAAAATCGATGACCGGCCGCCTGTTGAAATTTCTCAATTTTGAGCTATCTGAAATTTGTCAACAAAAATGCCCCAGGAGTGCAACTCATTACTTTTATGGTCATGTCTAGTGTCAGCACATTGTTTTAGACTAATTTTCAAGAGATCCAGAAACTTTTATATTTTGGCAAACATCGATGACCGGCCGCCTGTTGAAATTTCTCAATTTTGAGCTATCTGAAATTTGTCAACACAATTGCCCCAGGAGTGCAAATCATTACTTTTATGGTCATGTCTAGTGTCAGCACATTGTTTTAGACTAATTTCCAAGAGATCCAGAAACTTTTATATTTTGGCAAAAGTCGATGACCGGCCGCCTGTTGAAATTTCTCAATTTTAAGCTATCTGAAATTTGTCAACACAATTGCCCCAGGAGTGCAAATCATTACTTTTATGGTCATGTCTAGTGTCACCACATTGTTTTAGACTAATTTCCTAGTGATCCAGAAACTTTTATATTTTGGCAAAAATTGATGACCGGCCGCCTGTTGAAATTTCTCAATTTTGAGCTATCTGAAATTTGTCATATTACTTGTATGGTCATGTCTAGTGTCAGCAAATTGTTTTAGACTAATTTCCTAGTGATCCAGAAACTTTTATATTTTGGCAAAAATCGATGACCGGCCGCCTGTTGAAATTTCTCAATTTTGAGCTATGCCAAATTTGTCAACAAAATTGCCCCAGGAGCGCAAATTTTTACTTTTATGGTCATGTCTAGAGTAAGCACATTGTTTTAGACTAATTTCCTAGTGATCCAGAAACTTTTATATTTTGGCAAAAATCGATGACCGGCCGCCTGTTGAAATTTATCAATTTTGCGCTATCTGAAATTTGTCAACAAAAATGCCCCAGGAGTGCAACTCATTACTTTTATGGTCATGTCTAGTGTCAGCACATTGTTTTAGACTAATTTCCAAGAGATCCAGAAACTTTTATATTTTGGCAAACATCGATGACCGGCCGCCTGTTAAAATTTCTCAATTTTGAGCTATCTGAAATTTGTCAACAAAATTGCCCAAGGAGTGCAAATTATTACTTTTATGGTCATGTCTAGTGTCAGCACATTGTTTTAGACTAATTTCCTAGTGATCCAGAAACTTTTATATTTTGGCAAAAATTGATGACCGGCCGCCTGTTGAAATTTCTCAATTTTGAGCTATCTGAAATTTGTCAACAAAATTGCCCCAGGTGTGCAAATTTTTACTTTTATGGTCATGTATAGTGTTAGCAAATTGTTTTAGACTAATTTCCTAGTGATCCAGAAACTTTTATATTTTGGCAAAAATCGATGACCGGCCGCCTGTTGAAATTTGTAAATTTTGAGCTATGCCAAATTTGTCAACAAAATTGCCCCAGGAGTGCAAATCATTACTTTTATGGTCATGTCTAGTGTCAGCACATTGTTTTAGACTAATTTCCTAGTGATCCAGAAACTTTTATATTTTGGCAAAAATCGATGACCGGCCGCCTGTTGAAATTTCTCAATTTTGAGCTATCTGAAATTTGTCAACAAAAATGCCCCAGGAGTGCAACTCATTACTTTTATGGTCATGTCTAGTGTCAGCACATTGTTTTAGACTAATTTTCAAGAGATCCAGAAACTTTTATATTTTGGCAAACATCGATGACCGGCCGCCTGTTGAAATTTCTCAATTTTGAGCTATCTGAAATTTGTCAACACAATTGCCCCAGGAGTGCAAATCATTACTTTTATGGTCATGTCTAGTGTCAGCACATTGTTTTAGACTAATTTCCAAGAGATCCAGAAACTTTTATATTTTGGCAAAAGTCGATGACCGGCCGCCTGTTGAAATTTCTCAATTTTAAGCTATCTGAAATTTGTCAACACAATTGCCCCAGGAGTGCAAATCATTACTTTTATGGTCATGTCTAGTGTCACCACATTGTTTTAGACTAATTTCCTAGTGATCCAGAAACTTTTATATTTTGGCAAAAGTCGATGACCGGCCGCCTGTTGAAATTTCTCAATTTTGAGCTATCTGAAATTTGTCAACAAAATTGCCTCAGGAGTGCAAATTATTACTTTTATGGTCATGTCTAGTGTCAGCACATTGTTTTAGACTAATTTCCTAGTGATCCATAAACTTTTATATTTTGGCAAAAATCTATGACCGGCCGCATGTTGAAATTTCTCAATTTTGAGCTATCTGAAATTTGTCAACAAAATTGCCCCAGGAGTGCAAATTATTACTTTTATGGTCATGTCTAGTGTCAGCACATTGTTTTAGACTAATTTACTAGTGATCCAGAAACTTTTATATTTTGGCAAAGATCGATGACCAGCCGCCTGTTGAAATTTCTCAATTTTGAGCTATCTCAAATTTGTCATATTACTTGTATGGTCATGTCTAGTGTCAGCAAATTGTTTTAGACTAATTTCCTAGTGATCCAGAAACTTTTATATTTTGGCAAAAATCGATGACCGGCCGCCTGTTGAAATTTCTCAATTTTGAGCTATGCCAAATTTGTCAACAAAATTGCCCCAGGAGCGCAAATTTTTACTTTTATGGTCATGTCTAGAGTAAGCACATTGTTTTAGACTAATTTCCTAGTGATCCAGAAACTTTTATATTTTGGCAAAAATCGATGACCGGCCGCCTGTTGAAATTTATCAATTTTGCGCTATCTGAAATTTGTCAACAAAAATGCCCCAGGAGTGCAACTCATTACTTTTATGGTCATGTCTAGTGTCAGCACATTGTTTTAGACTAATTTCCAAGAGATCCAGAAACTTTTATATTTTGGCAAACATCGATGACCGGCCGCCTGTTAAAATTTCTCAATTTTGAGCTATCTGAAATTTGTCAACAAAATTGCCCAAGGAGTGCAAATTATTACTTTTATGGTCATGTCTAGTGTCAGCACATTGTTTTAGACTAATTTCCTAGTGATCCAGAAACTTTTATATTTTGGCAAAAATCGATGACCGGCCGCCTGTTGAAATTTATCAATTTTGCGCTATCTGAAATTTGTCAACAAAAATGCCCCAGGAGTGCAACTCATTACTTTTATGGTCATGTCTAGTGTCAGCACATTGTTTTAGACTAATTTCCAAGAGATCCAGAAACTTTTATATTTTGGCAAACATCGATGACCGGCCGCCTGTTAAAATTTCTCAATTTTGAGCTATCTGAAATTTGTCAACAAAATTGCCCAAGGAGTGCAAATTATTACTTTTATGGTCATGTCTAGTGTCAGCACATTGTTTTAGACTAATTTCCTAGTGATCCAGAAACTTTTATATTTTGGCAAAAATTGATGACCGGCCGCCTGTTGAAATTTCTCAATTTTGAGCTATCTGAAATTTGTCAACAAAATTGCCCCAGGTGTGCAAATTTTTACTTTTATGGTCATGTATAGTGTTAGCAAATTGTTTTAGACTAATTTCCTAGTGATCCAGAAACTTTTATATTTTGGCAAAAATCGATGACCGGCCGCCTGTTGAAATTTGTAAATTTTGAGCTATGCCAAATTTGTCAACAAAATTGCCCCAGGAGTGCAAATCATTACTTTTATGGTCATGTCTAGTGTCAGCACATTGTTTTAGACTAATTTCCTAGTGATCCAGAAACTTTTATATTTTGGCAAAAATCGATGACCGGCCGCCTGTTGAAATTTCTCAATTTTGAGCTATCTGAAATTTGTCAACAAAAATGCCCCAGGAGTGCAACTCATTACTTTTATGGTCATGTCTAGTGTCAGCACATTGTTTTAGACTAATTTTCAAGAGATCCAGAAACTTTTATATTTTGGCAAACATCGATGACCGGCCGCCTGTTGAAATTTCTCAATTTTGAGCTATCTGAAATTTGTCAACACAATTGCCCCAGGAGTGCAAATCATTACTTTTATGGTCATGTCTAGTGTCAGCACATTGTTTTAGACTAATTTCCAAGAGATCCAGAAACTTTTATATTTTGGCAAAAGTCGATGACCGGCCGCCTGTTGAAATTTCTCAATTTTAAGCTATCTGAAATTTGTCAACACAATTGCCCCAGGAGTGCAAATCATTACTTTTATGGTCATGTCTAGTGTCACCACATTGTTTTAGACTAATTTCCTAGTGATCCAGAAACTTTTATATTTTGGCAAAAATTGATGACCGGCCGCCTGTTGAAATTTCTCAATTTTGAGCTATCTGAAATTTGTCATATTACTTGTATGGTCATGTCTAGTGTCAGCAAATTGTTTTAGACTAATTTCCTAGTGATCCAGAAACTTTTATATTTTGGCAAAAATCGATGACCGGCCGCCTGTTGAAATTTCTCAATTTTGAGCTATGCCAAATTTGTCAACAAAATTGCCCCAGGAGCGCAAATTTTTACTTTTATGGTCATGTCTAGAGTAAGCACATTGTTTTAGACTAATTTCCTAGTGATCCAGAAACTTTTATATTTTGGCAAAAATCGATGACCGGCCGCCTGTTGAAATTTATCAATTTTGCGCTATCTGAAATTTGTCAACAAAAATGCCCCAGGAGTGCAACTCATTACTTTTATGGTCATGTCTAGTGTCAGCACATTGTTTTAGACTAATTTCCAAGAGATCCAGAAACTTTTATATTTTGGCAAACATCGATGACCGGCCGCCTGTTAAAATTTCTCAATTTTGAGCTATCTGAAATTTGTCAACAAAATTGCCCAAGGAGTGCAAATTATTACTTTTATGGTCATGTCTAGTGTCAGCACATTGTTTTAGACTAATTTCCTAGTGATCCAGAAACTTTTATATTTTGGCAAAAATTGATGACCGGCCGCCTGTTGAAATTTCTCAATTTTGAGCTATCTGAAATTTGTCAACAAAATTGCCCCAGGTGTGCAAATTTTTACTTTTATGGTCATGTATAGTGTTAGCAAATTGTTTTAGACTAATTTCCTAGTGATCCAGAAACTTTTATATTTTGGCAAAAATCGATGACCGGCCGCCTGTTGAAATTTGTAAATTTTGAGCTATGCCAAATTTGTCAACAAAATTGCCCCAGGAGTGCAAATCATTACTTTTATGGTCATGTCTAGTGTCAGCACATTGTTTTAGACTAATTTCCTAGTGATCCAGAAACTTTTATATTTTGGCAAAAATCGATGACCGGCCGCCTGTTGAAATTTCTCAATTTTGAGCTATCTGAAATTTGTCAACAAAAATGCCCCAGGAGTGCAACTCATTACTTTTATGGTCATGTCTAGTGTCAGCACATTGTTTTAGACTAATTTTCAAGAGATCCAGAAACTTTTATATTTTGGCAAACATCGATGACCGGCCGCCTGTTGAAATTTCTCAATTTTGAGCTATCTGAAATTTGTCAACACAATTGCCCCAGGAGTGCAAATCATTACTTTTATGGTCATGTCTAGTGTCAGCACATTGTTTTAGACTAATTTCCAAGAGATCCAGAAACTTTTATATTTTGGCAAAAGTCGATGACCGGCCGCCTGTTGAAATTTCTCAATTTTAAGCTATCTGAAATTTGTCAACACAATTGCCCCAGGAGTGCAAATCATTACTTTTATGGTCATGTCTAGTGTCACCACATTGTTTTAGACTAATTTCCTAGTGATCCAGAAACTTTTATATTTTGGCAAAAGTCGATGACCGGCCGCCTGTTGAAATTTCTCAATTTTGAGCTATCTGAAATTTGTCAACAAAATTGCCTCAGGAGTGCAAATTATTACTTTTATGGTCATGTCTAGTGTCAGCACATTGTTTTAGACTAATTTCCTAGTGATCCATAAACTTTTATATTTTGGCAAAAATCTATGACCGGCCGCATGTTGAAATTTCTCAATTTTGAGCTATCTGAAATTTGTCAACAAAATTGCCCCAGGAGTGCAAATTATTACTTTTATGGTCATGTCTAGTGTCAGCACATTGTTTTAGACTAATTTACTAGTGATCCAGAAACTTTTATATTTTGGCAAAGATCGATGACCAGCCGCCTGTTGAAATTTCTCAATTTTGAGCTATCTCAAATTTGTCATATTACTTGTATGGTCATGTCTAGTGTCAGCAAATTGTTTTAGACTAATTTCCTAGTGATCCAGAAACTTTTATATTTTGGCAAAAATCGATGACCGGCCGCCTGTTGAAATTTCTCAATTTTGAGCTATGCCAAATTTGTCAACAAAATTGCCCCAGGAGCGCAAATTTTTACTTTTATGGTCATGTCTAGAGTAAGCACATTGTTTTAGACTAATTTCCTAGTGATCCAGAAACTTTTATATTTTGGCAAAAATCGATGACCGGCCGCCTGTTGAAATTTATCAATTTTGCGCTATCTGAAATTTGTCAACAAAAATGCCCCAGGAGTGCAACTCATTACTTTTATGGTCATGTCTAGTGTCAGCACATTGTTTTAGACTAATTTCCAAGAGATCCAGAAACTTTTATATTTTGGCAAACATCGATGACCGGCCGCCTGTTAAAATTTCTCAATTTTGAGCTATCTGAAATTTGTCAACAAAATTGCCCAAGGAGTGCAAATTATTACTTTTATGGTCATGTCTAGTGTCAGCACATTGTTTTAGACTAATTTCCTAGTGATCCAGAAACTTTTATATTTTGGCAAAAATCGATGACCGGCCGCCTGTTGAAATTTCTCAATTTTGAGCTATGCCAAATTTGTCAACAAAATTGCCCCAGGAGCGCAAATTTTTACTTTTATGGTCATGTCTAGAGTAAGCACATTGTTTTAGACTAATTTCCTAGTGATCCAGAAACTTTTATATTTTGGCAAAAATCGATGACCGGCCGCCTGTTGAAATTTATCAATTTTGCGCTATCTGAAATTTGTCAACAAAAATGCCCCAGGAGTGCAACTCATTACTTTTATGGTCATGTCTAGTGTCAGCACATTGTTTTAGACTAATTTCCAAGAGATCCAGAAACTTTTATATTTTGGCAAACATCGATGACCGGCCGCCTGTTAAAATTTCTCAATTTTGAGCTATCTGAAATTTGTCAACAAAATTGCCCAAGGAGTGCAAATTATTACTTTTATGGTCATGTCTAGTGTCAGCACATTGTTTTAGACTAATTTCCTAGTGATCCAGAAACTTTTATATTTTGGCAAAAATTGATGACCGGCCGCCTGTTGAAATTTCTCAATTTTGAGCTATCTGAAATTTGTCAACAAAATTGCCCCAGGGGTGCAAATCACTACTTTTATGGTCATGTCTAGTGTCAGCACATTGTTTTACACTAATTTCCTAGTGATCCAGAAACTTTAATATTTTGGCAAAAATCAATGACCGGCCGCCTGTTGAAATTTCTCAATTTTGAGCTATCTGAAATTTGTCAACAAAATTGCCCCAGGAGTGCAAATCATTACTTTTATGGTCATGTCTAGTGTCAGCACATTGTTTTAGACTAATTTCCTAGTGATCCAGAAACTTTTATATTTTGGCAAAAATCTATGACCGGCCGCATGTTGAAATTTCTCAATTTTGAGCTATCTGAAATTTGTCAACAAAATTGCCCCAGGAGTGCAAATTATTACTTTTATGGTCATGTCTAGTGTCAGCACATTGTTTTAGACTAATTTACTAGTGATCCAGAAACTTTTATATTTTGGCAAAGATCGATGACCAGCCGCCTGTTGAAATTTCTCAATTTTGAGCTATCTCAAATTTGTCATATTACTTGTATGGTCATGTCTAGTGTCAGCAAATTGTTTTAGACTAATTTCCTAGTGATCCAGAAACTTTTATATTTTGGAAAAAATCGATGACCGGCCGCCTGTTGAAATTTCTCAATTTTGAGCTATGCCAAATTTGTCAACAAAATTGCCCCAGGAGCGCAAATTTTTACTTTTATGGTCATGTCTAGAGTAAGCACATTGTTTTAGACTAATTTCCTAGTGATCCAGAAACTTTTATATTTTGGCAAAAATCGATGACCGGCCGCCTGTTGAAATTTCTCAATTTTGCGCTATCTGAAATTTGTCAACAAAAATGCCCCAGGAGTGCAACTCATTACTTTTATGGTCATGTCTAGTGTCAGCACATTGTTTTAGACTAATTTCCAAGAGATCCAGAAACTTTTATATTTTGGAAAACATCGATGACCGGCCGCCTGTTAAAATTTCTCAATTTTGAGCTATCTGAAATTTGTCAACAAAATTGCCCAAGGAGTGCAAATTATTACTTTTATGGTCATGTCTAGTGTCAGCACATTGTTTTAGACTAATTTCCTAGTGATCCAGAAACTTTTATATTTTGGCAAAAATTGATGACCGGCCGCCTGTTGAAATTTCTCAATTTTGAGCTATCTGAAATTTGTCAACAAAATTGCCCCAGGTGTGCAAATTTTTACTTTTATGGTCATGTATAGTGTTAGCAAATTGTTTTAGACTAATTTCCTAGTGATCCAGAAACTTTTATATTTTGGCAAAAATCGATGACCGGCCGCCTGTTGAAATTTGTAAATTTTGAGCTATGCCAAATTTGTCAACAAAATTGCCCCAGGAGTGCAAATCATTACTTTTATGGTCATGTCTAGTGTCAGCACATTGTTTTAGACTAATTTCCTAGTGATCCAGAAACTTTTATATTTTGGCAAAAATCGATGACCGGCCGCCTGTTGAAATTTCTCAATTTTGAGCTATCTGAAATTTGTCAACAAAAATGCCCCAGGAGTGCAACTCATTACTTTTATGGTCATGTCTAGTGTCAGCACATTGTTTTAGACTAATTTTCAAGAGATCCAGAAACTTTTATATTTTGGCAAACATCGATGACCGGCCGCCTGTTGAAATTTCTCAATTTTGAGCTATCTGAAATTTGTCAACACAATTGCCCCAGGAGTGCAAATCATTACTTTTATGGTCATGTCTAGTGTCAGCACATTGTTTTAGACTAATTTCCAAGAGATCCAGAAACTTTTATATTTTGGCAAAAGTCGATGACCGGCCGCCTGTTGAAATTTCTCAATTTTAAGCTATCTGAAATTTGTCAACACAATTGCCCCAGGAGTGCAAATCATTACTTTTATGGTCATGTCTAGTGTCACCACATTGTTTTAGACTAATTTCCTAGTGATCCAGAAACTTTTATATTTTGGCAAAAGTCGATGACCGGCCGCCTGTTGAAATTTCTCAATTTTGAGCTATCTGAAATTTGTCAACAAAATTGCCTCAGGAGTGCAAATTATTACTTTTATGGTCATGTCTAGTGTCAGCACATTGTTTTAGACTAATTTCCTAGTGATCCATAAACTTTTATATTTTGGCAAAAATCTATGACCGGCCGCATGTTGAAATTTCTCAATTTTGAGCTATCTGAAATTTGTCAACAAAATTGCCCCAGGAGTGCAAATTATTACTTTTATGGTCATGTCTAGTGTCAGCACATTGTTTTAGACTAATTTACTAGTGATCCAGAAACTTTTATATTTTGGCAAAGATCGATGACCAGCCGCCTGTTGAAATTTCTCAATTTTGAGCTATCTCAAATTTGTCATATTACTTGTATGGTCATGTCTAGTGTCAGCAAATTGTTTTAGACTAATTTCCTAGTGATCCAGAAACTTTTATATTTTGGCAAAAATCGATGACCGGCCGCCTGTTGAAATTTCTCAATTTTGAGCTATGCCAAATTTGTCAACAAAATTGCCCCAGGAGCGCAAATTTTTACTTTTATGGTCATGTCTAGAGTAAGCACATTGTTTTAGACTAATTTCCTAGTGATCCAGAAACTTTTATATTTTGGCAAAAATCGATGACCGGCCGCCTGTTGAAATTTATCAATTTTGCGCTATCTGAAATTTGTCAACAAAAATGCCCCAGGAGTGCAACTCATTACTTTTATGGTCATGTCTAGTGTCAGCACATTGTTTTAGACTAATTTCCAAGAGATCCAGAAACTTTTATATTTTGGCAAACATCGATGACCGGCCGCCTGTTAAAATTTCTCAATTTTGAGCTATCTGAAATTTGTCAACAAAATTGCCCAAGGAGTGCAAATTATTACTTTTATGGTCATGTCTAGTGTCAGCACATTGTTTTAGACTAATTTCCTAGTGATCCAGAAACTTTTATATTTTGGCAAAAATTGATGACCGGCCGCCTGTTGAAATTTCTCAATTTTGAGCTATCTGAAATTTGTCAACAAAATTGCCCCAGGTGTGCAAATTTTTACTTTTATGGTCATGTATAGTGTTAGCAAATTGTTTTAGACTAATTTCCTAGTGATCCAGAAACTTTTATATTTTGGCAAAAATCGATGACCGGCCGCCTGTTGAAATTTGTAAATTTTGAGCTATGCCAAATTTGTCAACAAAATTGCCCCAGGAGTGCAAATCATTACTTTTATGGTCATGTCTAGTGTCAGCACATTGTTTTAGACTAATTTCCTAGTGATCCAGAAACTTTTATATTTTGGCAAAAATCGATGACCGGCCGCCTGTTGAAATTTCTCAATTTTGAGCTATCTGAAATTTGTCAACAAAAATGCCCCAGGAGTGCAACTCATTACTTTTATGGTCATGTCTAGTGTCAGCACATTGTTTTAGACTAATTTTCAAGAGATCCAGAAACTTTTATATTTTGGCAAACATCGATGACCGGCCGCCTGTTGAAATTTCTCAATTTTGAGCTATCTGAAATTTGTCAACACAATTGCCCCAGGAGTGCAAATCATTACTTTTATGGTCATGTCTAGTGTCAGCACATTGTTTTAGACTAATTTCCAAGAGATCCAGAAACTTTTATATTTTGGCAAAAGTCGATGACCGGCCGCCTGTTGAAATTTCTCAATTTTAAGCTATCTGAAATTTGTCAACACAATTGCCCCAGGAGTGCAAATCATTACTTTTATGGTCATGTCTAGTGTCACCACATTGTTTTAGACTAATTTCCTAGTGATCCAGAAACTTTTATATTTTGGCAAAAGTCGATGACCGGCCGCCTGTTGAAATTTCTCAATTTTGAGCTATCTGAAATTTGTCAACAAAATTGCCTCAGGAGTGCAAATTATTACTTTTATGGTCATGTCTAGTGTCAGCACATTGTTTTAGACTAATTTCCTAGTGATCCATAAACTTTTATATTTTGGCAAAAATCTATGACCGGCCGCATGTTGAAATTTCTCAATTTTGAGCTATCTGAAATTTGTCAACAAAATTGCCCCAGGAGTGCAAATTATTACTTTTATGGTCATGTCTAGTGTCAGCACATTGTTTTAGACTAATTTACTAGTGATCCAGAAACTTTTATATTTTGGCAAAGATCGATGACCAGCCGCCTGTTGAAATTTCTCAATTTTGAGCTATCTCAAATTTGTCATATTACTTGTATGGTCATGTCTAGTGTCAGCAAATTGTTTTAGACTAATTTCCTAGTGATCCAGAAACTTTTATATTTTGGCAAAAATCGATGACCGGCCGCCTGTTGAAATTTCTCAATTTTGAGCTATGCCAAATTTGTCAACAAAATTGCCCCAGGAGCGCAAATTTTTACTTTTATGGTCATGTCTAGAGTAAGCACATTGTTTTAGACTAATTTCCTAGTGATCCAGAAACTTTTATATTTTGGCAAAAATCGATGACCGGCCGCCTGTTGAAATTTATCAATTTTGCGCTATCTGAAATTTGTCAACAAAAATGCCCCAGGAGTGCAACTCATTACTTTTATGGTCATGTCTAGTGTCAGCACATTGTTTTAGACTAATTTCCAAGAGATCCAGAAACTTTTATATTTTGGCAAACATCGATGACCGGCCGCCTGTTAAAATTTCTCAATTTTGAGCTATCTGAAATTTGTCAACAAAATTGCCCAAGGAGTGCAAATTATTACTTTTATGGTCATGTCTAGTGTCAGCACATTGTTTTAGACTAATTTCCTAGTGATCCAGAAACTTTTATATTTTGGCAAAAATCGATGACCGGCCGCCTGTTGAAATTTCTCAATTTTGAGCTATGCCAAATTTGTCAACAAAATTGCCCCAGGAGCGCAAATTTTTACTTTTATGGTCATGTCTAGAGTAAGCACATTGTTTTAGACTAATTTCCTAGTGATCCAGAAACTTTTATATTTTGGCAAAAATCGATGACCGGCCGCCTGTTGAAATTTATCAATTTTGCGCTATCTGAAATTTGTCAACAAAAATGCCCCAGGAGTGCAACTCATTACTTTTATGGTCATGTCTAGTGTCAGCACATTGTTTTAGACTAATTTCCAAGAGATCCAGAAACTTTTATATTTTGGCAAACATCGATGACCGGCCGCCTGTTAAAATTTCTCAATTTTGAGCTATCTGAAATTTGTCAACAAAATTGCCCAAGGAGTGCAAATTATTACTTTTATGGTCATGTCTAGTGTCAGCACATTGTTTTAGACTAATTTCCTAGTGATCCAGAAACTTTTATATTTTGGCAAAAATTGATGACCGGCCGCCTGTTGAAATTTCTCAATTTTGAGCTATCTGAAATTTGTCAACAAAATTGCCCCAGGAGTGCAAATCACTACTTTTATGGTCATGTCTAGTGTCAGCACATTGTTTTACACTAATTTCCTAGTGATCCAGAAACTTTAATATTTTGGCAAAAATCAATGACCGGCCGCCTGTTGAAATTTCTCAATTTTGAGCTATCTGAAATTTGTCAACAAAATTGCCCCAGGAGTGCAAATCATTACTTTTATGGTCATGTCTAGTGTCAGCACATTGTTTTAGACTAATTTCCTAGTGATCCAGAAACTTTTATATTTTGGCAAAAATCTATGACCGGCCGCATGTTGAAATTTCTCAATTTTGAGCTATCTGAAATTTGTCAACAAAATTGCCCCAGGAGTGCAAATTATTACTTTTATGGTCATGTCTAGTGTCAGCACATTGTTTTAGACTAATTTACTAGTGATCCAGAAACTTTTATATTTTGGCAAAGATCGATGACCAGCCGCCTGTTGAAATTTCTCAATTTTGAGCTATCTCAAATTTGTCATATTACTTGTATGGTCATGTCTAGTGTCAGCAAATTGTTTTAGACTAATTTCCTAGTGATCCAGAAACTTTTATATTTTGGAAAAAATCGATGACCGGCCGCCTGTTGAAATTTCTCAATTTTGAGCTATGCCAAATTTGTCAACAAAATTGCCCCAGGAGCGCAAATTTTTACTTTTATGGTCATGTCTAGAGTAAGCACATTGTTTTAGACTAATTTCCTAGTGATCCAGAAACTTTTATATTTTGGCAAAAATCGATGACCGGCCGCCTGTTGAAATTTCTCAATTTTGCGCTATCTGAAATTTGTCAACAAAAATGCCCCAGGAGTGCAACTCATTACTTTTATGGTCATGTCTAGTGTCAGCACATTGTTTTAGACTAATTTCCAAGAGATCCAGAAACTTTTATATTTTGGAAAACATCGATGACCGGCCGCCTGTTAAAATTTCTCAATTTTGAGCTATCTGAAATTTGTCAACAAAATTGCCCAAGGAGTGCAAATTATTACTTTTATGGTCATGTCTAGTGTCAGCACATTGTTTTAGACTAATTTCCTAGTGATCCAGAAACTTTTATATTTTGGCAAAAATTGATGACCGGCCGCCTGTTGAAATTTCTCAATTTTGAGCTATCTGAAATTTGTCAACAAAATTGCCCCAGGTGTGCAAATTTTTACTTTTATGGTCATGTATAGTGTTAGCAAATTGTTTTAGACTAATTTCCTAGTGATCCAGAAACTTTTATATTTTGGCAAAAATCGATGACCGGCCGCCTGTTGAAATTTGTAAATTTTGAGCTATGCCAAATTTGTCAACAAAATTGCCCCAGGAGTGCAAATCATTACTTTTATGGTCATGTCTAGTGTCAGCACATTGTTTTAGACTAATTTCCAAGAGATCCAGAAACTTTTATATTTTGGCAAACATCGATGACCGGCCGCCTGTTGAAATTTCTCAATTTTGAGCTATCTGAAATTTGTCAACACAATTGCCCCAGGAGTGCAAATCATTACTTTTATGGTCATGTCTAGTGTCAGCACATTGTTTTAGACTAATTTCCAAGAGATCCAGAAACTTTTATATTTTGGCAAAAGTCGATGACCGGCCGCCTGTTGAAATTTCTCAATTTTAAGCTATCTGAAATTTGTCAACACAATTGCCCCAGGAGTGCAAATCATTACTTTTATGGTCATGTCTAGTGTCACCACATTGTTTTAGACTAATTTCCTAGTGATCCAGAAACTTTTATATTTTGGCAAAAGTCGATGACCGGCCGCCTGTTGAAATTTCTCAATTTTGAGCTATCTGAAATTTGTCAACAAAATTGCCTCAGGAGTGCAAATTATTACTTTTATGGTCATGTCTAGTGTCAGCACATTGTTTTAGACTAATTTCCTAGTGATCCATAAACTTTTATATTTTGGCAAAAATCTATGACCGGCCGCATGTTGAAATTTCTCAATTTTGAGCTATCTGAAATTTGTCAACAAAATTGCCCCAGGAGTGCAAATTATTACTTTTATGGTCATGTCTAGTGTCAGCACATTGTTTTAGACTAATTTACTAGTGATCCAGAAACTTTTATATTTTGGCAAAGATCGATGACCAGCCGCCTGTTGAAATTTCTCAATTTTGAGCTATCTCAAATTTGTCATATTACTTGTATGGTCATGTCTAGTGTCAGCAAATTGTTTTAGACTAATTTCCTAGTGATCCAGAAACTTTTATATTTTGGCAAAAATCGATGACCGGCCGCCTGTTGAAATTTCTCAATTTTGAGCTATGCCAAATTTGTCAACAAAATTGCCCCAGGAGCGCAAATTTTTACTTTTATGGTCATGTCTAGAGTAAGCACATTGTTTTAGACTAATTTCCTAGTGATCCAGAAACTTTTATATTTTGGCAAAAATCGATGACCGGCCGCCTGTTGAAATTTATCAATTTTGCGCTATCTGAAATTTGTCAACAAAAATGCCCCAGGAGTGCAACTCATTACTTTTATGGTCATGTCTAGTGTCAGCACATTGTTTTAGACTAATTTCCAAGAGATCCAGAAACTTTTATATTTTGGCAAACATCGATGACCGGCCGCCTGTTAAAATTTCTCAATTTTGAGCTATCTGAAATTTGTCAACAAAATTGCCCAAGGAGTGCAAATTATTACTTTTATGGTCATGTCTAGTGTCAGCACATTGTTTTAGACTAATTTCCTAGTGATCCAGAAACTTTTATATTTTGGCAAAAATCGATGACCGGCCGCCTGTTGAAATTTCTCAATTTTGAGCTATGCCAAATTTGTCAACAAAATTGCCCCAGGAGCGCAAATTTTTACTTTTATGGTCATGTCTAGAGTAAGCACATTGTTTTAGACTAATTTCCTAGTGATCCAGAAACTTTTATATTTTGGCAAAAATCGATGACCGGCCGCCTGTTGAAATTTATCAATTTTGCGCTATCTGAAATTTGTCAACAAAAATGCCCCAGGAGTGCAACTCATTACTTTTATGGTCATGTCTAGTGTCAGCACATTGTTTTAGACTAATTTCCAAGAGATCCAGAAACTTTTATATTTTGGCAAACATCGATGACCGGCCGCCTGTTAAAATTTCTCAATTTTGAGCTATCTGAAATTTGTCAACAAAATTGCCCAAGGAGTGCAAATTATTACTTTTATGGTCATGTCTAGTGTCAGCACATTGTTTTAGACTAATTTCCTAGTGATCCAGAAACTTTTATATTTTGGCAAAAATTGATGACCGGCCGCCTGTTGAAATTTCTCAATTTTGAGCTATCTGAAATTTGTCAACAAAATTGCCCCAGGAGTGCAAATCACTACTTTTATGGTCATGTCTAGTGTCAGCACATTGTTTTACACTAATTTCCTAGTGATCCAGAAACTTTAATATTTTGGCAAAAATCAATGACCGGCCGCCTGTTGAAATTTCTCAATTTTGAGCTATCTGAAATTTGTCAACAAAATTGCCCCAGGAGTGCAAATCATTACTTTTATGGTCATGTCTAGTGTCAGCACATTGTTTTAGACTAATTTCCTAGTGATCCAGAAACTTTTATATTTTGGCAAAAATCTATGACCGGCCGCATGTTGAAATTTCTCAATTTTGAGCTATCTGAAATTTGTCAACAAAATTGCCCCAGGAGTGCAAATTATTACTTTTATGGTCATGTCTAGTGTCAGCACATTGTTTTAGACTAATTTACTAGTGATCCAGAAACTTTTATATTTTGGCAAAGATCGATGACCAGCCGCCTGTTGAAATTTCTCAATTTTGAGCTATCTCAAATTTGTCATATTACTTGTATGGTCATGTCTAGTGTCAGCAAATTGTTTTAGACTAATTTCCTAGTGATCCAGAAACTTTTATATTTTGGAAAAAATCGATGACCGGCCGCCTGTTGAAATTTCTCAATTTTGAGCTATGCCAAATTTGTCAACAAAATTGCCCCAGGAGCGCAAATTTTTACTTTTATGGTCATGTCTAGAGTAAGCACATTGTTTTAGACTAATTTCCTAGTGATCCAGAAACTTTTATATTTTGGCAAAAATCGATGACCGGCCGCCTGTTGAAATTTCTCAATTTTGCGCTATCTGAAATTTGTCAACAAAAATGCCCCAGGAGTGCAACTCATTACTTTTATGGTCATGTCTAGTGTCAGCACATTGTTTTAGACTAATTTCCAAGAGATCCAGAAACTTTTATATTTTGGAAAACATCGATGACCGGCCGCCTGTTAAAATTTCTCAATTTTGAGCTATCTGAAATTTGTCAACAAAATTGCCCAAGGAGTGCAAATTATTACTTTTATGGTCATGTCTAGTGTCAGCACATTGTTTTAGACTAATTTCCTAGTGATCCAGAAACTTTTATATTTTGGCAAAAATTGATGACCGGCCGCCTGTTGAAATTTCTCAATTTTGAGCTATCTGAAATTTGTCAACAAAATTGCCCCAGGTGTGCAAATTTTTACTTTTATGGTCATGTATAGTGTTAGCAAATTGTTTTAGACTAATTTCCTAGTGATCCAGAAACTTTTATATTTTGGCAAAAATCGATGACCGGCCGCCTGTTGAAATTTGTAAATTTTGAGCTATGCCAAATTTGTCAACAAAATTGCCCCAGGAGTGCAAATCATTACTTTTATGGTCATGTCTAGTGTCAGCACATTGTTTTAGACTAATTTCCTAGTGATCCAGAAACTTTTATATTTTGGCAAAAATCAATGACCGGCCGCCTGTTGAAATTTCTCAATTTTGAGCTATCTGAAATTTGTCAACAAAAATGCCCCAGGAGTGCAACTCATTACTTTTATGGTCATGTCTAGTGTCAGCACATTGTTTTAGACTAATTTCCAAGAGATCCAGAAACTTTTATATTTTGGCAAACATCGATGACCGGCCGCCTGTTGAAATTTCTCAATTTTGAGCTATCTGAAATTTGTCAACACAATTGCCCCAGGAGTGCAAATCATTACTTTTATGGTCATGTCTAGTGTCAGCACATTGTTTTAGACTAATTTCCAAGAGATCCAGAACCTTTTATATTTTGGCAAAAGTCGATGACCGGCCGCCTGTTGAAATTTCTCAATTTTAAGCTATCTGAAATTTGTCAACACAATTGCCCCAGGAGTGCAAATCATTACTTTTATGGTCATGTCTAGTGTCACCACATTGTTTTAGACTAATTTCCTAGTGATCCAGAAACTTTTATATTTTGGCAAAAGTCGATGACCGGCCGCCTGTTGAAATTTCTCAATTTTGAGCTATCTGAAATTTGTCAACAAAATTGCCTCAGGAGTGCAAATTATTACTTTTATGGTCATGTCTAGTGTCAGCACATTGTTTTAGACTAATTTCCTAGTGATCCATAAACTTTTATATTTTGGCAAAAATCTATGACCGGCCGCATGTTGAAATTTCTCAATTTTGAGCTATCTGAAATTTGTCAACAAAATTGCCCCAGGAGTGCAAATTATTACTTTTATGGTCATGTCTAGTGTCAGCACATTGTTTTAGACTAATTTACTAGTGATCCAGAAACTTTTATATTTTGGCAAAGATCGATGACCAGTCGCCTGTTGAAATTTCTCAATTTTGAGCTATCTCAAATTTGTCATATTACTTGTATGGTCATGTCTAGTGTCAGCAAATTGTTTTAGACTAATTTCCTAGTGATCCAGAAACTTTTATATTTTGGCAAAAATCGATGACCGGCCGCCTGTTGAAATTTCTCAATTTTGAGCTATGCCAAATTTGTCAACAAAATTGCCCCAGGAGCGCAAATTTTTACTTTTATGGTCATGTCTAGAGTAAGCACATTGTTTTAGACTAATTTCCTAGTGATCCAGAAACTTTTATATTTTGGCAAAAATCGATGACCGGCCGCTTGTTGAAATTTATCAATTTTGCGCTATCTGAAATTTGTCAACAAAAATGCCCCAGGAGTGCAACTCATTACTTTTATGGTCATGTCTAGTGTCAGCACATTGTTTTAGACTAATTTCCAAGAGATCCAGAAACTTTTATATTTTGGCAAACATCGATGACCGGCCGCCTGTTAAAATTTCTCAATTTTGAGCTATCTGAAATTTGTCAACAAAATTGCCCAAGGAGTGCAAATTATTACTTTTATGGTCATGTCTAGTGTCAGCACATTGTTTTAGACTAATTTCCTAGTGATCCAGAAACTTTTATATTTTGGCAAAAATTGATGACCGGCCGCCTGTTGAAATTTCTCAATTTTGAGCTATCTGAAATTTGTCAACAAAATTGCCCCAGGTGTGCAAATTTTTACTTTTATGGTCATGTATAGTGTTAGCAAATTGTTTTAGACTAATTTCCTAGTGATCCAGAAACTTTTATATTTTGGCAAAAATCGATGACCGGCCGCCTGTTGAAATTTCTCAATTTTGAGCTATGCCAAATTTGTCAACAAAATTGCCCCAGGAGTGCAAATCATTACTTTTATGGTCATGTCTAGTGTCAGCACATTGTTTTAGACTAATTTCCTAGTGATCCAGAAACTTTTATATTTTGGCAAAAATCGATGACCGGCCGCCTGTTGAAATTTCTCAATTTTGAGCTATCTGAAATTTGTCAACAAAAATGCCCCAGGAGTGCAACTCATTACTTTTATGGTCATGTCTAGTGTCAGCACATTGTTTTAGACTAATTTTCAAGAGATCCAGAAACTTTTATATTTTGGCAAACATCGATGACCGGCCGCCTGTTGAAATTTCTCAATTTTGAGCTATCTGAAATTTGTCAACACAATTGCCCCAGGAGTGCAAATCATTACTTTTATGGTCATGTCTAGTGTCAGCACATTGTTTTAGACTAATTTCCAAGAGATCCAGAAACTTTTATATTTTGGCAAAAGTCGATGACCGGCCGCCTGTTGAAATTTCTCAATTTTAAGCTATCTGAAATTTGTCAACACAATTGCCCCAGGAGTGCAAATCATTACTTTTATGGTCATGTCTAGTGTCACCACATTGTTTTAGACTAATTTCCTAGTGATCCAGAAACTTTTATATTTTGGCAAAAGTCGATGACCGGCCGCCTGTTGAAATTTCTCAATTTTGAGCTATCTGAAATTTGTCAACAAAATTGCCTCAGGAGTGCAAATTATTACTTTTATGGTCATGTCTAGTGTCAGCACATTGTTTTAGACTAATTTCCTAGTGATCCATAAACTTTTATATTTTGGCAAAAATCTATGACCGGCCGCATGTTGAAATTTCTCAATTTTGAGCTATCTGAAATTTGTCAACAAAATTGCCCCAGGAGTGCAAATTATTACTTTTATGGTCATGTCTAGTGTCAGCACATTGTTTTAGACTAATTTACTAGTGATCCAGAAACTTTTATATTTTGGCAAAGATCGATGACCAGCCGCCTGTTGAAATTTCTCAATTTTGAGCTATCTCAAATTTGTCATATTACTTGTATGGTCATGTCTAGTGTCAGCAAATTGTTTTAGACTAATTTCGTAGTGATCCAGAAACTTTTATATTTTGGCAAAAATCGATGACCGGCCGCCTGTTGAAATTTCTCAATTTTGAGCTATGCCAAATTTGTCAACAAAATTGCCCCAGGAGCGCAAATTTTTACTTTTATGGTCATGTCTAGAGTAAGCACATTGTTTTAGACTAATTTCCTAGTGATCCAGAAACTTTTATATTTTGGCAAAAATCGATGACCGGCCGCCTGTTGAAATTTGTAAATTTTGAGCTATGCCAAATTTGTCAACAAAATTGCCCCAGGAGTGCAAATCATTACTTTTATGGTCATGTCTAGTGTCAGCACATTGTTTTAGACTAATTTCCTAGTGATCCAGAAACTTTTATATTTTGGCAAAAATCGATGACCGGCCGCCTGTTGAAATTTCTCAATTTTGAGCTATCTGAAATTTGTCAACAAAAATGCCCCAGGAGTGCAACTCATTACTTTTATGGTCATGTCTAGTGTCAGCACATTGTTTTAGACTAATTTCCAAGAGATCCAGAAACTTTTATATTTTGGCAAACATCGATGACCGGCCGCCTGTTGAAATTTCTCAATTTTGAGCTATCTGAAATTTGTCAACACAATTGCCCCAGGAGTGCAAATCATTACTTTTATGGTCATGTCTAGTGTCAGCACATTGTTTTAGACTAATTTCCAAGAGATCCAGAAACTTTTATATTTTGGCAAAAGTCGATGACCGGCCGCCTGTTGAAATTTCTCAATTTTAAGCTATCTGAAATTTGTCAACACAATTGCCCCAGGAGTGCAAATCATTACTTTTATGGTCATGTCTAGTGTCACCACATTGTTTTAGACTAATTTCCTAGTGATCCAGAAACTTTTATATTTTGGCAAAAGTCGATGACCGGCCGCCTGTTGAAATTTCTCAATTTTGAGCTATCTGAAATTTGTCAACAAAATTGCCTCAGGAGTGCAAATTATTACTTTTATGGTCATGTCTAGTGTCAGCACATTGTTTTAGACTAATTTCCTAGTGATCCATAAACTTTTATATTTTGGCAAAAATCTATGACCGGCCGCATGTTGAAATTTCTCAATTTTGAGCTATCTGAAATTTGTCAACAAAATTGCCCCAGGAGTGCAAATTATTACTTTTATGGTCATGTCTAGTGTCAGCACATTGTTTTAGACTAATTTACTAGTGATCCAGAAACTTTTATATTTTGGCAAAGATCGATGACCAGCCGCCTGTTGAAATTTCTCAATTTTGAGCTATCTCAAATTTGTCATATTACTTGTATGGTCATGTCTAGTGTCAGCAAATTGTTTTAGACTAATTTCCTAGTGATCCAGAAACTTTTATATTTTGGCAAAAATCGATGACCGGCCGCCTGTTGAAATTTCTCAATTTTGAGCTATGCCAAATTTGTCAACAAAATTGCCCCAGGAGCGCAAATTTTTACTTTTATGGTCATGTCTAGAGTAAGCACATTGTTTTAGACTAATTTCCTAGTGATCCAGAAACTTTTATATTTTGGCAAAAATCGATGACCGGCCGCCTGTTGAAATTTATCAATTTTGCGCTATCTGAAATTTGTCAACAAAAATGCCCCAGGAGTGCAACTCATTACTTTTATGGTCATGTCTAGTGTCAGCACATTGTTTTAGACTAATTTCCAAGAGATCCAGAAACTTTTATATTTTGGCAAACATCGATGACCGGCCGCCTGTTAAAATTTCTCAATTTTGAGCTATCTGAAATTTGTCAACAAAATTGCCCCAGGTGTGCAAATTTTTACTTTTATGGTCATGTATAGTGTTAGCAAATTGTTTTAGACTAATTTCCTAGTGATCCAGAAACTTTTATATTTTGGCAAAAATCGATGACCGGCCGCCTGTTGAAATTTGTAAATTTTGAGCTATGCCAAATTTGTCAACAAAATTGCCCCAGGAGTGCAAATCATTACTTTTATGGTCATGTCTAGTGTCAGCACATTGTTTTAGACTAATTTCCTAGTGATCCAGAAACTTTTATATTTTGGCAAAAATCGATGACCGGCCGCCTGTTGAAATTTCTCAATTTTGAGCTATCTGAAATTTGTCAACAAAAATGCCCCAGGAGTGCAACTCATTACTTTTATGGTCATGTCTAGTGTCAGCACATTGTTTTAGACTAATTTTCAAGAGATCCAGAAACTTTTATATTTTGGCAAACATCGATGACCGGCCGCCTGTTGAAATTTCTCAATTTTGAGCTATCTGAAATTTGTCAACACAATTGCCCCAGGAGTGCAAATCATTACTTTTATGGTCATGTCTAGTGTCAGCACATTGTTTTAGACTAATTTCCAAGAGATCCAGAAACTTTTATATTTTGGCAAAAGTCGATGACCGGCCGCCTGTTGAAATTTCTCAATTTTAAGCTATCTGAAATTTGTCAACACAATTGCCCCAGGAGTGCAAATCATTACTTTTATGGTCATGTCTAGTGTCACCACATTGTTTTAGACTAATTTCCTAGTGATCCAGAAACTTTTATATTTTGGCAAAAGTCGATGACCGGCCGCCTGTTGAAATTTCTCAATTTTGAGCTATCTGAAATTTGTCAACAAAATTGCCTCAGGAGTGCAAATTATTACTTTTATGGTCATGTCTAGTGTCAGCACATTGTTTTAGACTAATTTCCTAGTGATCCATAAACTTTTATATTTTGGCAAAAATCTATGACCGGCCGCATGTTGAAATTTCTCAATTTTGAGCTATCTGAAATTTGTCAACAAAATTGCCCCAGGAGTGCAAATTATTACTTTTATGGTCATGTCTAGTGTCAGCACATTGTTTTAGACTAATTTACTAGTGATCCAGAAACTTTTATATTTTGGCAAAGATCGATGACCAGCCGCCTGTTGAAATTTCTCAATTTTGAGCTATCTCAAATTTGTCATATTACTTGTATGGTCATGTCTAGTGTCAGCAAATTGTTTTAGACTAATTTCCTAGTGATCCAGAAACTTTTATATTTTGGCAAAAATCGATGACCGGCCGCCTGTTGAAATTTCTCAATTTTGAGCTATGCCAAATTTGTCAACAAAATTGCCCCAGGAGCGCAAATTTTTACTTTTATGGTCATGTCTAGAGTAAGCACATTGTTTTAGACTAATTTCCTAGTGATCCAGAAACTTTTATATTTTGGCAAAAATCGATGACCGGCCGCCTGTTGAAATTTATCAATTTTGCGCTATCTGAAATTTGTCAACAAAAATGCCCCAGGAGTGCAACTCATTACTTTTATGGTCATGTCTAGTGTCAGCACATTGTTTTAGACTAATTTCCAAGAGATCCAGAAACTTTTATATTTTGGCAAACATCGATGACCGGCCGCCTGTTAAAATTTCTCAATTTTGAGCTATCTGAAATTTGTCAACAAAATTGCCCAAGGAGTGCAAATTATTACTTTTATGGTCATGTCTAGTGTCAGCACATTGTTTTAGACTAATTTCCTAGTGATCCAGAAACTTTTATATTTTGGCAAAAATCGATGACCGGCCGCCTGTTGAAATTTCTCAATTTTGAGCTATGCCAAATTTGTCAACAAAATTGCCCCAGGAGCGCAAATTTTTACTTTTATGGTCATGTCTAGAGTAAGCACATTGTTTTAGACTAATTTCCTAGTGATCCAGAAACTTT
The DNA here is from genome assembly GCA_963921405.1 of Cepaea hortensis. Taxonomy (NCBI): domain Eukaryota; kingdom Metazoa; phylum Mollusca; class Gastropoda; order Stylommatophora; family Helicidae; genus Cepaea; species Cepaea hortensis. Next base: position 12,477,318 of record OY992883.1, on the reverse strand, counting down.
TATATTTTGGCAAAAATCGATGACCGGCCGCCTGTTGAAATTTATCAATTTTGCGCTATCTGAAATTTGTCAACAAAAATGCCCCAGGAGTGCAACTCATTACTTTTATGGTCATGTCTAGTGTCAGCACATTGTTTTAGACTAATTTCCAAGAGATCCAGAAACTTTTATATTTTGGCAAACATCGATGACCGGCCGCCTGTTAAAATTTCTCAATTTTGAGCTATCTGAAATTTGTCAACAAAATTGCCCAAGGAGTGCAAATTATTACTTTTATGGTCATGTCTAGTGTCAGCACATTGTTTTAGACTAATTTCCTAGTGATCCAGAAACTTTTATATTTTGGCAAAAATTGATGACCGGCCGCCTGTTGAAATTTCTCAATTTTGAGCTATCTGAAATTTGTCAACAAAATTGCCCCAGGAGTGCAAATCACTACTTTTATGGTCATGTCTAGTGTCAGCACATTGTTTTACACTAATTTCCTAGTGATCCAGAAACTTTAATATTTTGGCAAAAATCAATGACCGGCCGCCTGTTGAAATTTCTCAATTTTGAGCTATCTGAAATTTGTCAACAAAATTGCCCCAGGAGTGCAAATCATTACTTTTATGGTCATGTCTAGTGTCAGCACATTGTTTTAGACTAATTTCCTAGTGATCCATAAACTTTTATATTTTGGCAAAAATCTATGACCGGCCGCATGTTGAAATTTCTCAATTTTGAGCTATCTGAAATTTGTCAACAAAATTGCCCCAGGAGTGCAAATTATTACTTTTATGGTCATGTCTAGTGTCAGCACATTGTTTTAGACTAATTTACTAGTGATCCAGAAACTTTTATATTTTGGCAAAGATCGATGACCAGCCGCCTGTTGAAATTTCTCAATTTTGAGCTATCTCAAATTTGTCATATTACTTGTATGGTCATGTCTAGTGTCAGCAAATTGTTTTAGACTAATTTCCTAGTGATCCAGAAACTTTTATATTTTGGCAAAAATCGATGACCGGCCGCCTGTTGAAATTTCTCAATTTTGAGCTATGCCAAATTTGTCAACAAAATTGCCCCAGGAGCGCAAATTTTTACTTTTATGGTCATGTCTAGAGTAAGCACATTGTTTTAGACTAATTTCCTAGTGATCCAGAAACTTTTATATTTTGGCAAAAATCGATGACCGGCCGCCTGTTGAAATTTCTCAATTTTGCGCTATCTGAAATTTGTCAACAAAAATGCCCCAGGAGTGCAACTCATTACTTTTATGGTCATGTCTAGTGTCAGCACATTGTTTTAGACTAATTTCCAAGAGATCCAGAAACTTTTATATTTTGGCAAACATCGATGACCGGCCGCCTGTTAAAATTTCTCAATTTTGAGCTATCTGAAATTTGTCAACAAAATTGCCCAAGGAGTGCAAATTATTACTTTTATGGTCATGTCTAGTGTCAGCACATTGTTTTAGACTAATTTCCTAGTGATCCAGAAACTTTTATATTTTGGCAAAAATTGATGACCGGCCGCCTGTTGAAATTTCTCAATTTTGAGCTATCTGAAATTTGTCAACAAAATTGCCCCAGGAGTGCAAATCACTACTTTTATGGTCATGTCTAGTGTCAGCACATTGTTTTACACTAATTTCCTAGTGATCCAGAAACTTTAATATTTTGGCAAAAATCAATGACCGGCCGCCTGTTGAAATTTCTCAATTTTGAGCTATCTGAAATTTGTCAACAAAATTGCCCCAGGAGTGCAAATCATTACTTTTATGGTCATGTCTAGTGTCAGCACATTGTTTTAGACTAATTTCCTAGTGATCCATAAACTTTTATATTTTGGCAAAAATCTATGACCGGCCGCATGTTGAAATTTCTCAATTTTGAGCTATCTGAAATTTGTCAACAAAATTGCCCCAGGAGTGCAAATTATTACTTTTATGGTCATGTCTAGTGTCAGCACATTGTTTTAGACTAATTTACTAGTGATCCAGAAACTTTTATATTTTGGCAAAGATCGATGACCAGACGCCTGTTGAAATTTCTCAATTTTGAGCTATCTCAAATTTGTCATATTACTTGTATGGTCATGTCTAGTGTCAGCAAATTGTTTTAGACTAATTTCCTAGTGATCCAGAAACTTTTATATTTTGGCAAAAATCGATGACCGGCCGCCTGTTGAAATTTCTCAATTTTGAGCTATGCCAAATTTGTCAACAAAATTGCCCCAGGAGCGCAAATTTTTACTTTTATGGTCATGTCTAGAGTAAGCACATTGTTTTAGACTAATTTCCTAGTGATCCAGAAACTTTTATATTTTGGCAAAAATCGATGACCGGCCGCCTGTTGAAATTTATCAATTTTGCGCTATCTGAAATTTGTCAACAAAAATGCCCCAGGAGTGCAACTCATTACTTTTATGGTCATGTCTAGTGTCAGCACATTGTTTTAGACTAATTTCCAAGAGATCCAGAAACTTTTATATTTTGGAAAACATCGATGACCGGCCGCCTGTTAAAATTTCTCAATTTTGAGCTATCTGAAATTTGTCAACAAAATTGCCCAAGGAGTGCAAATTATTACTTTTATGGTCATGTCTAGTGTCAGCACATTGTTTTAGACTAATTTCCTAGTGATCCAGAAACTTTTATATTTTGGCAAAAATTGATGACCGGCCGCCTGTTGAAATTTCTCAATTTTGAGCTATCTGAAATTTGTCAACAAAATTGCCCCAGGTGTGCAAATTTTTACTTTTATGGTCATGTATAGTGTTAGCAAATTGTTTTAGACTAATTTCCTAGTGATCCAGAAACTTTTATATTTTGGCAAAAATCGATGACCGGCCGCCTGTTGAAATTTGTAAATTTTGAGCTATGCCAAATTTGTCAACAAAATTGCCCCAGGAGTGCAAATCATTACTTTTATGGTCATGTCTAGTGTCAGCACATTGTTTTAGACTAATTTCCTAGTGATCCAGAAACTTTTATATTTTGGCAAAAATCGATGACCGGCCGCCTGTTGAAATTTCTCAATTTTGAGCTATCTGAAATTTGTCAACAAAAATGCCCCAGGAGTGCAACTCATTACTTTTATGGTCATGTCTAGTGTCAGCACATTGTTTTAGACTAATTTCCAAGAGATCCAGAAACTTTTATATTTTGGCAAACATCGATGACCGGCCGCCTGTTGAAATTTCTCAATTTTGAGCTATCTGAAATTTGTCAACACAATTGCCCCAGGAGTGCAAATCATTACTTTTATGGTCATGTCTAGTGTCAGCACATTGTTTTAGACTAATTTCCAAGAGATCCAGAAACTTTTATATTTTGGCAAAAGTCGATGACCGGCCGCCTGTTGAAATTTCTCAATTTTAAGCTATCTGAAATTTGTCAACACAATTGCCCCAGGAGTGCAAATCATTACTTTTATGGTCATGTCTAGTGTCACCACATTGTTTTAGACTAATTTCCTAGTGATCCAGAAACTTTTATATTTTGGCAAAAGTCGATGACCGGCCGCCTGTTGAAATTTCTCAATTTTGAGCTATCTGAAATTTGTCAACAAAATTGCCTCAGGAGTGCAAATTATTACTTTTATGGTCATGTCTAGTGTCAGCACATTGTTTTAGACTAATTTCCTAGTGATCCATAAACTTTTATATTTTGGCAAAAATCTATGACCGGCCGCATGTTGAAATTTCTCAATTTTGAGCTATCTGAAATTTGTCAACAAAATTGCCCCAGGAGTGCAAATTATTACTTTTATGGTCATGTCTAGTGTCAGCACATTGTTTTAGACTAATTTACTAGTGATCCAGAAACTTTTATATTTTGGCAAAGATCGATGACCAGCCGCCTGTTGAAATTTCTCAATTTTGAGCTATCTCAAATTTGTCATATTACTTGTATGGTCATGTCTAGTGTCAGCAAATTGTTTTAGACTGATTTCCTAGTGATCCACAAACTTTTATATTTTGGTGAAAATTGGTGACCGGCCGCCTGTTGAAATTTCTAAATTTTGAGCTATCTGAAATTTGTCAACAAAATTGCCCCAGGAGTGCAAATTTTTACTTTTATGGTCATGTCTAGTGTCAGCACATTGTTTTAATCGATGAACGGCCGCCTGTTGAAATTTTCCAATTTTGAGCTATGTCAAATTTCTCAACAAAATTGCCCCAGGAGTGCAAATTATTACTTTTATGGTCATGTCTAGTGGTAGCAAATTGTTTTAGACTAATTTCCTAGTGATCCAGAAACTTTTATATTTTGGCAACAATCGATGACCGGCCGCCTGTTGAAATTTCTCAATTTTGAGCTATGCCAAATTTGTCAACAAAATTGCCCCAGGAGTGCAAATCATTACTTTTATGGTCATGTCTAGTGTCAGCACATTGTTTTAGACTAATTTCCTAGTGATCCAGAAACATTTATATTTTGGCAAAAATCGATGACCGGCCGCCTGTTGAAATTTATCAATTTTGAGCTATCTGAAATTTGTCAACAAAATTGCCCCAGGTGTGCAAATTTTTACTTTTATGGTCATGTATAGTGTTAGCAAATTGTTTTAGACTAATTTCCTAGTGATCCAGAAACTTTTATATTTTGGCAAAAATTGATGACCGGCCGCCTGTTGAAATTAATCAATTTTGAGCTATCTGAAATTTGTCAACAAAAATGCCCCAGGAGTGCAACTCATTACTTTTATGGTCATGTCTAGTGTCAGCACATTGTTTTAGACTAATTTCCAAGAGATCCAGAAACTTTTATATTTTGGCAAACATCGATGACTTAAAATTTCTCAATTTTGAGCTATCTGAAATTTGTCAACAAAATTGCCCCAGGAGTGCAAATCATTACTTTTATGGTCATGTCTAGTGTCAGCACATTGTTTTAGACTAATTTCCTAGTGATCCAGAAACTTTTATATTTTGGCAAAAATCGATGACCGGCCGCCTGTTGAAATTTCTCAATTTTGAGCTATGCCAAATTTGTCAACAAAATTGCCCCAGGAGCGCAAATTTTTACTTTTATGGTCATGTCTAGAGTAAGCACATTGTTTTAGACTAATTTCCTAGTGATCCAGAAACTTTTATATTTTGGCAAAAATCGATGACCGGCCGCCTGTTGAAATTTATCAATTTTGCGCTATCTGAAATTTGTCAACAAAAATGCCCCAGGAGTGCAACTCATTACTTTTATGGTCATGTCTAGTGTCAGCACATTGTTTTAGACTAATTTCCAAGAGATCCAGAAACTTTTATATTTTGGCAAACATCGATGACCGGCCGCCTGTTAAAATTTCTCAATTTTGAGCTATCTGAAATTTGTCAACAAAATTGCCCAAGGAGTGCAAATTATTACTTTTATGGTCATGTCTAGTGTCAGCACATTGTTTTAGACTAATTTCCTAGTGATCCAGAAACTTTTATATTTTGGCAAAAATTGATGACCGGCCGCCTGTTGAAATTTCTCAATTTTGAGCTATCTGAAATTTGTCAACAAAATTGCCCCAGGAGTGCAAATCACTACTTTTATGGTCATGTCTAGTGTCAGCACATTGTTTTACACTAATTTCCTAGTGATCCAGAAACTTTAATATTTTGGCAAAAATCAATGACCGGCCGCCTGTTGAAATTTCTCAATTTTGAGCTATCTGAAATTTGTCAACAAAATTGCCCCAGGAGTGCAAATCATTACTTTTATGGTCATGTCTAGTGTCAGCACATTGTTTTAGACTAATTTCCTAGTGATCCAGAAACTTTTATATTTTGGCAAAAATCTATGACCGGCCGCATGTTGAAATTTCTCAATTTTGAGCTATCTGAAATTTGTCAACAAAATTGCCCCAGGAGTGCAAATTATTACTTTTATGGTCATGTCTAGTGTCAGCACATTGTTTTAGACTAATTTACTAGTGATCCAGAAACTTTTATATTTTGGCAAAGATCGATGACCAGCCGCCTGTTGAAATTTCTCAATTTTGAGCTATCTCAAATTTGTCATATTACTTGTATGGTCATGTCTAGTGTCAGCAAATTGTTTTAGACTAATTTCCTAGTGATCCAGAAACTTTTATATTTTGGAAAAAATCGATGACCGGCCGCCTGTTGAAATTTCTCAATTTTGAGCTATGCCAAATTTGTCAACAAAATTGCCCCAGGAGCGCAAATTTTTACTTTTATGGTCATGTCTAGAGTAAGCACATTGTTTTAGACTAATTTCCTAGTGATCCAGAAACTTTTATATTTTGGCAAAAATCGATGACCGGCCGCCTGTTGAAATTTATCAATTTTGCGCTATCTGAAATTTGTCAACAAAAATGCCCCAGGAGTGCAACTCATTACTTTTATGGTCATGTCTAGTGTCAGCACATTGTTTTAGACTAATTTCCAAGAGATCCAGAAACTTTTATATTTTGGAAAACATCGATGACCGGCCGCCTGTTAAAATTTCTCAATTTTGAGCTATCTGAAATTTGTCAACAAAATTGCCCAAGGAGTGCAAATTATTACTTTTATGGTCATGTCTAGTGTCAGCACATTGTTTTAGACTAATTTCCTAGTGATCCAGAAACTTTTATATTTTGGCAAAAATTGATGACCGGCCGCCTGTTGAAATTTCTCAATTTTGAGCTATCTGAAATTTGTCAACAAAATTGCCCCAGGTGTGCAAATTTTTACTTTTATGGTCATGTATAGTGTTAGCAAATTGTTTTAGACTAATTTCCTAGTGATCCAGAAACTTTTATATTTTGGCAAAAATCGATGACCGGCCGCCTGTTGAAATTTGTAAATTTTGAGCTATGCCAAATTTGTCAACAAAATTGCCCCAGGAGTGCAAATCATTACTTTTATGGTCATGTCTAGTGTCAGCACATTGTTTTAGACTAATTTCCTAGTGATCCAGAAACTTTTATATTTTGGCAAAAATCGATGACCGGCCGCCTGTTGAAATTTCTCAATTTTGAGCTATCTGAAATTTGTCAACAAAAATGCCCCAGGAGTGCAACTCATTACTTTTATGGTCATGTCTAGTGTCAGCACATTGTTTTAGACTAATTTCCAAGAGATCCAGAAACTTTTATATTTTGGCAAACATCGATGACCGGCCGCCTGTTGAAATTTCTCAATTTTGAGCTATCTGAAATTTGTCAACACAATTGCCCCAGGAGTGCAAATCATTACTTTTATGGTCATGTCTAGTGTCAGCACATTGTTTTAGACTAATTTCCAAGAGATCCAGAAACTTTTATATTTTGGCAAACATCGATGACCGGCCGCCTGTTGAAATTTCTCAATTTTGAGCTATCTGAAATTTGTCAACACAATTGCCCCAGGAGTGCAAATCATTACTTTTATGGTCATGTCTAGTGTCAGCACATTGTTTTAGACTAATTTCCAAGAGATCCAGAAACTTTTATATTTTGGCAAAAGTCGATGACCGGCCGCCTGTTGAAATTTCTCAATTTTGAGCTATCTGAAATTTGTCAACAAAATTGCCTCAGGAGTGCAAATTATTACTTTTATGGTCATGTCTAGTGTCAGCACATTGTTTTAGACTAATTTCCTAGTGATCCATAAACTTTTATATTTTGGCAAAAATCTATGACCGGCCGCATGTTGAAATTTCTCAATTTTGAGCTATCTGAAATTTGTCAACAAAATTGCCCCAGGAGTGCAAATTATTACTTTTATGGTCATGTCTAGTGTCAGCACATTGTTTTAGACTAATTTACTAGTGATCCAGAAACTTTTATATTTTGGCAAAGATCGATGACCAGCCGCCTGTTGAAATTTCTCAATTTTGAGCTATCTCAAATTTGTCATATTACTTGTATGGTCATGTCTAGTGTCAGCAAATTGTTTTAGACTGATTTCCTAGTGATCCACAAACTTTTATATTTTGGTGAAAATTGGTGACCGGCCGCCTGTTGAAATTTCTAAATTTTGAGCTATCTGAAATTTGTCAACAAAATTGCCCCAGGAGTGCAAATTTTTACTTTTATGGTCATGTCTAGTGTCAGCACATTGTTTTAATCAATGAACGGCCGCCTGTTGAAATTTTCCAATTTTGAGCTATGTCAAATTTCTCAACAAAATTGCCCCAGGAGTGCAAATTATTACTTTTATGGTCATGTCTAGTGGTAGCAAATTGTTTTAGACTAATTTCCTAGTGATCCAGAAACTTTTATATTTTGGCAAAAATCGATGACCGGCCGCCTGTTGAAATTTATCAATTTTGCGCTATCTGAAATTTGTCAACAAAAATGCCCCAGGAGTGCAACTCATTACTTTTATGGTCATGTCTAGTGTCAGCACATTGTTTTAGACTAATTTCCAAGAGATCCAGAAACTTTTATATTTTGGAAAACATCGATGACCGGCCGCCTGTTAAAATTTCTCAATTTTGAGCTATCTGAAATTTGTCAACAAAATTGCCCAAGGAGTGCAAATTATTACTTTTATGGTCATGTCTAGTGTCAGCACATTGTTTTAGACTAATTTCCTAGTGATCCAGAAACTTTTATATTTTGGCAAAAATTGATGACCGGCCGCCTGTTGAAATTTCTCAATTTTGAGCTATCTGAAATTTGTCAACAAAATTGCCCCAGGTGTGCAAATTTTTACTTTTATGGTCATGTATAGTGTTAGCAAATTGTTTTAGACTAATTTCCTAGTGATCCAGAAACTTTTATATTTTGGCAAAAATCGATGACCGGCCGCCTGTTGAAATTTGTAAATTTTGAGCTATGCCAAATTTGTCAACAAAATTGCCCCAGGAGTGCAAATCATTACTTTTATGGTCATGTCTAGTGTCAGCACATTGTTTTAGACTAATTTCCTAGTGATCCAGAAACTTTTATATTTTGGCAAAAATCGATGACCGGCCGCCTGTTGAAATTTCTCAATTTTGAGCTATCTGAAATTTGTCAACAAAAATGCCCCAGGAGTGCAACTCATTACTTTTATGGTCATGTCTAGTGTCAGCACATTGTTTTAGACTAATTTCCAAGAGATCCAGAAACTTTTATATTTTGGCAAACATCGATGACCGGCCGCCTGTTGAAATTTCTCAATTTTGAGCTATCTGAAATTTGTCAACACAATTGCCCCAGGAGTGCAAATCATTACTTTTATGGTCATGTCTAGTGTCAGCACATTGTTTTAGACTAATTTCCAAGAGATCCAGAAACTTTTATATTTTGGCAAACATCGATGACCGGCCGCCTGTTGAAATTTCTCAATTTTGAGCTATCTGAAATTTGTCAACACAATTGCCCCAGGAGTGCAAATCATTACTTTTATGGTCATGTCTAGTGTCAGCACATTGTTTTAGACTAATTTCCAAGAGATCCAGAAACTTTTATATTTTGGCAAAAGTCGATGACCGGCCGCCTGTTGAAATTTCTCAATTTTGAGCTATCTGAAATTTGTCAACAAAATTGCCTCAGGAGTGCAAATTATTACTTTTATGGTCATGTCTAGTGTCAGCACATTGTTTTAGACTAATTTCCTAGTGATCCATAAACTTTTATATTTTGGCAAAAATCTATGACCGGCCGCATGTTGAAATTTCTCAATTTTGAGCTATCTGAAATTTGTCAACAAAATTGCCCCAGGAGTGCAAATTATTACTTTTATGGTCATGTCTAGTGTCAGCACATTGTTTTAGACTAATTTACTAGTGATCCAGAAACTTTTATATTTTGGCAAAGATCGATGACCAGCCGCCTGTTGAAATTTCTCAATTTTGAGCTATCTCAAATTTGTCATATTACTTGTATGGTCATGTCTAGTGTCAGCAAATTGTTTTAGACTGATTTCCTAGTGATCCACAAACTTTTATATTTTGGTGAAAATTGGTGACCGGCCGCCTGTTGAAATTTCTAAATTTTGAGCTATCTGAAATTTGTCAACAAAATTGCCCCAGGAGTGCAAATTTTTACTTTTATGGTCATGTCTAGTGTCAGCACATTGTTTTAATCGATGAACGGCCGCCTGTTGAAATTTTCCAATTTTGAGCTATGTCAAATTTCTCAACAAAATTGCCCCAGGAGTGCAAATTATTACTTTTATGGTCATGTCTAGTGGTAGCAAATTGTTTTAGACTAATTTCCTAGTGATCCAGAAACTTTTATATTTTGGCAACAATCGATGACCGGCCGCCTGTTGAAATTTCTCAATTTTGAGCTATGCCAAATTTGTCAACAAAATTGCCCCAGGAGTGCAAATCATTACTTTTATGGTCATGTCTAGTGTCAGCACATTGTTTTAGACTAATTTCCTAGTGATCCAGAAACATTTATATTTTGGCAAAAATCGATGACCGGCCGCCTGTTGAAATTTATCAATTTTGAGCTATCTGAAATTTGTCAACAAAATTGCCCCAGGTGTGCAAATTTTTACTTTTATGGTCATGTATAGTGTTAGCAAATTGTTTTAGACTAATTTCCTAGTGATCCAGAAACTTTTATATTTTGGCAAAAATTGATGACCGGCCGCCTGTTGAAATTAATCAATTTTGAGCTATCTGAAATTTGTCAACAAAAATGCCCCAGGAGTGCAACTCATTACTTTTATGGTCATGTCTAGTGTCAGCACATTGTTTTAGACTAATTTCCAAGAGATCCAGAAACTTTTATATTTTGGCAAACATCGATGACTTAAAATTTCTCAATTTTGAGCTATCTGAAATTTGTCAACAAAATTGCCCCAGGAGTGCAAATCATTACTTTTATGGTCATGTCTAGTGTCAGCACATTGTTTTAGACTAATTTCCTAGTGATCCAGAAACTTTTATATTTTGGCAAAAATCGATGACCGGCCGCCTGTTGAAATTTCTCAATTTTGAGCTATGCCAAATTTGTCAACAAAATTGCCCCAGGAGCGCAAATTTTTACTTTTATGGTCATGTCTAGAGTAAGCACATTGTTTTAGACTAATTTCCTAGTGATCCAGAAACTTTTATATTTTGGCAAAAATCGATGACCGGCCGCCTGTTGAAATTTTCCAATTTTGAGCTATGTCAAATTTCTCAACAAAATTGCCCCAGGAGTGCAAATTATTACTTTTATGGTCATGTCTAGTGGTAGCAAATTGTTTTAGACTAATTTCCTAGTGATCCAGAAACTTTTATATTTTGGCAACAATCGATGACCGGCCGCCTGTTGAAATTTCTCAATTTTGAGCTATGCCAAATTTGTCAACAAAATGGAGTGCAACTCATTACTTTTATGGTCATGTCTAGTGTCAGCACATTGTTTTAGACTAATTTCCAAGAGATCCAGAAACTTTTATATTTTGGCAAACATCGATGACCGGCCGCCTGTTGAAATTTCTCAATTTTGAGCTATCTGAAATTTGTCAACACAATTGCCCCAGGAGTGCAAATCATTACTTTTATGGTCATGTCTAGTGTCAGCACATTGTTTTAGACTAATTTCCAAGAGATCCAGAAACTTTTATATTTTGGCAAAAGTCGATGACCGGCCGCCTGTTGAAATTTCTCAATTTTAAGCTATCTGAAATTTGTCAACACAATTGCCCCAGGAGTGCAAATCATTACTTTTATGGTCATGTCTAGTGTCACCACATTGTTTTAGACTAATTTCCTAGTGATCCAGAAACTTTTATATTTTGGCAAAAGTCGATGACCGGCCGCCTGTTGAAATTTCTCAATTTTGAGCTATCTGAAATTTGTCAACAAAATTGCCTCAGGAGTGCAAATTATTACTTTTATGGTCATGTCTAGTGTCAGCACATTGTTTTAGACTAATTTCCTAGTGATCCATAAACTTTTATATTTTGGCAAAAATCTATGACCGGCCGCATGTTGAAATTTCTCAATTTTGAGCTATCTGAAATTTGTCAACAAAATTGCCCCAGGAGTGCAAATTATTACTTTTATGGTCATGTCTAGTGTCAGCACATTGTTTTAGACTAATTTACTAGTGATCCAGAAACTTTTATATTTTGGCAAAGATCGATGACCAGCCGCCTGTTGAAATTTCTCAATTTTGAGCTATCTCAAATTTGTCATATTACTTGTATGGTCATGTCTAGTGTCAGCAAATTGTTTTAGACTGATTTCCTAGTGATCCACAAACTTTTATATTTTGGTGAAAATTGGTGACCGGCCGCCTGTTGAAATTTCTAAATTTTGAGCTATCTGAAATTTGTCAACAAAATTGCCCCAGGAGTGCAAATTTTTACTTTTATGGTCATGTCTAGTGTCAGCACATTGTTTTAATCGATGAACGGCCGCCTGTTGAAATTTTCCAATTTTGAGCTATGTCAAATTTCTCAACAAAATTGCCCCAGGAGTGCAAATTATTACTTTTATGGTCATGTCTAGTGGTAGCAAATTGTTTTAGACTAATTTCCTAGTGATCCAGAAACTTTTATATTTTGGCAACAATCGATGACCGGCCGCCTGTTGAAATTTATCAATTTTGAGCTATCTGAAATTTGTCAACAAAATTGCCCCAGGAGTGCAACTCATTACTTTTATGGTCATGTCTAGTGTCAGCACATTGTTTTAGACTAATTTCCAAGAGATCCAGAAACTTTTATATTTTGGCAAACATCGATGACTTAAAATTTCTCAATTTTGAGCTATCTGAAATTTGTCAACAAAATTGCCCCAGGAGTGCAAATCATTACTTTTATGGTCATGTCTAGTGTCAGCACATTGTTTTAGACTAATTTCCTAGTGATCCAGAAACTTTTATATTTTGGCAAAAATCGATGACCGGCCGCCTGTTGAAATTTCTCAATTTTGAGCTATGCCAAATTTGTCAACAAAATTGCCCCAGGAGCGCAAATTTTTACTTTTATGGTCATGTCTAGAGTAAGCACATTGTTTTAGACTAATTTCCTAGTGATCCAGAAACTTTTATATTTTGGCAAAAATCGATGACCGGCCGCCTGTTGAAATTTATCAATTTTGCGCTATCTGAAATTTGTCAACAAAAATGCCCCAGGAGTGCAACTCATTACTTTTATGGTCATGTCTAGTGTCAGCACATTGTTTTAGACTAATTTCCAAGAGATCCAGAAACTTTTATATTTTGGCAAACATCGATGACCGGCCGCCTGTTACAATTTCTCAATTTTGAGCTATCTGAAATTTGTCAACAAAATTGCCCAAGGAGTGCAAATTATTACTTTTATGGTCATGTCTAGTGTCAGCACATTGTTTTAGACTAATTTCCTAGTGATCCAGAAACTTTTATATTTTGGCAAAAATTGATGACCGGCCGCCTGTTGAAATTTCTCAATTTTGAGCTATCTGAAATTTGTCAACAAAATTGCCCCAGGAGTGCAAATCACTACTTTTATGGTCATGTCTAGTGTCAGCACATTGTTTTACACTAATTTCCTAGTGATCCAGAAACTTTAATATTTTGGCAAAAATCAATGACCGGCCGCCTGTTGAAATTTCTCAATTTTGAGCTATCTGAAATTTGTCAACAAAATTGCCCCAGGAGTGCAAATCATTACTTTTATGGTCATGTCTAGTGTCAGCACATTGTTTTAGACTAATTTCCTAGTGATCCAGAAACTTTTATATTTTGGCAAAAATCGATGACCGGCCGCCTGTTGAAATTTCTCAATTTTGAGCTATGCCAAATTTGTCAACAAAATTGCCCCAGGAGCGCAAATTTTTACTTTTATGGTCATGTCTAGAGTAAGCACATTGTTTTAGACTAATTTCCTAATGATCCAGAAACTTTTATATTTTGGCAAAAATCGATGACCGGCCGCCTGTTGAAATTTCTCAATTTTGAGCTATCTGAAATTTGTCAACAAAATTGCCTCAGGAGTGCAAATTATTACTTTTATGGTCATGTCTAGTGTCAGCACATTGTTTTAGACTAATTTCCTAGTGATCCATTAACTTTTATATTTTGGCAAAAATCTATGACCGGCCGCATGTTGAAATTTCTCAATTTTGAGCTATCTGAAATTTGTCAACAAAATTGCCCCAGGAGTGCAAATTATTACTTTTATGGTCATGTCTAGTGTCAGCACATTGTTTTAGACTAATTTACTAGTGATCCAGAAACTTTTATATTTTGGCAAAAATCAATGACCGGCCGCCTGTTGAAATTTCTCAATTTTGAGCTATCTGAAATTTGTCAACAAAATTGCCCCAGGAGTGCAAATCATTACTTTTATGGTCATGTCTAGTGTCAGCACATTGTTTTAGACTAATTTCCTAGTGATCCAGAAACTTTTATATTTTGGCAAAAATCTATGACCGGCCGCATGTTGAAATTTCTCAATTTTGAGCTATCTGAAATTTGTCAACAAAATTGCCCCAGGAGTGCAAATTATTACTTTTATGGTCATGTCTAGTGTCAGCACATTGTTTTAGACTAATTTACTAGTGATCCAGAAACTTTTATATTTTGGCAAAGATCGATGACCAGCCGCCTGTTGAAATTTCTCAATTTTGAGCTATCTCAAATTTGTCATATTACTTGTATGGTCATGTCTAGTGTCAGCAAATTGTTTTAGACTAATTTCCTAGTGATCCAGAAACTTTTATATTTTGGAAAAAATCGATGACCGGCCGCCTGTTGAAATTTCTCAATTTTGAGCTATGCCAAATTTGTCAACAAAATTGCCCCAGGAGCGCAAATTTTTACTTTTATGGTCATGTCTAGAGTAAGCACATTGTTTTAGACTAATTTCCTAGTGATCCAGAAACTTTTATATTTTGGCAAAAATCGATGACCGGCCGCCTGTTGAAATTTATCAATTTTGCGCTATCTGAAATTTGTCAACAAAAATGCCCCAGGAGTGCAACTCATTACTTTTATGGTCATGTCTAGTGTCAGCACATTGTTTTAGACTAATTTCCAAGAGATCCAGAAACTTTTATATTTTGGCAAACATCGATGACCGGCCGCCTGTTAAAATTTCTCAATTTTGAGCTATCTGAAATTTGTCAACAAAATTGCCCAAGGAGTGCAAATTATTACTTTTATGGTCATGTCTAGTGTCAGCACATTGTTTTAGACTAATTTCCTAGTGATCCAGAAACTTTTATATTTTGGCAAAAATTGATGACCGGCCGCCTGTTGAAATTTCTCAATTTTGAGCTATCTGAAATTTGTCAACAAAATTGCCCCAGGTGTGCAAATTTTTACTTTTATGGTCATGTATAGTGTTAGCAAATTGTTTTAGACTAATTTCCTAGTGATCCAGAAACTTTTATATTTTGGCAAAAATCGATGACCGGCCGCCTGTTGAAATTTGTAAATTTTGAGCTATGCCAAATTTGTCAACAAAATTGCCCCAGGAGTGCAAATCATTACTTTTATGGTCATGTCTAGTGTCAGCACATTGTTTTAGACTAATTTCCTAGTGATCCAGAAACTTTTATATTTTGGCAAAAATCGATGACCGGCCGCCTGTTGAAATTTCTCAATTTTGAGCTATCTGAAATTTGTCAACAAAAATGCCCCAGGAGTGCAACTCATTACTTTTATGGTCATGTCTAGTGTCAGCACATTGTTTTAGACTAATTTCCAAGAGATCCAGAAACTTTTATATTTTGGCAAACATCGATGACCGGCCGCCTGTTGAAATTTCTCAATTTTGAGCTATCTGAAATTTGTCAACACAATTGCCCCAGGAGTGCAAATCATTACTTTTATGGTCATGTCTAGTGTCAGCACATTGTTTTAGACTAATTTCCAAGAGATCCAGAAACTTTTATATTTTGGCAAAAGTCGATGACCGGCCGCCTGTTGAAATTTCTCAATTTTAAGCTATCTGAAATTTGTCAACACAATTGCCCCAGGAGTGCAAATCATTACTTTTATGGTCATGTCTAGTGTCACCACATTGTTTTAGACTAATTTCCTAGTGATCCAGAAACTTTTATATTTTGGCAAAAGTCGATGACCGGCCGCCTGTTGAAATTTCTCAATTTTGAGCTATCTGAAATTTGTCAACAAAATTGCCTCAGGAGTGCAAATTATTACTTTTATGGTCATGTCTAGTGTCAGCACATTGTTTTAGACTAATTTCCTAGTGATCCATAAACTTTTATATTTTGGCAAAAATCTATGACCGGCCGCATGTTGAAATTTCTCAATTTTGAGCTATCTGAAATTTGTCAACAAAATTGCCCCAGGAGTGCAAATTATTACTTTTATGGTCATGTCTAGTGTCAGCACATTGTTTTAGACTAATTTACTAGTGATCCAGAAACTTTTATATTTTGGCAAAGATCGATGACCAGCCGCCTGTTGAAATTTCTCAATTTTGAGCTATCTCAAATTTGTCATATTACTTGTATGGTCATGTCTAGTGTCAGCAAATTGTTTTAGACTGATTTCCTAGTGATCCACAAACTTTTATATTTTGGTGAAAATTGGTGACCGGCCGCCTGTTGAAATTTCTAAATTTTGAGCTATCTGAAATTTGTCAACAAAATTGCCCCAGGAGTGCAAATTTTTACTTTTATGGTCATGTCTAGTGTCAGCACATTGTTTTAATCGATGAACGGCCGCCTGTTGAAATTTTCCAATTTTGAGCTATGTCAAATTTCTCAACAAAATTGCCCCAGGAGTGCAAATTATTACTTTTATGGTCATGTCTAGTGGTAGCAAATTGTTTTAGACTAATTTCCTAGTGATCCAGAAACTTTTATATTTTGGCAACAATCGATGACCGGCCGCCTGTTGAAATTTCTCAATTTTGAGCTATGCCAAATTTGTCAACAAAATTGCCCCAGGAGTGCAAATCATTACTTTTATGGTCATGTCTAGTGTCAGCACATTGTTTTAGACTAATTTCCTAGTGATCCAGAAACATTTATATTTTGGCAAAAATCGATGACCGGCCGCCTGTTGAAATTTATCAATTTTGAGCTATCTGAAATTTGTCAACAAAATTGCCCCAGGTGTGCAAATTTTTACTTTTATGGTCATGTATAGTGTTAGCAAATTGTTTTAGACTAATTTCCTAGTGATCCAGAAACTTTTATATTTTGGCAAAAATTGATGACCGGCCGCCTGTTGAAATTAATCAATTTTGAGCTATCTGAAATTTGTCAACAAAAATGCCCCAGGAGTGCAACTCATTACTTTTATGGTCATGTCTAGTGTCAGCACATTGTTTTAGACTAATTTCCAAGAGATCCAGAAACTTTTATATTTTGGCAAACATCGATGACTTAAAATTTCTCAATTTTGAGCTATCTGAAATTTGTCAACAAAATTGCCCCAGGAGTGCAAATCATTACTTTTATGGTCATGTCTAGTGTCAGCACATTGTTTTAGACTAATTTCCTAGTGATCCAGAAACTTTTATATTTTGGCAAAAATCGATGACCGGCCGCCTGTTGAAATTTCTCAATTTTGAGCTATGCCAAATTTGTCAACAAAATTGCCCCAGGAGCGCAAATTTTTACTTTTATGGTCATGTCTAGAGTAAGCACATTGTTTTAGACTAATTTCCTAGTGATCCAGAAACTTTTATATTTTGGCAAAAATCGATGACCGGCCGCCTGTTGAAATTTATCAATTTTGCGCTATCTGAAATTTGTCAACAAAAATGCCCCAGGAGTGCAACTCATTACTTTTATGGTCATGTCTAGTGTCAGCACATTGTTTTAGACTAATTTCCAAGAGATCCAGAAACTTTTATATTTTGGCAAACATCGATGACCGGCCGCCTGTTAAAATTTCTCAATTTTGAGCTATCTGAAATTTGTCAACAAAATTGCCCAAGGAGTGCAAATTATTACTTTTATGGTCATGTCTAGTGTCAGCACATTGTTTTAGACTAATTTCCTAGTGATCCAGAAACTTTTATATTTTGGCAAAAATTGATGACCGGCCGCCTGTTGAAATTTCTCAATTTTGAGCTATCTGAAATTTGTCAACAAAATTGCCCCAGGAGTGCAAATCACTACTTTTATGGTCATGTCTAGTGTCAGCACATTGTTTTACACTAATTTCCTAGTGATCCAGAAACTTTAATATTTTGGCAAAAATCAATGACCGGCCGCCTGTTGAAATTTCTCAATTTTGAGCTATCTGAAATTTGTCAACAAAATTGCCCCAGGAGTGCAAATCATTACTTTTATGGTCATGTCTAGTGTCAGCACATTGTTTTAGACTAATTTCCTAGTGATCCAGAAACTTTTATATTTTGGCAAAAATCTATGACCGGCCGCATGTTGAAATTTCTCAATTTTGAGCTATCTGAAATTTGTCAACAAAATTGCCCCAGGAGTGCAAATTATTACTTTTATGGTCATGTCTAGTGTCAGCACATTGTTTTAGACTAATTTACTAGTGATCCAGAAACTTTTATATTTTGGCAAAGATCGATGACCAGCCGCCTGTTGAAATTTCTCAATTTTGAGCTATCTCAAATTTGTCATATTACTTGTATGGTCATGTCTAGTGTCAGCAAATTGTTTTAGACTAATTTCCTAGTGATCCAGAAACTTTTATATTTTGGAAAAAATCGATGACCGGCCGCCTGTTGAAATTTCTCAATTTTGAGCTATGCCAAATTTGTCAACAAAATTGCCCCAGGAGCGCAAATTTTTACTTTTATGGTCATGTCTAGAGTAAGCACATTGTTTTAGACTAATTTCCTAGTGATCCAGAAACTTTTATATTTTGGCAAAAATCGATGACCGGCCGCCTGTTGAAATTTATCAATTTTGCGCTATCTGAAATTTGTCAACAAAAATGCCCCAGGAGTGCAACTCATTACTTTTATGGTCATGTCTAGTGTCAGCACATTGTTTTAGACTAATTTCCAAGAGATCCAGAAACTTTTATATTTTGGCAAACATCGATGACCGGCCGCCTGTTAAAATTTCTCAATTTTGAGCTATCTGAAATTTGTCAACAAAATTGCCCAAGGAGTGCAAATTATTACTTTTATGGTCATGTCTAGTGTCAGCACATTGTTTTAGACTAATTTCCTAGTGATCCAGAAACTTTTATATTTTGGCAAAAATTGATGACCGGCCGCCTGTTGAAATTTCTCAATTTTGAGCTATCTGAAATTTGTCAACAAAATTGCCCCAGGAGTGCAAATCACTACTTTTATGGTCATGTCTAGTGTCAGCACATTGTTTTACACTAATTTCCTAGTGATCCAGAAACTTTAATATTTTGGCAAAAATCAATGACCGGCCGCCTGTTGAAATTTCTCAATTTTGAGCTATCTGAAATTTGTCAACAAAATTGCCCCAGGAGTGCAAATCATTACTTTTATGGTCATGTCTAGTGTCAGCACATTGTTTTAGACTAATTTCCTAGTGATCCAGAAACTTTTATATTTTGGCAAAAATCTATGACCGGCCGCATGTTGAAATTTCTCAATTTTGAGCTATCTGAAATTTGTCAACAAAATTGCCCCAGGAGTGCAAATTATTACTTTTATGGTCATGTCTAGTGTCAGCACATTGTTTTAGACTAATTTACTAGTGATCCAGAAACTTTTATATTTTGGCAAAGATCGATGACCAGCCGCCTGTTGAAATTTCTCAATTTTGAGCTATCTCAAATTTGTCATATTACTTGTATGGTCATGTCTAGTGTCAGCAAATTGTTTTAGACTAATTTCCTAGTGATCCAGAAACTTTTATATTTTGGAAAAAATCGATGACCGGCCGCCTGTTGAAATTTCTCAATTTTGAGCTATGCCAAATTTGTCAACAAAATTGCCCCAGGAGCGCAAATTTTTACTTTTATGGTCATGTCTAGAGTAAGCACATTGTTTTAGACTAATTTCCTAGTGATCCAGAAACTTTTATATTTTGGCAAAAATCGATGACCGGCCGCCTGTTGAAATTTATCAATTTTGCGCTATCTGAAATTTGTCAACAAAAATGCCCCAGGAGTGCAACTCATTACTTTTATGGTCATGTCTAGTGTCAGCACATTGTTTTAGACTAATTTCCAAGAGATCCAGAAACTTTTATATTTTGGAAAACATCAATGACCGGCCGCCTGTTAAAATTTCTCAATTTTGAGCTATCTGAAATTTGTCAACAAAATTGCCCAAGGAGTGCAAATTATTACTTTTATGGTCATGTCTAGTGTCAGCACATTGTTTTAGACTAATTTCCTAGTGATCCAGAAACTTTTATATTTTGGCAAAAATTGATGACCGGCCGCCTGTTGAAATTTCTCAATTTTGAGCTATCTGAAATTTGTCAACAAAATTGCCTCAGGAGTGCAAATTATTACTTTTATGGTCATGTCTAGTGTCAGCACATTGTTTTAGACTAATTTCCTAGTGATCCATTAACTTTTATATTTTGGCAAAAATCTATGACCGGCCGCATGTTGAAATTTCTCAATTTTGAGCTATCTGAAATTTGTCAACAAAATTGCCCCAGGAGTGCAAATCACTACTTTTATGGTCATGTCTAGTGTCAGCACATTGTTTTACACTAATTTCCTAGTGATCCAGAAACTTTAATATTTTGGCAAAAATCAATGACCGGCCGCCTGTTGAAATTTCTCAATTTTGAGCTATCTGAAATTTGTCAACAAAATTGCCCCAGGAGTGCAAATCATTACTTTTATGGTCATGTCTAGTGTCAGCACATTGTTTTAGACTAATTTCCTAGTGATCCAGAAACTTTTATATTTTGGCAAAAATCTATGACCGGCCGCATGTTGAAATTTCTCAATTTTGAGCTATCTGAAATTTGTCAACAAAATTGCCCCAGGAGTGCAAATTATTACTTTTATGGTCATGTCTAGTGTCAGCACATTGTTTTAGACTAATTTACTAGTGATCCAGAAACTTTTATATTTTGGCAAAGATCGATGACCAGCCGCCTGTTGAAATTTCTCAATTTTGAGCTATCTCAAATTTGTCATATTACTTGTATGGTCATGTCTAGTGTCAGCAAATTGTTTTAGACTAATTTCCTAGTGATCCAGAAACTTTTATATTTTGGAAAAAATCGATGACCGGCCGCCTGTTGAAATTTCTCAATTTTGAGCTATGCCAAATTTGTCAACAAAATTGCCCCAGGAGCGCAAATTTTTACTTTTATGGTCATGTCTAGAGTAAGCACATTGTTTTAGACTAATTTCCTAGTGATCCAGAAACTTTTATATTTTGGCAAAAATCGATGACCGGCCGCCTGTTGAAATTTATCAATTTTGCGCTATCTGAAATTTGTCAACAAAAATGCCCCAGGAGTGCAACTCATTACTTTTATGGTCATGTCTAGTGTCAGCACATTGTTTTAGACTAATTTCCAAGAGATCCAGAAACTTTTATATTTTGGCAAACATCGATGACCGGCCGCCTGTTAAAATTTCTCAATTTTGAGCTATCTGAAATTTGTCAACAAAATTGCCCAAGGAGTGCAAATTATTACTTTTATGGTCATGTCTAGTGTCAGCACATTGTTTTAGACTAATTTCCTAGTGATCCAGAAACTTTTATATTTTGGCAAAAATTGATGACCGGCCGCCTGTTGAAATTTCTCAATTTTGAGCTATCTGAAATTTGTCAACAAAATTGCCCCAGGAGTGCAAATCACTACTTTTATGGTCATGTCTAGTGTCAGCACATTGTTTTACACTAATTTCCTAGTGATCCAGAAACTTTAATATTTTGGCAAAAATCAATGACCGGCCGCCTGTTGAAATTTCTCAATTTTGAGCTATCTGAAATTTGTCAACAAAATTGCCCCAGGAGTGCAAATCATTACTTTTATGGTCATGTCTAGTGTCAGCACATTGTTTTAGACTAATTTCCTAGTGATCCAGAAACTTTTATATTTTGGCAAAAATCTATGACCGGCCGCATGTTGAAATTTCTCAATTTTGAGCTATCTGAAATTTGTCAACAAAATTGCCCCAGGAGTGCAAATTATTACTTTTATGGTCATGTCTAGTGTCAGCACATTGTTTTAGACTAATTTACTAGTGATCCAGAAACTTTTATATTTTGGCAAAGATCGATGACCAGCCGCCTGTTGAAATTTCTCAATTTTGAGCTATCTCAAATTTGTCATATTACTTGTATGGTCATGTCTAGTGTCAGCAAATTGTTTTAGACTAATTTCCTAGTGATCCAGAAACTTTTATATTTTGGAAAAAATCGATGACCGGCCGCCTGTTGAAATTTCTCAATTTTGAGCTATGCCAAATTTGTCAACAAAATTGCCCCAGGAGCGCAAATTTTTACTTTTATGGTCATGTCTAGAGTAAGCACATTGTTTTAGACTAATTTCCTAGTGATCCAGAAACTTTTATATTTTGGCAAAAATCGATGACCGGCCGCCTGTTGAAATTTATCAATTTTGCGCTATCTGAAATTTGTCAACAAAAATGCCCCAGGAGTGCAACTCATTACTTTTATGGTCATGTCTAGTGTCAGCACATTGTTTTAGACTAATTTCCAAGAGATCCAGAAACTTTTATATTTTGGAAAACATCGATGACCGGCCGCCTGTTAAAATTTCTCAATTTTGAGCTATCTGAAATTTGTCAACAAAATTGCCCAAGGAGTGCAAATTATTACTTTTATGGTCATGTCTAGTGTCAGCACATTGTTTTAGACTAATTTCCTAGTGATCCAGAAACTTTTATATTTTGGCAAAAATTGATGACCGGCCGCCTGTTGAAATTTCTCAATTTTGAGCTATCTGAAATTTGTCAACAAAATTGCCCCAGGTGTGCAAATTTTTACTTTTATGGTCATGTATAGTGTTAGCAAATTGTTTTAGACTAATTTCCTAGTGATCCAGAAACTTTTATATTTTGGCAAAAATCGATGACCGGCCGCCTGTTGAAATTTGTAAATTTTGAGCTATGCCAAATTTGTCAACAAAATTGCCCCAGGAGTGCAAATCATTACTTTTATGGTCATGTCTAGTGTCAGCACATTGTTTTAGACTAATTTCCTAGTGATCCAGAAACTTTTATATTTTGGCAAAAATCGATGACCGGCCGCCTGTTGAAATTTCTCAATTTTGAGCTATCTGAAATTTGTCAACAAAAATGCCCCAGGAGTGCAACTCATTACTTTTATGGTCATGTCTAGTGTCAGCACATTGTTTTAGACTAATTTCCAAGAGATCCAGAAACTTTTATATTTTGGCAAACATCGATGACCGGCCGCCTGTTGAAATTTCTCAATTTTGAGCTATCTGAAATTTGTCAACACAATTGCCCCAGGAGTGCAAATCATTACTTTTATGGTCATGTCTAGTGTCAGCACATTGTTTTAGACTAATTTCCAAGAGATCCAGAAACTTTTATATTTTGGCAAAAGTCGATGACCGGCCGCCTGTTGAAATTTCTCAATTTTAAGCTATCTGAAATTTGTCAACACAATTGCCCCAGGAGTGCAAATCATTACTTTTATGGTCATGTCTAGTGTCACCACATTGTTTTAGACTAATTTCCTAGTGATCCAGAAACTTTTATATTTTGGCAAAAGTCGATGACCGGCCGCCTGTTGAAATTTCTCAATTTTGAGCTATCTGAAATTTGTCAACAAAATTGCCTCAGGAGTGCAAATTATTACTTTTATGGTCATGTCTAGTGTCAGCACATTGTTTTAGACTAATTTCCTAGTGATCCATAAACTTTTATATTTTGGCAAAAATCTATGACCGGCCGCATGTTGAAATTTCTCAATTTTGAGCTATCTGAAATTTGTCAACAAAATTGCCCCAGGAGTGCAAATTATTACTTTTATGGTCATGTCTAGTGTCAGCACATTGTTTTAGACTAATTTACTAGTGATCCAGAAACTTTTATATTTTGGCAAAGATCGATGACCAGCCGCCTGTTGAAATTTCTCAATTTTGAGCTATCTCAAATTTGTCATATTACTTGTATGGTCATGTCTAGTGTCAGCAAATTGTTTTAGACTGATTTCCTAGTGATCCACAAACTTTTATATTTTGGTGAAAATTGGTGACCGGCCGCCTGTTGAAATTTCTAAATTTTGAGCTATCTGAAATTTGTCAACAAAATTGCCCCAGGAGTGCAAATTTTTACTTTTATGGTCATGTCTAGTGTCAGCACATTGTTTTAATCGATGAACGGCCGCCTGTTGAAATTTTCCAATTTTGAGCTATGTCAAATTTCTCAACAAAATTGCCCCAGGAGTGCAAATTATTACTTTTATGGTCATGTCTAGTGGTAGCAAATTGTTTTAGACTAATTTCCTAGTGATCCAGAAACTTTTATATTTTGGCAACAATCGATGACCGGCCGCCTGTTGAAATTTCTCAATTTTGAGCTATGCCAAATTTGTCAACAAAATTGCCCCAGGAGTGCAAATCATTACTTTTATGGTCATGTCTAGTGTCAGCACATTGTTTTAGACTAATTTCCTAGTGATCCAGAAACATTTATATTTTGGCAAAAATCGATGACCGGCCGCCTGTTGAAATTTATCAATTTTGAGCTATCTGAAATTTGTCAACAAAATTGCCCCAGGTGTGCAAATTTTTACTTTTATGGTCATGTATAGTGTTAGCAAATTGTTTTAGACTAATTTCCTAGTGATCCAGAAACTTTTATATTTTGGCAAAAATTGATGACCGGCTGCCTGTTGAAATTAATCAATTTTGCGCTATCTGAAATTTGTCAACAAAAATGCCCCAGGAGTGCAACTCATTACTTTTATGGTCATGTCTAGTGTCAGCACATTGTTTTAGACTAATTTCCAAGAGATCCAGAAACTTTTATATTTTGGCAAACATCGATGACTTAAAATTTCTCAATTTTGAGCTATCTGAAATTTGTCAACAAAATTGCCCCAGGAGTGCAAATCATTACTTTTATGGTCATGTCTAGTGTCAGCACATTGTTTTAGACTAATTTCCTAGTGATCCAGAAACTTTTATATTTTGGCAAAAATCGATGACCGGCCGCCTGTTGAAATTTCTCAATTTTGAGCTATGCCAAATTTGTCAACAAAATTGCCCCAGGAGCGCAAATTTTTACTTTTATGGTCATGTCTAGAGTAAGCACATTGTTTTAGACTAATTTCCTAGTGATCCAGAAACTTTTATATTTTGGCAAAAATCGATGACCGGCCGCCTGTTGAAATTTGTAAATTTTGAGCTATGCCAAATTTGTCAACAAAATTGCCCCAGGAGTGCAAATCATTACTTTTATGGTCATGTCTAGTGTCAGCACATTGTTTTAGACTAATTTCCTAGTGATCCAGAAACTTTTATATTTTGGCAAAAATCGATGACCGGCCGCCTGTTGAAATTTCTCAATTTTGAGCTATCTGAAATTTGTCAACAAAAATGCCCCAGGAGTGCAACTCATTACTTTTATGGTCATGTCTAGTGTCAGCACATTGTTTTAGACTAATTTCCAAGAGATCCAGAAACTTTTATATTTTGGCAAACATCGATGACCGGCCGCCTGTTGAAATTTCTCAATTTTGAGCTATCTGAAATTTGTCAACACAATTGCCCCAGGAGTGCAAATCATTACTTTTATGGTCATGTCTAGTGTCAGCACATTGTTTTAGACTAATTTCCAAGAGATCCAGAAACTTTTATATTTTGGCAAAAGTCGATGACCGGCCGCCTGTTGAAATTTCTCAATTTTAAGCTATCTGAAATTTGTCAACACAATTGCCCCAGGAGTGCAAATCATTACTTTTATGGTCATGTCTAGTGTCACCACATTGTTTTAGACTAATTTCCTAGTGATCCAGAAACTTTTATATTTTGGCAAAAGTCGATGACCGGCCGCCTGTTGAAATTTCTCAATTTTGAGCTATCTGAAATTTGTCAACAAAATTGCCTCAGGAGTGCAAATTATTACTTTTATGGTCATGTCTAGTGTCAGCACATTGTTTTAGACTAATTTCCTAGTGATCCATAAACTTTTATATTTTGGCAAAAATCTATGACCGGCCGCATGTTGAAATTTCTCAATTTTGAGCTATCTGAAATTTGTCAACAAAATTGCCCCAGGAGTGCAAATTATTACTTTTATGGTCATGTCTAGTGTCAGCACATTGTTTTAGACTAATTTACTAGTGATCCAGAAACTTTTATATTTTGGCAAAGATCGATGACCAGCCGCCTGTTGAAATTTCTCAATTTTGAGCTATCTCAAATTTGTCATATTACTTGTATGGTCATGTCTAGTGTCAGCAAATTGTTTTAGACTGATTTCCTAGTGATCCACAAACTTTTATATTTTGGTGAAAATTGGTGACCGGCCGCCTGTTGAAATTTCTAAATTTTGAGCTATCTGAAATTTGTCAACAAAATTGCCCCAGGAGTGCAAATTTTTACTTTTATGGTCATGTCTAGTGTCAGCACATTGTTTTAATCGATGAACGGCCGCCTGTTGAAATTTTCCAATTTTGAGCTATGTCAAATTTCTCAACAAAATTGCCCCAGGAGTGCAAATTATTACTTTTATGGTCATGTCTAGTGGTAGCAAATTGTTTTAGACTAATTTCCTAGTGATCCAGAAACTTTTATATTTTGGCAACAATCGATGACCGGCCGCCTGTTGAAATTTATCAATTTTGAGCTATCTGAAATTTGTCAACAAAATTGCCCCAGGAGTGCAACTCATTACTTTTATGGTCATGTCTAGTGTCAGCACATTGTTTTAGACTAATTTCCAAGAGATCCAGAAACTTTTATATTTTGGCAAACATCGATGACTTAAAATTTCTCAATTTTGAGCTATCTGAAATTTGTCAACAAAATTGCCCCAGGAGTGCAAATCATTACTTTTATGGTCATGTCTAGTGTCAGCACATTGTTTTAGACTAATTTCCTAGTGATCCAGAAACTTTTATATTTTGGCAAAAATCGATGACCGGCCGCCTGTTGAAATTTCTCAATTTTGAGCTATGCCAAATTTGTCAACAAAATTGCCCCAGGAGCGCAAATTTTTACTTTTATGGTCATGTCTAGAGTAAGCACATTGTTTTAGACTAATTTCCTAGTGATCCAGAAACTTTTATATTTTGGCAAAAATCGATGACCGGCCGCCTGTTGAAATTTATCAATTTTGCGCTATCTGAAATTTGTCAACAAAAATGCCCCAGGAGTGCAACTCATTACTTTTATGGTCATGTCTAGTGTCAGCACATTGTTTTAGACTAATTTCCAAGAGATCCAGAAACTTTTATATTTTGGCAAACATCGATGACCGGCCGCCTGTTAAAATTTCTCAATTTTGAGCTATCTGAAATTTGTCAACAAAATTGCCCAAGGAGTGCAAATTATTACTTTTATGGTCATGTCTAGTGTCAGCACATTGTTTTAGACTAATTTCCTAGTGATCCAGAAACTTTTATATTTTGGCAAAAATTGATGACCGGCCGCCTGTTGAAATTTCTCAATTTTGAGCTATCTGAAATTTGTCAACAAAATTGCCCCAGGAGTGCAAATCACTACTTTTATGGTCATGTCTAGTGTCAGCACATTGTTTTACACTAATTTCCTAGTGATCCAGAAACTTTAATATTTTGGCAAAAATCAATGACCGGCCGCCTGTTGAAATTTCTCAATTTTGAGCTATCTGAAATTTGTCAACAAAATTGCCCCAGGAGTGCAAATCATTACTTTTATGGTCATGTCTAGTGTCAGCACATTGTTTTAGACTAATTTCCTAGTGATCCAGAAACTTTTATATTTTGGCAAAAATCGATGACCGGCCGCCTGTTGAAATTTCTCAATTTTGAGCTATGCCAAATTTGTCAACAAAATTGCCCCAGGAGCGCAAATTTTTACTTTTATGGTCATGTCTAGAGTAAGCACATTGTTTTAGACTAATTTCCTAATGATCCAGAAACTTTTATATTTTGGCAAAAATCGATGACCGGCCGCCTGTTGAAATTTCTCAATTTTGAGCTATCTGAAATTTGTCAACAAAATTGCCTCAGGAGTGCAAATTATTACTTTTATGGTCATGTCTAGTGTCAGCACATTGTTTTAGACTAATTTCCTAGTGATCCATTAACTTTTATATTTTGGCAAAAATCTATGACCGGCCGCATGTTGAAATTTCTCAATTTTGAGCTATCTGAAATTTGTCAACAAAATTGCCCCAGGAGTGCAAATTATTACTTTTATGGTCATGTCTAGTGTCAGCACATTGTTTTAGACTAATTTACTAGTGATCCAGAAACTTTTATATTTTGGCAAAGATCGATGACCAGCCGCCTGTTGAAATTTCTCAATTTTGAGCTATCTCAAATTTGTCATATTACTTGTATGGTCATGTCTAGTGTCAGCAAATTGTTTTAGACTGATTTCCTAGTGATCCACAAACTTTTATATTTTGGTGAAAATTGGTGACCGGCCGCCTGTTGAAATTTCTAAATTTTGAGCTATCTGAAATTTGTCAACAAAATTGCCCCAGGAGTGCAAATTTTTACTTTTATGGTCATGTCTAGTGTCAGCACATTGTTTTAATCAATGAACGGCCGCCTGTTGAAATTTTCCAATTTTGAGCTATGTCAAATTTCTCAACAAAATTGCCCCAGGAGTGCAAATTATTACTTTTATGGTCATGTCTAGTGGTAGCAAATTGTTTTAGACTAATTTCCTAGTGATCCAGAAACTTTTATATTTTGGCAACAATCGATGACCGGCCGCCTGTTGAAATTTCTCAATTTTGAGCTATGCCAAATTTGTCAACAAAATTGCCCCAGGAGTGCAAATCATTACTTTTATGGTCATGTCTAGTGTCAGCACATTGTTTTAGACTAATTTCCTAGTGATCCAGAAACATTTATATTTTGGCAAAAATCGATGACCGGCCGCCTGTTGAAATTTATCAATTTTGAGCTATCTGAAATTTCTCAACAAAATTGCCCCAGGTGTGCAAATTTTTACTTTTATGGTCATGTATAGTGTTAGCAAATTGTTTTAGACTAATTTCCTAGTGATCCAGAAACTTTTATATTTTGGCAAAAATCGATGACCGGCCGCCTGTTGAAATTAATCAATTTTGAGCTATCTGAAATTTGTCAACAAAAATGCCCCAGGAGTGCAACTCATTACTTTTATGGTCATGTCTAGTGTCAGCACATTGTTTTAGACTAATTTCCAAGAGATCCAGAAACTTTTATATTTTGGCAAACATCGATGACTTAAAATTTCTCAATTTTGAGCTATCTGAAATTTGTCAACAAAATTGCCCCAGGAGTGCAAATCATTACTTTTATGGTCATGTCTAGTGTCAGCACATTGTTTTAGACTAATTTCCTAGTGATCCAGAAACTTTTATATTTTGGCAAAAATCGATGACCGGCCGCCTGTTGAAATTTCTCAATTTTGAGCTATGCCAAATTTGTCAACAAAATTGCCCCAGGAGCGCAAATTTTTACTTTTATGGTCATGTCTAGAGTAAGCACATTGTTTTAGACTAATTTCCTAGTGATCCAGAAACTTTTATATTTTGGCAAAAATCGATGACCGGCCGCCTGTTGAAATTTATCAATTTTGCGCTATCTGAAATTTGTCAACAAAAATGCCCCAGGAGTGCAACTCATTACTTTTATGGTCATGTCTAGTGTCAGCACATTGTTTTAGACTAATTTCCAAGAGATCCAGAAACTTTTATATTTTGGCAAACATCGATGACCGGCCGCCTGTTAAAATTTCTCAATTTTGAGCTATCTGAAATTTGTCAACAAAATTGCCCAAGGAGTGCAAATTATTACTTTTATGGTCATGTCTAGTGTCAGCACATTGTTTTAGACTAATTTCCTAGTGATCCAGAAACTTTTATATTTTGGCAAAAATTGATGACCGGCCGCCTGTTGAAATTTCTCAATTTTGAGCTATCTGAAATTTGTCAACAAAATTGCCCCAGGTGTGCAAATTTTTACTTTTATGGTCATGTATAGTGTTAGCAAATTGTTTTAGACTAATTTCCTAGTGATCCAGAAACTTTTATATTTTGGCAAAAATCGATGACCGGCCGCCTGTTGAAATTTCTAAATTTTGAGCTATGCCAAATTTGTCAACAAAATTGCCCCAGGAGTGCAAATTTTTACTTTTATGGTCATGTCTAGTGTCAGCACATTGTTTTAATCAATGAACGGCCGCCTGTTGAAATTTTCCAATTTTGAGCTATGTCAAATTTCTCAACAAAATTGCCCCAGGAGTGCAAATTATTACTTTTATGGTCATGTCTAGTGGTAGCAAATTGTTTTAGACTAATTTCCTAGTGATCCAGAAACTTTTATATTTTGGCAACAATCGATGACCGGCCGCCTGTTGAAATTTCTCAATTTTGAGCTATGCCAAATTTGTCAACAAAATTGCCCCAGGAGTGCAAATCATTACTTTTATGGTCATGTCTAGTGTCAGCACATTGTTTTAGACTAATTTCCTAGTGATCCAGAAACATTTATATTTTGGCAAAAATCGATGACCGGCCGCCTGTTGAAATTTATCAATTTTGAGCTATCTGAAATTTCTCAACAAAATTGCCCCAGGTGTGCAAATTTTTACTTTTATGGTCATGTATAGTGTTAGCAAATTGTTTTAGACTAATTTCCTAGTGATCCAGAAACTTTTATATTTTGGCAAAAATCGATGACCGGCCGCCTGTTGAAATTAATCAATTTTGAGCTATCTGAAATTTGTCAACAAAAATGCCCCAGGAGTGCAACTCATTACTTTTATGGTCATGTCTAGTGTCAGCACATTGTTTTAGACTAATTTCCAAGAGATCCAGAAACTTTTATATTTTGGCAAACATCGATGACTTAAAATTTCTCAATTTTGAGCTATCTGAAATTTGTCAACAAAATTGCCCCAGGAGTGCAAATCATTACTTTTATGGTCATGTCTAGTGTCAGCACATTGTTTTAGACTAATTTCCTAGTGATCCAGAAACTTTTATATTTTGGCAAAAATCGATGACCGGCCGCCTGTTGAAATTTCTCAATTTTGAGCTATGCCAAATTTGTCAACAAAATTGCCCCAGGAGCGCAAATTTTTACTTTTATGGTCATGTCTAGAGTAAGCACATTGTTTTAGACTAATTTCCTAGTGATCCAGAAACTTTTATATTTTGGCAAAAATCGATGACCGGCCGCCTGTTGAAATTTATCAATTTTGCGCTATCTGAAATTTGTCAACAAAAATGCCCCAGGAGTGCAACTCATTACTTTTATGGTCATGTCTAGTGTCAGCACATTGTTTTAGACTAATTTCCAAGAGATCCAGAAACTTTTATATTTTGGCAAACATCGATGACCGGCCGCCTGTTAAAATTTCTCAATTTTGAGCTATCTGAAATTTGTCAACAAAATTGCCCAAGGAGTGCAAATTATTACTTTTATGGTCATGTCTAGTGTCAGCACATTGTTTTAGACTAATTTCCTAGTGATCCAGAAACTTTTATATTTTGGCAAAAATTGATGACCGGCCGCCTGTTGAAATTTCTCAATTTTGAGCTATCTGAAATTTGTCAACAAAATTGCCCCAGGTGTGCAAATTTTTACTTTTATGGTCATGTATAGTGTTAGCAAATTGTTTTAGACTAATTTCCTAGTGATCCAGAAACTTTTATATTTTGGCAAAAATCGATGACCGGCCGCCTGTTGAAATTTCTAAATTTTGAGCTATGCCAAATTTGTCAACAAAATTGCCCCAGGAGTGCAAATTTTTACTTTTATGGTCATGTCTAGTGTAAGCACATTGTTTTAGACTAATTTCCTAGTGATCCAGAAACTGTTATATTTTGGCAAAAATCGATGACCGGCAGCCTGTTGAAATTTCTCAATTTTGAGCTATCTGAAATTTGTCAACAAAATTGCCCCAGGAGTGCAAATTTTTACTTTTATGGTCATGTCTAGTGTCAGCACATTGTTTTAATCGATGACCGGACGCCTGTTGAAATTTTTCAATTTTGAGCTATGCCAAATTTGTCAACAAAATTGCCCCAGGAGTGCAAATTATTACTTTTATGGTCATGTCTAGTGTCAGCACATTGTTTTAGACTAATTTCCTAGTGATCCAGAAACTTTTATATTTTGTCAAAAATCGATGACCAAATCAATTTCCTCAATCAATTAGCAAATCAATTTGCTAACACTATACAAAATTTTTCAATTTTGAGCTATCTGAAATTTGTCAACAATATTGCCCAAGGAGTGCAAATTATTACTTTTGTGGTCATGTCTAGTGTCAGCACATTATTTTAGACTAATTTTCTAATGATCCAGATACAGAAATTAATCTGATGTAGGCAAGTAATATAGAAGAGGGGAATACAGAAATCAATCATATGTAGGTAAATGGTAGATATCTTATGTAGGTAAATACTAAATAAGAAGGGCAATAGAGAAATTAATCTGATGTTGGCAAATACTAGACAAGGGGAATAGAGAAATGAATCTTATATAGGTAAATACTAAACAAGAGATGCGGAAAAAGATATACAGTGCAAACCGCTTAAGTTGGTCTCAGATGCAGTGAATTTCTATTGTGAAGAACAATACTGCATTGTATGTTATAAATGCATTACTACATGCTTGAATTCTTATAAGAGGAATTTCTGATAAGACAAACTACTTCTTGGATCCTAAGTGAGTGTCTGCACTATATATGGAAAGTTTAACAGCTGGGCAAGAAATGATGAAAGCCACACCAACATCATTAACACAATATCAGATGACAAGCCATCAAGACCAGCTCAAGATGACTACCACGTTATGGACATCATTATTCTGAGTCTCAGAAAAGCACACAATAGATTATGCGACCACATATATACAAAATTAAAGATTGGCTAATCAGCCATGAGCACATGTGGATTGGCATCGCAGACAGCATATCATACTCCAAGACTGCCCAAAATACAACATATCTAGGCAAACTTCTGGACTAGAGAGACGGCAGTGGAAGATGGATGGCAATGGAACTCTTTGGACTGCTCAGTGAACTAGAAAAGACAGTTAAATTCATACAAGAGATTATGACCATAAACTAAAAAAGACTTGGATTCATACAAGAGACAACATTGCAGTTATAGGCTTATTTCAGGCGAACGAAAGAAGAAGAAGATACAAGAGACAACATGGCAGTTAAAGACAAATTTCAAGCGATTGAAAGAAGAAGAAGATCATATGACAAGAAGATTGGAGAATCAAGACTACCAATGTCTCACCCAAGCCAGGCCTTAAGAATAAGAAGTGCAATCACTCAAACACTAGAAACAAAGACAATTAACTATAAAACCATATTTATTTAAACATGCATCACCAAGAACAACACATTTATTTCCATGTCATTTTCAAAATACGAGTAGAAAGATATCAACTCTCAAGATCAATGTTTCCACTCACAATAACCTAGTGTGTGTGGTATACTATAAATCCTTCAATCTTTAAACGCAAATTAAAATTTTTTGAGCACACAAGCATAAATTCTAGTTTATATCCTTTTATTTCTATTTATCCCTTTACCTCTTTTTCTCCCTATTTCCTTCCCTTTTTGCTCTCATTCTTTCATTTCAAATGCCTTTCTATACAGTTCTCTTTTTCTGTTTATTTCAACTGTCTTCTGTCCACTTTACTATCTTTCTCATTGCAATTTTTAAAGCCAATCAATCAATCAATCAATCAGGCGCCATCTCCACAATGAAAGCTGGCTGCAATGGATCTCCAAAACTGTCTCTTACCCTGACTGTACATTCGGTCAGACTGATGTTCGTCCATCTCTTGATGTTATCTTCCCTCTTGTATGGTTGTCTACCTCTTGCTCTCTTGCCTTAAACCTTGCCCTCGAGTAAGGTTTTTAAAAGTATTATGTCTTTTAACGTGACCGAAATATTTCACTTTGTCTCTTTTTTATTTCTTTCATCAACTCTCTATTCATTCCTAGTTTTTCTAGAACCTCTGTATTTGATTGTTTCTGTTTCCATGAAATACAACATCATCTTCTGTATATCCACATCTCCAGGGCATCTATTCGACTTTCTAGTTGCTTGTTCTATCTTGTTGTATATACGTAAAATTTGACAATTCTCATTTTTAAAGCCATTCTTCTGTATCTGTACTTTTATCTATTCTGTTACATTCTTTCTTTCTGTAACTCTTCTATCGACATCTATCTGCCGGATGAGGCAATATCTCTGCCGACATCACCCCCTGTAGGAACTGAATGCTGGGTTGCTTCTGAGGAAGATAAATTAACAATAAATGTAGTGCACACCTCATAACCTAAATATTTTGATAGGACAGAAATGCGGTAAAGGCAACTAGGCTGAGACAGCAGAAGAGGGACAGTTGAGAATGTGAAGAAAGGGCATGTCTGTGATCAGAGGCAAGGGATTGATCCCATATGGCTCAGTTTCTTTTTGCAGGGCAGTCTGCCAAAAGTGCCGCACAAAGCATGAACTCCGAGGCTTCAGCGGCGACCCTCGGGAGTCTCCGAGAAATTATACTCGTGAATCAAATGACACAGACCAGTATAGAACCCACAACCCTCGGGCTGGTATCCATATGGGTGATGGGAGATATGAATGTTGTTATCACCTTTGTAAGTGAAGGGACATTTGGTATGTGAAAGGCAACTATTTGGATGATGAGAGATTCTGTATGTGAATGACAACTGTGTGGGGGATGGGAGATACAAATGTTATCATCTAAGCGTTGGGGGATTCTGTATGTGACTGGCAACTGTGTGGCTGATGGGAGATTTAGTATATGATTGATAATTGTGTGGGTGATGGGGGATTTGACAAGCAATGCAACAAGTGATGTGATATGTGGTGAGACTGAATATGTGATAGGCGAGGTGAACGACTGGATAAGCAGACAAGTTGAGAACATCATGTAGCAGCAGAAGTATGGTTTCTGGGGAAAATGTAAAGAATATCATGAAAGGACAGACAACAAATGAAGCAGTCATTCAAGAGGCAGATCAAAAGCATAAACTGATTAGAGAAATTAAACACAAACAGTCATGATTTTTTGGGGCAAGACAGAGGGAGAACTTGAAAGACAGGACACTAACCACAATGTTTGTAAGACAGTACACTAGCCACTGTGTTTGTAAGACAGTACGCTAGCCACTGTGTTTGTAAGACAGTACACTAACCACTGTGTTTGTAAGACATTACACTAACCAGTTTGTAAGACAGTAGACTAACCACTGTTTGTAAGACAGTACATTAAACACTGTTTGTAAGATAGTATACTAATCACTGTTTGTAAGACAGTACACTAAACACTGTTTGTAAGACAGTACATTAAACACTGTTTGTAAGATAGTATACTAATCACTGTTTGTAGCAGTAGACTAGACACTGTATTTGTAAGACAGTAGACTAACCACTGGGTTTGTAAGACAGTACACTAACCACTATGCCATCACACTGTTCAACAAATTTTGGATTAATATGAGATGACTTACCCAAATGTTGGTGCAGCCCCGAAACCTGAAACATACCAAATGAACAATAATTAATTATTTCAGAATGTGATTCAACATCATTATTATCAAGTGCCTTATCAATCTGAGTGAATAATTGTGCCGCCAATTCGTATGACATGCAAGATAAGTTAAAAGTGTTACTGTTGGTTTCCCTTATGGGCAGACAATTCTGACATCATGCAAGGCAAGTTAACAGTGTTACTATTTTTACTTCCCTATGGGCAGACAATTCTGACATCATGCAAGGCAAGTTAACAGTGTTACTATTTTTACTTCCCTTATGGGCAGACAATTCGACATCATGCAAGGCAAGTTAACAGTGTTACTATTTTTACTTCCCTTATGGGCAGACAATTCTGACATCATGCAAGGCAAGTTAACAGTGTTACTATTTTTACTTCCCTTACGGGCAGACAATTCTCATGACTTGCAAGATAAGTTAACAGTGTTACTATTTTTTTGCTTCCCTTATTGGCCTTGTTAAAAACAAGCATTACCAAAAGAGATCTAGTCATGGGTTGGAAAAAAAAAAAACCTGTTAGCTTGGACATCTGAACTTCAATGACTCCTCCCCACAATGCCATAATTGGAAGACAACAGCAGCATTGGATAGCATTAGTCTCAAGGAGGCAGCCCATACACAAATGCATGGGGAAAATGGGTATTTGGGTGAGAGAGATGTATAACTGGGCGTTGTGCATCACTCTCAAAAGAGGGATGAAGAAGAACGAGATGGAACACCTGTAACAGAGGGAACTGAGTACATAGGGTTGATGTACTAAGGTTAGCCAGTACTCTTGGGTAAGGTCGAAGCACTATAGTGTTTGTTTTTTTGTTGCCTCAATATAAAATTCAATATCTCATTAACCAAGTGACGGAAAATGATGAGATTTAGTATATAACCTTATCATTATGTCCACCCAACAAAAATATTTTTGTTCTGGAGATTTTACAGCAGATTTCAAAGTTAGTTTATATGCGGTATATTAATTACGACATAGAGATTACCTCCATGATTTTATAAGTATTACAGCTTCACCAAGAGACATCCGGGCATTTTTTTGAAATTTTCACGTGATTTCCGTTTTGAAACAAACAGCGCGAAGATTCAGAGGTGTCACCAAATGGGGGTTCTTTCATGAAACGTGATTATATAAATAAACTAGCTGACAAGGCCCGGCTTCTGGCGGGGATCTATCTATCTATCTATCTGTCTGTCTGTCTGTCTGTCTGCCCGCCCGCCCGCCTGCTTATCTATCTATCTATCTGCCTGCCTGCCCGCCCGCCCGCCTATTTATCTATCTATCTATCTATCTGCCTGCCTGCCTGCCTGCCTGCCCGCCCGCCTGCCTGCTTATCTATCTATCTATCTATCTATCTATCTGCCTGCCCGCCCGCCTGCTTATCTATCTATCTATCTATCTGCCTACCTACCTGCTTATCTATCTATCTATCTAATCTTATCTATCTATCTAATCTATCTATCTATATCTGCCTACCTGCCTGCCTGCCTGCCGGCCGACCGACATCTATCTATCTATCTGCCTACCTGCCTGCCTGCCGGCCGACCGACCGACCCACCCACCCAGTCAGCCAGCCAGCCATCCACCCACCTACCTTTCTGCCTACCTACCTACCTACCTTTCTGTCTGTCTGTCCGCGCTATTAAATATTGATAAAAGTTACTGGAAAAAACGTCAGGGCCATGTGTTGAAAGAGG
The DNA here is from genome assembly GCA_963921405.1 of Cepaea hortensis. Classification (NCBI taxonomy): domain Eukaryota; kingdom Metazoa; phylum Mollusca; class Gastropoda; order Stylommatophora; family Helicidae; genus Cepaea; species Cepaea hortensis. Next base: position 12,440,185 of record OY992883.1, on the reverse strand, counting down.
AAGAGGACTATTGGAGAAAGGATGGATTGAAGGTTGTATGTTCGATTCCGGGCCGCGTCCATTTCAAGAGTACATTTTTTTTTCGGACACTCCCGAGGGTCGTCGCTGAAGCCATGGAGTTCGTGCTTTGTGCGACGCTTTCCGCACTGCGGAAAGAAACTGAGCCATATGGGATAAAAACCCTGTGCAATGCAGCCGACCCTGTCCATTGTAAGCTACTTCTTTCATTGCACCCACTCCCATACGAATCCGGATACGCCTTTGTTTGTCATCTGAATTTGCAGGTCCCCATTACCGTAAACATAACTTTTTTAGCGAGAAATCACTAGTTGTTAAGCAAAACATCAAAGGAATGTCGCCGCTTTCAATGATTTAAGTTGTTTTTGGACCTATCAAAGACATATTCCTTGGGTGGGGGTAAATATAAGACGGCTGGAAAAATTTCATAACGATGCAACAGACAGTTTTCAAAATAATTGATCGTGAATGAAGGCAAACAAATGTGGACATACTATAATAACAAAACCTAATACTGGGTAGGAGAGTATGCTTGGCCAGGAGCAATAAATGAATTAGTAGGTGGGAAATACAGCAAACCATGATTTTTGACCATTCTCCTGTCAAACTTGTCAGAAAAAAATAACACGTTCAGAGTGCAGTCGTAATCTGGAACAATCTAGAAGAGTCCAGTTGCGTAAACAACATTTCAACCCAAGAATACAAAAGGATCAATGAATTCACAGGAAAGGAGATTAGCTGGGGCTCCAATGGTGTGGATAACTGCCAGAAGCAGCAGCTAGTAATTATCATCATCATCATCCAGTGCCTTGCCAGTTGGCATAGGCGATCATGCCTCTCCACAAATTATGATCTCCGACATCAAGGATCAGTTCATGTGTTGACTCCCTTCCGTGCCATGACACAAGACTCTCAATAATCTTTTCATGCTGTCTTCCTCTATTTCTCTTTCCACAAATCATTCCGGTTGTCACATGTTCCAGTTTTTGTCTTCTCATAACGTGGCTAAAAAATGAGAACTGCCTCTTTCTGATGTTTGTGATAAGTTGTCTTTGCGACTCAGCTTCCCGTAAAACATCCTGGTTGCTCTTTTTGGCTGCCCAACTAATTTTCAGCATTCTTCTATAAAACCACATCGCCAAGGCTTCCAGGGATTTCTTCTATGTAACCATTAAATGCTGTACATTCACAGATCAGAGTGCTATTAGATGAACGTGTGTTTGATACTAAGGCGTCTTTGACGTTATTAGTGGTAGAACAAAGTGATACCACATACCAACTGCCAAGGGATTTTTTACGCGTGCAACGAAAGAGTAGCCTAACGGCGCTGCCCGGGCAAAATTTCGAGTTTAAAATCTACCCAAAGTATTTCATGATCCTCGCTGGTGCTACGGAGTTCGTGCACTGAGCTGAGTTTCTCCAGACTCAGGTTTGAGTTAAGAGGAGAACGGAGCACTTATGCATTACACCCGTGTGCCGTGATGTTGGTCCATCGACTAAACTAAACCCCATTTCTTCATCATTCTAAATAAAGTGGAAGCAACAGACTAGTATCCTTCTTCATACTAAATGTGGCCGACCGTGTGACTCTCATAGACATCAATACTACTTATACTCCCCCCCCCCCCCCCCCCCAGTTGCTGTCTCGTGTTGTGACTTATTGTTTGCATGAACACTGCTAGCTCATCAACAGTGCTACACACCCCGTGACAAGTCATACATACCTCGTGACAAGTCATACACACCTTGTGACAAGTCATACATACCTCATGACAAGTCATACACATCTCGTGACAAGTCATACATACCTTGTGACAAGTCATACACACCTAGTGAAAAGTCATACACACCTCGTGACAAGTCATACATACCTCATGACAAGTCATACACACCTCGTGACAAGTCATACATACCTCGTGACAAGTCATACACACCTAGTGAAAAGTCATACACACCTCGTGACAAGTCATACATACCTCATGACAAGTCATACACACCTCGTGAGAAGTCATACATACCTCGTGACAAGTCATACACACCTCATGACAAGTCATACACACCTCGTGACAAGTCATACACACCTCGTGACAAGTCATACACACCTAGTGAAAAGTCATACACATCTTGTGACAAGTCATACATACCTCGTGACAAGTCATACATACCTCATGACAAGTCATACACACCTCGTGAGAAGTCATACATACCTCGTGACAAGTCATACACACCTCATGACAAGTCATACACACCTCGTGACAAGTCATACACACCTCGTGATAAGTCATACACACCTAGTGAAAAGTCATACACATCTTGTGACAAGTCATACATACCTCGTGACAAGTCATACATACCTCGTGACAAGTCATACATACCTCATGACAAGTCATACATACCTCGTGACAAGTCATACATACCTTGTGCCTGGCCACCAAACCCAGGACTTGCAGCCGCCTGCCCAAACACTGAGCCGCCACTGGAACCACCAAACGACGGCTGAGAGGGTCCAAAACCTCCTCCAAACGGAGACGGCGGTGCCTGAGAGGGAGAAGCAAAGCCACTTCCGCCACCAAAACCAGAGGCAGCTGGTGAAGCCTGGGCTAGCTGGCCGAACGTTGGAGCTGGAGCACTGGCAAAGCTGTGGAAACAAGGAACAGTTCTCACCCGAGTGTTCTGCTTCCTACATGTTCAACCTGTGTATTTCAATCGTTCACTGACAGTCTTTCCTCTTCTAAACTAGGATGCAGAAGTTCTTACAGTTTTGTTGTCCCTTTGTCTACATATAACAACATACTGTCTACATATAACACCATACTGTCTACATATAACAATATACTAACTGTCTACATATAACAGACACAACCTATCATTGTCTATTTATAAAATAAACAATCTACCCATCATCTACTTACAACAGAAACAATCTACCCACCATCTAGAGAGAACAGAAACAATCTACAAATCATCTAATTGTAACACAATCTACCCATTATCTACTTACACCAGAAACAATCTACCCATCATGTACTTACAACAGAAATAACCTACCCATCATCTACTTACACCAGAAACAATCTACTCATCATGTACTTACAACAGAAGTAATCTACCCATCATCTACTTACAACAGAAACAATCTACCCATTGTCTACTTACAACAGAAACAATCTACCCATTGTCTACTTACAACAGAAACAATCTACCCATTGTCTACTTACAACAGAAACAATCTATCCATCATGTACTTACAACAGAAACAATCTACCCATTGTCTACTTACAACAGAAACAATCTATCCATCATCTACTTACAACAGAAACAATCTATCCATCATCTACTTACAACAGAAACAATCTACCCATCATCTACTTACAACAGAAACAATCTACCCATCATCTACTTACAACAGAAACAATCTACCCATTGTCTACTTACAACAGAAACAATCTACCCATTGTCTACTTACAACAGAAACAATCTACCCATTGTCTACTTACAACAGAAACAATCTACCCATCATCTACTTACAACAGAAACAATCTATCCATCATGTACTTACAACAGAAGTAATCTACCCATCATCTACTTACAACAGAAACAATCTACCCATTGTCTACTTACAACAGAAGTAATCTACCCATCATCTACTTACAACAGAAACAATCTACCCATTGTCTACTTACAACAGAAACAATCTACCCATCATCTACTTACAACAGAAACAATCTACCCATTGTCTACTTACAACAGAAACAATTTACCCACCATCTACTTACAACAGAAACAATTTACCCATTGTCTACTTACAACAGCAACAATCTACCTACCATCTACTTACAACAGCAACAATCTACCTACCATCTACTTACAACAGAAACAATCTACCCACCATCTACTTACAACAGCAACAATCTACCTACCATCTACTTACAACAGCAACAATCTACCCATCATCTACTTACAACAGCAACAACCTACCCATCATCTACTTACAACAGCAACAACCTACCCATCATCTACTTACAACAGCAACAACCTACCCATCATCTACTTACAACAGAAACAATCTACCCATCATCTACTTACAACAGAAACAATCTACCCATCATCTACTTACAACAGAAACAATCTACCCACCATCTACTTACAACAGAAATAACCTACCCATCATCTACTTACAACAGAAACAATTTACCCACCATCTACTTACAACAGAAATAACCTACCCATCATCTACTTACAACAGAAACAATCTACCCATTGTCTACTTACAACAGAAACAATTTACCCATCATCTACTTACAACAGAAACAATTTACCCACCATCTACTTACAACAGAAACAATTTACCCACCATCTACTTACAACAGAAACCATCTACCCACCATCTACTTACAACAGAAACAATCTACCCATTGTCTACTTACAACAGAAACAATTTACCCATCATCTACTTACAACAGAAACAATTTACCCATCATCTACTTACAACAGAAACAATTTACCCATCATCTACTTACAACAGAAACCATCTACCCACCATCTACTTACAACAGAAATAACCTACCCATCATCTACTTACAACAGAAACAATCTACCCATTGTCTACTTACAACAGAAGTAATCTACCCATTGTCTACTTACAACAGAAGTAATCTACTCATCATCTACTTACAACAGAAACAATCTACCCATCATCTACTTACAACAGAAACCATCTACCCATCATCTACTTACAACAGAAACCATCTACCCATCATCTACTTACAACAGAAACAATCTACCCATCATCTACTTACAACAGAAACAATCTACCCATCATCTACTTACAACAGAAACCATCTACCCACCATCTACTTACAACAGAAATAACCTACCCATCATCTACTTACAACAGAAACAATCTACCCATTGTCTACTTACAACAGAAACAATCTACCCACCATCTACTTACAACAGAAACAATCTACCCATCATCTACTTACAACAGAAATAACCTACCCATCATCTACTTACAACAGAAACAATCTACCCATCATCTACTTACAACAAAAACAATTTACCCATCATCTACTTACAACAGAAACAATTTACCCATCATCTACTTACAACAGAAACAATTTACCCATCATCTACTTACAACAGAAACAATTTACCCATCATCTACTTACAACAGAAACAATCTACCCATCATCTACTTACAACAGAAACAATCTACCCATCATCTACTTACAACAGAAACAATCTACCCATCATCTACTTACAACAGAAACAATTTACCCATCATCTACTTACAACAGAAACAATTTACCCATCATCTACTTACAACAGAAACAATCTACCCATCATCTACTTACAACAGAAACAATTTACCCATCATCTACTTACAACAGAAACAATCTACCCATCATCTACTTACAACAGAAACAATTTACCCATCATCTACTTACAACAGAAACAATTTACCCATCATCTACTTACAACAGAAACAATTTACCCATCATCTACTTACAACAGAAACAATTTACCCATCATCTACTTACAACAGAAGCAATCTACCCATCATCTACTTACAACAGAAACAATTTACCCATCATCTACTTACAACAGAAACAATCTACCCGTCATCTACTTACAACAGAAACAATCTACCCATCATCTACTTACAACAGAAACAATCTACCCATCATCTACTTACAACAGAAACAATCTACCCATCATCTACTTACAACAGAAACAATCTACCCATCATCTACTTACAACAGAAACAATCTACCCATCATCTACTTACAACAGAAACAATCTACCCATCATCTACTTACAACAGAAACCATCTACCCACCATCTACTTACAACAGAAACCATCTACCCACCATCTACTTACAACAGAAACAATTTACCCATCATCTACTTACAACAGAAATAACCTACCCATCATCTACTTACAACAGAAACAATCTACCCATTGTCTACTTACAACAGAAACAATCTACCCATCATCTACTTACAACAGAAACAATCTACCCACCATCTACTTACAACAGAAACAATCTACCCATCATCTACTTACAACAGAAACAATCTACCCATCATCTACTTACAATAGAAACCATCTACCCACCATCTACTTACAACAGAAATAACCTACCCATCATCTACTTACAACAGAAACAATCTACCCATTGTCTACTTACAACAGAAACAATTTACCCACCATCTACTTACAACAGAAACAATTTACCCACCATCTACTTACAACAGCAACAATCTACCCACCATCTACTTACAACAGAAACAATTTACCCACCATCTACTTACAACATAAACAATTTACCCACCATCTACTTACAACAGAAACAATTTACCCACCATCTACTTACAACAGAAACAATCTACCCACCATCTACTTACAACAGAAACAATCTACCCATCATCTACTTACAACAGCAACAATCTATCTACCATCTACTTACAACAGAAACAGTTTACCTACCATCTACTTACAACAGCAACAATCTACCTACCATCTACTTACAACAGCAACAATCTACCTACCATCTACTTACAACAGCAACAATCTACCTACCATCTACTTACAACAGCAACAATCTACCCACCATCTACTTACAACAGAAACAATCTACCCATCATCTACTTACAACAGCAACAATCTACCCACCATCTACTTACAACAGCAACAATCTACCCACCATCTACTTACAACAGCAACAATCTACCCACCATCTACTTACAACAGCAACAATCTACCCACCATCTACTTACAACAGCAACAATCTACCCACCATCTACTTACAACAGCAACAATCTACCCATCATCTACTTACAACAGCAACAATCTACCTACCATCTACTTACAAAAGCAACAATCTACCCACCATCTACTTACAACAGAAACAATTTACCCATCATCTACTTACAACAGCAACAATCTACCCATCATCTACTTACAACAGCAACAATCTACCCACCATCTACTTACAACAGCAACAATCTACCCACCATCTACTTACAACAGCAACAATCTACCCATTGTCTACTTACAACAGAAACAATCTATCCACCGTCTACTTACAACAGAAACAATCTACCCATCATCTACTTACAACAGCAACAATCTACCTACCATCTACTTACAACAGCAACAATCTACCTACCATCTACTTACAACAGAAACAATTTACCCATCATCTACTTACAACAGCAACAATCTACCCATCATCTACTTACAACAGCAACAATCTACCCATCATCTACTTACAACAGAAACAATCTACCCATCATCTACTTACAACAGCAACAATCTACCTACCATCTACTTACAACAGAAACAATCTACCTACCATCTACTTACAACAGCAACAATCTACCCATCATCTACTTACAACAGAAACAATCTACCCATCATCTACTTACAACAGAAACAATCTACCCATCATCTACTTACAACAGAAACAATCTACCCATCATCTACTTACAACAGAAACAATCTACCCACCGTCTACTTACAACAGAAACAATCTACCCACCGTCTACTTACAACAGCAACAATCTATCTACCATCTACTTACAACAGAAACAATCTACCCATCATCTACTTACAACAGAAACAATCTACCCACCATCTACTTACAACAGAAACAATCTACCCACCGTCTACTTACAACAGCAACAATCTATCTACCATCTACTTACAACAGAAACAATCTACCCATCATCTACTTACAACAGAAACAATCTACCCACTATCTACTTACAACAGAAACAATCTACCCATCATCTACTTACAACAGAAACAATCTACCCACCGTCTACTTACAACAGAAACAATCTACCCACCGTCTACTTACAACAGAAACAATCTACCCACCGTCTACTTACAACAGCAACAATCTACCCACTGTCTACTTACAACAGAAACAATCTACCCATCATCTACTTACAACAGAAACAATCTACCCATCATCTACTTACAACAGAAACAATCTACCCACCGTCTACTTACAACAGCAACAATCTACCCACCGTCTACTTACAACAGCAACAATCTACCCACTGTCTACTTACAACAGAAACAATCTACCCATCATCTACTTACAACAGAAACAATCTACCCACTGTCTACTTACAACAGAAACAATCTACCTACCATCTACTTACAACAGAAACAATCTACCCATTGTCTACTTACAACAGCAACAATCTACCCATCATCTACTTACAACAGCAACAATCTACCTACCATCTACTTACAACAGAAACAATCTACCCATTGTCTACTTACAACAGCAACAATCTACCCATCATCTACTTACAACAGCAACAATCTACCCACAATCTACTTACAACAGCAACAATCTACCCATTGTCTACTTACAACAGAAACAATCTATCCACCGTCTACTTACAACAGAAACAATTTACCCATCATCTACTTACAACAGAAACAATTTACCCATCATCTACTTACAACAGAAACAATCTACCCATCATCTACTTACAACAGAAACAATTTACCCATCATCTACTTACAACAGAAACAATCTACCCGTCATCTACTTACAACAGAAACAATCTACCCATCATCTACTTACAACAGAAACAATCTATCCATCATCTACTTACAACAGAAACAATCTACCCATCATCTACTTACAACAGAAACAATCTACCCATCATCTACTTACAACAGAAACAATCTACCCATCATCTACTTACAACAGAAACAATTTACCCATCATCTACTTACAACAGAAACAATCTACCCATCATCTACTTACAACAGAAACAATTTACCCATCATCTACTTACAACAGAAACAATCTACCCATCATCTACTTACAACAGAAACAATCTACCCATCATCTACTTACAACAGAAACCATCTACCCACCATCTACTTACAACAGAAACCATCTACCCACCATCTACTTACAACAGAAACAATTTACCCATCATCTACTTACAACAGAAATAACCTACCCATCATCTACTTACAACAGAAACAATCTACCCATTGTCTACTTACAACAGAAACAATCTACCCATCATCTACTTACAACAGAAACAATCTACCCACCATCTGCTTACAACAGAAACAATCTACCCATCATCTACTTACAACAGAAACAATCTACCCATCATCTACTTACAATAGAAACCATCTACCCACCATCTACTTACAACAGAAATAACCTACCCATCATCTACTTACAACAGAAACAATCTACCCATTGTCTACTTACAACAGAAACAATTTACCCACCATCTACTTACAACAGAAACAATTTACCCACCATCTACTTACAACAGCAACAATCTACCCACCATCTACTTACAACAGAAACAATTTACCCACCATCTACTTACAACATAAACAATTTACCCACCATCTACTTACAACAGAAACAATTTACCCACCATCTACTTACAACAGAAACAATCTACCCACCATCTACTTACAACAGAAACAATCTACCCATCATCTACTTACAACAGCAACAATCTATCTACCATCTACTTACAACAGAAACAGTTTACCTACCATCTACTTACAACAGCAACAATCTACCTACCATCTACTTACAACAGCAACAATCTACCTACCATCTACTTACAACAGCAACAATCTACCTACCATCTACTTACAACAGCAACAATCTACCCACCATCTACTTACAACAGAAACAATCTACCCATCATCTACTTACAACAGCAACAATCTACCCACCATCTACTTACAACAGCAACAATCTACCCACCATCTACTTACAACAGCAACAATCTACCCACCATCTACTTACAACAGCAACAATCTACCCACCATCTACTTACAACAGCAACAATCTACCCACCATCTACTTACAACAGCAACAATCTACCCATCATCTACTTACAACAGCAACAATCTACCTACCATCTACTTACAACAGCAACAATCTACCCACCATCTACTTACAACAGAAACAATTTACCCATCATCTACTTACAACAGCAACAATCTACCCATCATCTACTTACAACAGCAACAATCTACCCACCATCTACTTACAACAGCAACAATCTACCCACCATCTACTTACAACAGCAACAATCTACCCATTGTCTACTTACAACAGAAACAATCTATCCACCGTCTACTTACAACAGAAACAATCTACCCATCATCTACTTACAACAGCAACAATCTACCTACCATCTACTTACAACAGCAACAATCTACCTACCATCTACTTACAACAGAAACAATTTACCCATCATCTACTTACAACAGCAACAATCTACCCATCATCTACTTACAACAGCAACAATCTACCCATCATCTACTTACAACAGAAACAATCTACCCATCATCTACTTACAACAGCAACAATCTACCTACCATCTACTTACAACAGAAACAATCTACCTACCATCTACTTACAACAGCAACAATCTACCCATCATCTACTTACAACAGAAACAATCTACCCATCATCTACTTACAACAGAAACAATCTACCCATCATCTACTTACAACAGAAACAATCTACCCACCGTCTACTTACAACAGAAACAATCTACCCACCGTCTACTTACAACAGCAACAATCTATCTACCATCTACTTACAACAGAAACAATCTACCCATCATCTACTTACAACAGAAACAATCTACCCACCATCTACTTACAACAGAAACAATCTACCCACCGTCTACTTACAACAGCAACAATCTATCTACCATCTACTTACAACAGAAACAATCTACCCATCATCTACTTACAACAGAAACAATCTACCCACCATCTACTTACAACAGAAACAATCTACCCATCATCTACTTACAACAGAAACAATCTACCCACCGTCTACTTACAACAGAAACAATCTACCCACCGTCTACTTACAACAGAAACAATCTACCCACCGTCTACTTACAACAGCAACAATCTACCCACTGTCTACTTACAACAGAAACAATCTACCCATCATCTACTTACAACAGAAACAATCTACCCATCATCTACTTACAACAGAAACAATCTACCCACCGTCTACTTACAACAGCAACAATCTACCCACCGTCTACTTACAACAGCAACAATCTACCCACTGTCTACTTACAACAGAAACAATCTACCCATCATCTACTTACAACAGAAACAATCTACCCACTGTCTACTTACAACAGAAACAATCTACCTACCATCTACTTACAACAGAAACAATCTACCCATTGTCTACTTACAACAGCAACAATCTACCCATCATCTACTTACAACAGCAACAATCTACCTACCATCTACTTACAACAGAAACAATCTACCCATTGTCTACTTACAACAGCAACAATCTACCCATCATCTACTTACAACAGCAACAATCTACCCACAATCTACTTACAACAGCAACAATCTACCCATTGTCTACTTACAACAGAAACAATCTATCCACCGTCTACTTACAACAGAAACAATCTACCCATCATCTACTTACAACAGCAACAATCTACCTACCATCTACTTACAACAGCAACAATCTACCTACCATCTACTTACAACAGAAACAATTTACCCATCATCTACTTACAACAGCAACAATCTACCCATCATCTACTTACAACAGCAACAATCTACCCATCATCTACTTACAACAGAAACAATCTACCCATCATCTACTTACAACAGCAACAATCTACCTACCATCTACTTACAACAGAAACAATCTACCTACCATCTACTTACAACAGCAACAATCTACCCATCATCTACTTACAACAGAAACAATCTACCCATCATCTACTTACAACAGAAACAATCTACCCACCGTCTACTTACAACAGAAACAATCTACCCACCGTCTACTTACAACAGCAACAATCTATCTACCATCTACTTACAACAGAAACAATCTACCCATCATCTACTTACAACAGAAACAATCTACCCACCGTCTACTTACAACAGAAACAATCTACCCACCGTCTACTTACAACAGCAACAATCTATCTACCATCTACTTACAACAGAAACAATCTACCCACCATCTACTTACAACAGAAACAATCTACCCACCATCTACTTACAACAGCAACAATCTATCTACCATCTACTTACAACAGAAACAATCTACCCATCATCTACTTACAACAGCAACAATCTACCCACTGTCTACTTACAACAGAAACAATCTACCCATCATCTACTTACAACAGAAACAATCTACCCACCGTCTACTTACAACAGCAACAATCTACCCACTGTCTACTTACAACAGAAACAATCTACCCATCATCTACTTACAACAGAAACAATCTACCCACCGTCTACTTACAACAGAAACAATCTACCCATCATCTACTTACAACAGAAACAATCTACCCATCATCTACTTACAACAGAAACAATCTACCCACTGTCTACTTACAACAGAAACAATCTACCCACCGTCTACTTACAACAGCAACAATCTACCCACTGTCTACTTACAACAGAAACAATCTACCCATCATCTACTTACAACAGAAACAATCTACCCATCATCTACTTACAACAGAAACAATCTACCCACTGTCTACTTACAACAGAAACAATCTACCTACCATCTACTTACAACAGAAACAATCTACCCATTGTCTACTTACAACAGCAACAATCTACCCATCATCTACTTACAACAGCAACAATCTACCTACCATCTACTTACAACAGCAACAATCTACCTACCATCTACTTACAACAGCAACAATCTACCCATTGTCTACTTACAACAGAAACAATCTATCCACCGTCTACTTACAACAGCAACAATCTATCTACCATCTACTTACAACAGAAACAATCTACCCATTGTCTACTTACAACAGCAACAATCTACCCATCATCTACTTACAACAGCAACAATCTACCTACCATCTACTTACAACAGCAACAATCTACCTACCATCTACTTACAACAGCAACAATCTACCCACAATCTACTTACAACAGAAACAAAGACACTAACCTACTAAATCCACCTCCTGTTGTTGATGCTCCTGACTGGCTGGGGAACGTTGGGGAGGCTCCAAAAGAAGGGCTTGCCCCAAATGAGGGACTGGAACCAAAACCACCTATCTTGCCACCAAAGACACTTGATCCACCAAATGAGGGAGCGGAACCAAATGTTGGAGCAGCTCCAAAACCTTAATTGAAGACAGTTTAGAATAGCCTTGCCAGTTGATAAACAAATAGATAATTGTTGAAATAAAAGGATTTAAGAGAAGGTAAGGGGACACTCAGCGACTAGTCTTCTTGTTCTGCTCTCTAGGTGAGTGTTCTGGTTTGTACTTCATGCATAATATTTACACCTCAGATATTCTGTCAATCCATCATTGGGTGGAAACGATGAAAGGGGGTGTGTGTGTGTGTGTGTGTGTGTGATTATGTGTGGTGTAACAGAGAGGCAAAACACAGAGATGAGAGAAAGAGAGACTGAAAGATAGAGAGAGAGAAACAAGAGTGAATGAGATAACACAGAGACAGAACAGATAGAGATGGAAGAGAGAGAGAGAGAGAGAGAGAGAGAGAGAGAGAGAGAGAGAGAGAGAGAGAGAGAGAGAGAGAGAGAGAGAGAGAGAGAGAGAGAGAGAGAGAGAGAGAGAGAGAAACAGACAGAAGAGACAGAGACATAATAAGAAAGAGAGAAAAGAAAATTAAAAATGGAGAGAGGCACACACATCAGCATAGAAATAATAAGAAAGGACAGAGAAAGATATATATATATATATATATATATATATATATATATATATATATATATATATATATATATATAGAGAGAGAGAGAGAGAGAGAGAGAGAGAGAGAGAGAGAGAGAGAGAGAGAGAGAGAGAGAGAGAGAGAGAGAGAGAGAGACAGAGAGAGAGGGGAGCCGGCGTGTTACTTAACAGAAAAACAAAGAGAGAAAGGAGTGCACTGGTTGGCTGGCACTTAAGAAAAAGTGAAAGAGAATCAGGTACCTCCGCTGGACTGTTGGCTGGCCGTCACCCCAAAACCTGAAGAAGCCACACCTCCTGCACCTGAAGAGAACCCACCCGTGCCAAAGGCGGCAGGTGATGGGGAGGAGGCTGTAGATCCCACACCTCCAAAAGTATTGCTGCCTCCGCTACCAAACAAATCTGCAACAATAAACAGATGACTGATGTTGATTGATTACTGTAGGTTTCAGGAACAGAATGTAAACAAGGGTCTCTATTGTTTTAGGATGCACAAAAACTGATCACCACCACTTTAGTACTCACAGACAAGGGTCTCCATCATTTTAGTAGACACAAACATGGGTTTCTATTACTTTAGTACTCACAAACATGGGTCTCTATAATTTCTAACAAGACACCGCCAACATCCACAAGACACCGCCAACATCCACAAGACACCGCCAACGTCAACAAGACACCAGCAACATCCACAAGACAACACCAACATCAACAAGACACCACCAACACACCACTAACATCAACAAAACACCACTAAAATAAACAACATACTGGTAGTCTGGTTGGATGTGCTCCCAAACACTTGAGGGGATCCGAACACGTTCAGCTTGGCTTTCTCTTCTGAGGGTTTGCCTCCAAGACCACCAAAACCAAACAGACCTCCCCCTCCTCCTGATGATGATGTTGTGCTGTAGGGATAAGACAAGTCATTTCATCAGTTACAGCTTAAGTCATTATTTTAGTCACAGTTAGCATCATTGCTTTAGTTTTCACAGGAATAATGATTTTAATCACAGCTAGTCTCATTGCTTTAGTTTCTATAGGAATAATGATTTTAATCACTGAGCTATTCCTTCAGTTTCTGTAACAGTAATTGTTTTAGTCATGGAGAGATTCCATCAGTCTCTGTAAAAATAATTGCTTTGGTAATGGATAGCAATAACTTCAATTATTGCAAAAATAATGATTTTAGTAACTCAGCCTTCCCTTCAATCATTGTATTTCAATTATGCAATGATTGCAAAAGTCATCACTTCACTTATGGAAGCATTCATTCAATGATTGCAAAAGTCACTGTTTTAGTTACAAAGACATTTCAATGATTGCAAAAATCATCATTTCAGTTATGGAACCATGCATTCAATAACTGCGAGTCACTGTTTTAGTTACAAAGACATTTCAATCATTGCAAAAATCATCACTTCAGCTACTTAGCAATTTGTTTAATCATTCCAAGAGTCAGTATTTTAGTTATAAAGTCATTCATTTGATCATGACAAAAGTCAGTACAATCAATACAAGAATATTTCAGTTACAGTGTCATTCCCTCAATCACTGGCTGCCATGGTAGGGTAGTGGCTAGACATTCGACTGACATTCTGAGGGTCAGGGGTGAATTTTGATCTGGACTCCCAGGTTGACTGAAGTGGATGTGAATATTCACCTGGACTCCCAGCTCGACTGAGGTGGGTGTGAATATTCACCTGGACTCCCAGGTCGACCGAGGTGGATGTGAATATTCACCTGGACTCCCAGGTCGACTAAGGTGGGTGTGAATATTCACTTGGACCCCCAGGTCGACTGAGGGTACCAGGAAATGTCGTGGGAGGTAAAAGCAGTCAGAGTGACACTGATCACATGACCCTCTCTGACACCTGGCTGTCTTGACCGATGACAGTTTGTTACACTGTGCTTGAAAAAAGGTATAATAGCTACAATCCAAGGCGGTCAAGACCAGGGAAGGAGTTATACCTCTCCATAGCACAAAGTCTGGGCTGCATTGTTGAGACCAATGCTTGCCCAAGCATGATCCCTTTCTCGGCCTAACTAGTTTACCTCAGAGGAAAGGTAACACCAATATCTGGAACAAGACAAGCTGCAGAAGTTGCCAGATCAGCAAAGCCTGTCGGAGCTTCGATTCTAGACCAGTTGCCAACTAAGGCTTAGGGCCTAGTCTGTCCTGCCACAATATTTAGTTGCATTTCCTAGCACCAGGATAAGAGATTATAAGATTACCCACAAGTCTATAAAAATATGGTTCTAGAAACATATACCTAATGAGCCTCAGGGCAAGTACAAGGCTCCATTTACTTTACTTCAATCATTGCAAGACTCAATAGTTCAGTTATGGAATCAACCATCACAACAGTCCATATTTCAATATGCAGCTATTACTTTAGTTTCTGTCAGAGTAATTATTTTAGTCATGCAAAACAATGTCTTCAATTATTGCAAGAATAATTATTTTAATCAATGAGCTGTTCCTTGAATTATTGCAAGGATCATTGTTTCAATAGAGAGCTATACCTTGAATTATTGCAAGGATCACTGTTTCAGTAGTGAGCTATTCCTTGAATCATTGCAAGGATCACTGTTTCAGTAGCGAGCCACTTCTTGAATCATTGCAATGATTACTGTTTCAGTAAAGAAGCAATCCTTGCTTCTCCTAGCCTTTGACAATCCCCAGTCGACCTTCAAGGCAGCAGGTTTGTGTCTCTCTTTGTCTGGTTTTTATCCCTTGAGCTGTCCGACATGGGAGACCCTACCCGCAGCTGTGCTATCACGACATAATTCTTGGGATCACTGGAATATGCAGGCCCCTCTACCACTGTAAGATGGAGACATGACAGAAGAGAGTTACTTATTAAATTATCAAACTATTCAGTCCATAAGTGCTCAGATCCCCTCCTCAGTATCTCCCAAAGCGTGTAGCGGTCAGCGACACTAGTTCTATGTTGGCTGACTATTCTTCTTTACCCCTCTGCATAGCGCTCTTGCCTGGTTCACCCCTTTTGACTTGATGTTCTAGCAGTATGGTCACGGTTGCAGATTCACATTCATCTCTCGATTCGTTTAATCGCCCTACCTGTCTGATGTCATTCATTATATTAGTCCGATCCATTGCTCATCCACTTCCCACAATAGCCCGGCTCACAAGCCTATCAGCTGTTTCATTTCCTCTGACACCAGTGTGGCCTGGTAACCTGATTTCCGTCAGACTTCACCTTCTCAGAGACTCCACCCACTGTATTGAAGTCTAGCTCATCTCGATCTTTCTGAGCAAAACTCATTAAAACAATGGAGCTAGTTTGCCATTGCTTTACTTCTTGGAAGTGATCCTACTCGTCAATGGCCGTAACCATTATCTTCATAAACAGATAATCTGCCCACCGTCACAAACCTGAGACCACAACGAACCACTACCCGTCAGCCGATCTCAAGCTCAATCCACCAATTGCCCAAGTGGTTTCACGTTACCCTGGTTGGGGTGGCTAAACGGATACCTACCTTGCTCGAGGGTGTCCCATAGGTTAGGCGAGGGTGTCCCATGGGCTAGGATAGGACAGGTAACCCACCTGGCCTGAGGGTGTCTCATAGGCTAGGATAGGACAAGTACTCCACCTGGCCTGAGGGTGTCCTATAGGCTAGGATGAGACAGGTACCCCACCTGGCCCGAGGGTGTCCCATAGGCTAGGATAGGACAGGTGCCCCACCTTGCCCAAGGGTGTCCCATAGGCTAGGAGAGGACAGGTGCCCCACCTTGCCCAAGGGTGTCCAATCAGCAAGGAGATGGGAGGAGGTGTCTCACTTTTCCTCTGATAGGGAATACCCCTACCCCACCACCCACTGTTTATAAAACTTGACCGTTTATACCACAGCCACCCACACTGGACCTTCTGAAGCACAGACTGAGAATCTGACACAATGGTAACTCCTGTGTATGGATGGAGTCTCAGATAACCACAGTAGGACTATAGTGACCTACTCCCTTCATCCTCATACTGGTTGTTTTGATGTATAGAGCCATGTTCAGTAGAAAATAAATCTTTCCATAAGTGATGCCTAAAACTAGACAGTAGGAAATAAAAATCTCTCCATAAGTAATGCTTAAAATTAGGCAGTAGGAATTAAGACTCTCTATAAGTGATGCTAAAACTAGAGAGTAGGAAATAAATATCTCGATAAGTGACACCTAAAACTAGATAGCTATGCTTGGAAAACTGCCAACAACTGCTACAACATCACAGCTCTTCAACAAAGACACCAGGCAATATTCAACAAAGACACCAGGCAATATTCAACAAAGACACCAGGCAATATTCAACAAAGACACCAGGCAATATTCAACAAAGACACCAGGCAATATTCAACAAAGACACCAGGCAATATTCAACAAAGACACCAGGCAATATTCAACAAAGACACCAGGCAATATTCAAACCTAGCTGACTGCTGTCCAAATGCTGCACTCTGTCCAAAAACTGTGGAGCCACCTCCAGTGCCGGATGACTGTCCGAACCCAAACCCCACAGATGGGGTGGTCTGTCCAAATACAGAGCCTGGAAGTGAGAAAGATCAAACATGAAATAAGTTAAATTGCAATTATAATGCCTTTGCCAGAGCGCAGCGCTGGTATATATACATTAAGCATTCTCAATTCAAACAGGTCAACAGTCTACAATGTGTAGGTTACAGTGACATCTGATGGATCAAGAAAAATATCACCATGTTCAAAGATTCTGTTACAAGAATCGACAATGTACACAGTGACACAGAGATCAAGTAAACTATCGCCAAGTTCAAAGATTCTGTTACAAGAATGGACAATGTACACAGTGACACAGAGATCAAGAAAAATATTGCCAAGTTCAAAGATTCTGTTACAAGAATGGACAGTGTACACAGAGATCAAGTAAAATATCGCCAAGTTCAAAGATTCTGTTACAAGAATGGACAATGTACACAGTGACACAGAGATCAAGAAAAATATTGCCAAGTTCAAAGATTCTGTTACAAGAATGGACAATGTACACAGAGACCAAGTAAAATATCGCCAAGTTCAAAGGATTCTGTTACAAGAATGGACAATGTACACAGTGACACAGAGATCAAGAAAAATATTGCCAAGTTCAAAGATTCTGTTACAAGAATGGACAATGTACACATAGATCAAGAAAAATATTGTCAAGTTCAAAGATTCTATTACAAGAATGGACAGTGTACACAGTGACACAGAGATCAAGTAAAATATTGCCAAGTTCAAAGATTCTGTTACAAGAATGGACAATGTACACAGAGAGCAAGAAAAATATTGTCAAGTTCAAAGATTCTGTTACAAGAATGGACAATGTACACAGTGACACAGAGATCAAGTAAAATATCGCCAAGTTCAAAGATTCTGTTATAAGAATGGACAATGTACACAGAGATCAAGAAAAATATTGTCAAGTTCAAAGATTCTGTTACAATAATGGACAAGGTACACAGTGACATCTGATGGAAGATGTGACACAGATATCAAGGAAAATATCGCATACCACCACCTAACAACCCAGCACACACAACAGCTCCCAACAACCCAGCACACACAACAGCTCCCAACAACCCAGCACACACAACAGCTCCCAACAACCCAGTACACACAACAGCTCCCAACAACCCAGCACACACAACAGCTCCCAACAACCCAGCACACACAACAGCTCCCAACAACCCAGTACACACAACAGCTCCTAACGAAGACAAACATATCCACTGTTTTCAGCTGTCATGTGGATACCCTCCACTCCCTGCAACAGTGACAACATGCATCAATACCTGACTGACTTCCTGGCATACTGGAACCGAACACGGATGTAGAGGATGACCCTGCCCCAAATAAGCCGGTACTTGATGATGATTCTGCTGTGTTATTTGTGGATCCAAACACGCTTCCACCGCCAAATCCTCCAGTACCTGAGGAGTGGCCATGATTTTTAAACTATTAAACAATTAAACACAAGCTCAAAACATGCACATTAGTTTTTGAAAAAAAAAAAATGAAAGTGTTCTCTTTAAAAACCTGGCATGCTGGTCAAGCACTTTCAAAATTAATACAAACAAGAATATGAGCATGAACAAATATGCATCACGACTGGATAACGACAAATGTACTTAGTGGTGTACATGTTAATATGTCACTGAAAAAACATTAAGAGATTAGGAGTTTGGGTTGGCTGGCTTATGTTGCAAATGTAACGGCACCAGGCAAATACACTATCTATGAATATAGCTCACCAAGCGCAATGACACCCCAATGGATTCGGCGGAGGAAAGCAATTAGTGGGGGGAGGGGGAGGAGAAAGATATAAGCCTTATCCTAGTGCGAGGAAATGCAACCTAAGACTAAATGTCATGGCAGTATAGACCGGACCCTATGCTGTGATAGGCAACTGGTCTAACATCAGTATCCGACAGGTGGATAGTTAGAGCATAGATTTGCTGATCTGGCGGCTTCTGCAGCTTGTCTTCTTCCAGATGTATTGGTGTTACCTTTCCTCTGGAGTAAACTAGGCAGGCAGAGAGAGGGATCATGCTGCATGGGCAACACATGGTCTCTACAATTCATCCCAGGCTTCGTATTATGGAGAGGTATAACTCCATCCCTGGTCCCGGCCATGGTTGTAGTTATGCCTTTTTTAAAGCACAATGTAACAAACTATCGTCTGTCAAGACGGCCAGCCAGTGAGTGATTGATTTGCTTTTTAGCCTATTCAGTGAGCTCTTTTATTTATTTCCAAATTTCAAAGGCTTTCTATGCTCAACAAACATGTGTCCTCAGAGTTTCTTGACCATACCTGGAAAGGCTAGATGTTGAAACCACTACCTAAGGGGCAAGGGAGGACATTTACCACACCCTTCTCATGTTACAAAAATCCTCAAACAGTGGGGAAAAAAACCCAGGTCTGATTAAGATAGGGGTGGGCATGTAGCCTTAAAGCCACTCCATCCCCCAAATGCAGGACATCTCTAACTGGAAAATATGTCATCGCACCAGAAGAAACCTGAGCTGGGGGGGGGGGGGGGGTTTAAGATGCTATGCTGCAATAGCATGAACACGCTCGGAAAAGGGTTTGACACTAGCTCTTATTGTTCGCTACAAGAGGGAAAGATTGATCCAGAAACACAGAACCAAGATCTGTGAAGACACATGATTGTATTCAGCAGCAATGGATGCAGTGTTGGCCCCACCAGTGTTTAGTGTTTGCCGTCACCTAGTACAGCTTCATAGTTGGCATATGAAGATAGACCTATTTCTATAGACCAAAACCTATATTTCTATAAACCAAAACCTATATTTCTATAGACCAAAACTTATATTTCTATAGACCAAAACCTATATTTCTATAAACCAAAACCTATATTTCTATAAACCAAAACCTATATTTCTATAGACCAAAACTTATATTTCTATAGACCAAAACCTATATTTCTATAGACCAAAACCTATATTTCTATAAACCAAAACCTATATTTCTATAGACCAAAACTTATATTTCTATAGACCAAAACCTATATTTCTATAGACCAAAACCTATATTTCTATAGACCAAAACCTATATTTCTATAGACCAAAACCTATATTTCTATAGACCAAATCCTATATTTCTATAGACCAAAACCTATATTTCTATAGACCAAAACCTATATTTCTATAGACCAAAACCTATATTTCTATAGACCAAAACCTATATTTCTATAGACCAAAACCTATATTTCTATAGACCAAAACCTATATTTCTATAGACCAAAACCTATATTTCTACAGACCAAAACCTATATTTCTATATACCAAAACCTATATTTCTATAGACCAAACGACACTAGCTAGTGTGGTCGGCATGAATGCCAGTTTTCAGAGCACATAACGAAGATGATGATGATGCAAGAGGAAGACAATCTTACAGATGGGCGGACATCACCCTGAGGACACAAGACACAGGGTGCTGAAGACTCCTTATGGCCACTCTTCAATGTACAGGTGGCACTTTCCAGATAGTGGGAAGGGTTCAATTTATTCCAACAGCGGCAGGATTCTTTTTTCAAACCAGTACAGCCTCATAACATGAGTACTGAACAATATATACTACTTTCCGCGAACTGTCTTGTCATGAATGTGGCGAGACAAAAAAAAAAAAGGAACTGCCCAGCTCACTTCATTATGCCATGGGTAGAATAGATGAGGGCTGAACATTTCTCGCTCCAACAACGGCATTTGCTCTAGGCCTACTTTTATAAATACCTCAGACTAATAATGTAGTACCTAATAAATAAAGATAAGAGGAGGAGGAGGAAAAAGAATGAGAAGGAGGACAGCTGGAGATGATGAAGGAGGTGGAGATGAAGGAGGTGGAGAAAAAAGAGGAGAGAAGCAAGAGGAGATGAAAAGAAGCAGAAGAAAAATAAGAGAAGAAGAAGATGAAAGAGGAGAAAAATAAGGAGGAGGCGGAGGAGCTGAAAGAAATAAAGGAGAAGAAGAAGATGAATGGCGAGCTACAGCAGGAGATGGAGGAGGAGGAGAGGAAGAAAAAGCTGAAGAAAAAGGAAGAGGAGAAGAAGAAGAAGAAAGAGATCAAGAAGAAAAATGAGCAGAAGAAAATGAAGGAAAGGAGGAGAAGAAGGAACAGCAGGAGATGGAGGCAATGAAGAATAGGAAAATAAAGTTACCTGGAGAGGGGTCTGCAGAACTCATCCCTGTACCAAACCCGAAGGTGGGTGTTGTCGTCTGTGTAGTGCTAGAAAATAAAGTGGATGATTTTGTCGTGCTGGCGTTCCCAAAGACAGATGACCCTGTAGCACTGAAAGGTGTGGATGACGTTGTTGTGGCGCCACCGAATACGGATCCCGCTGTGGATGGGCCTCCACCAAACACAGATGATGTTGCAGTTGGTGTCGAACTTGCCCCAAATAGGGAAGGTGTTGATGTTGTAGAACCTCCACCAAACACGGATGATGCTGTAGTTGTTGTCGAACTTGCCCCAAACAGAGATGGGCAGTTGTTGCTGCCGAACTACTCCCAAACAAAGATGGTATTGAAGTAGTAGTTACTGTTGTTGAACTTCCCCCAAATAAGGATGTTGTTTTAGCAGGACTGCCACGAAAACTGATGGCGATGCTGGAGCTACTGATACTCCACCAAAGACTGATGGTGATGCTGTAGATGTTACTGAAGCTCCACCAAAGACAGAACTGGACGTGGTTGCCGAACTTGCACCAAATAAAGATGATGCTGTTGTTGCATTGCTTCCTCCAAACACAGATGATGGAGCTGTGGGGGCTGAACTTCCACCAAATACAGAGGCAGCTGCTGTAGAAGTGCTGCCAAACAATGGTGTCCCCTGAGCTCCAAACTGTGAAGTAGTACCAGCTGATGACAAACCACCAACTGGTGGGGCCAACACTGCATCCGTGGCTGCAGAGCTACCAGGCGATGTGGTTGTAGCTACAGCGGTCTCACCTCCGGAGGCTGAAGAGACCACAGACTTTGGGGTTCCACTGGAGGTTGAAGTGTTGGTAAACACTGGTGCTGATGATGATGGAGGTGAACTGATGGCAGATACTCCTTGCTGGCTTCCTGAGAAGCAGAAGAGACCTGCAGGAAACAAGGAACACATGTCTTTTATTCTTTTTTCATTCTACTTCTACCCTTCTCATTTGAGGACAGGCATTAAAATGTAACCAGGTAAATATTCAACACAGCACATAGGGATTGGCTGGAATTTGGCCAATGGTGGTGATCCTTCCTCTGCTATTTTATTTGGGTAGTTTCACTGTCAACAGCTGGTTCTGAGTCGAAGGGGCTACGGGTGCAGTTTGTAATCCCCCATTCGAAACACAGTTGCAGACGATTTGGCATTGGGTTGTTTTATAAAATGGTATGGATGCCAGTCAGAAAGCAATAGCAAACTACTGAGCGTAAACTTGCCAAGAGATCACAAATAGCCAAAAACTGCTGGAGTTGACTGCGATGTCCTGTAAACGTTGTGCAACTAATTTTTTTAACATTATCAACAGACTGTAACCCAATGCCCAGAAGATACACCTTGTAAAAAACTAATAGATTGTCAGATATGTTCAATGTTCCAGTTTCACACTGTACTTGGCTACAGAAAATATGCATGCTCTCATTACCCCAACTTTTGTTGCTCTATCTGTTGCAATCCATTAAGGTTTTAATTGCTTTTGTTTTTGCGGGGCAATGTTTGTTGTTCTTTTAATTGCTTTAGTTTTTGCATGTTTGATGTTCTTTGAATTGCTTTAGTTGTTGCAGAGCAATATTTGATGTTCTTTGAATTGCTTTGGTTTTCGCAGGGCAATGTTTTGTTGTTCTTTAAGTTTCTGTTATCACATTTCCATGACCTTTCAGCAGTGAACCTACACATTCAACACTGTCACTTCCCATAATTTCTCTCCAATAATAAATATATAGAACTGGTTACTCACATCAGAAGCAAACAATGCACATTCTTTAGGCTCATCAAGGGAAAGGGAAAGCTGGGGTACATCATGACAATGGGAAAGTTGTAGGGGAAGAGAAACAAGGGAAGACCAAGACACCAGACTGTTTGACATCAGGGCATGAAGGAACATCTGTATCAGAAATGATGCCAAACCCGACACCCCACATTGTGCCAAGGGTTTCAGGTGAAGAAGTGCATTTGGGAGGGTACAAAGCCTTGTCCTGGTGCGAGGAACTACATCCTAAAGACTAAATGTCATGGCAGGACAGACCAGACCCTAAGCCTTAGCCGGCAACTGGTCTAAGATGGAATCTCCGACAGGTGGACAGTTAGAATATTGCTTTGCTGATCCGACAGCTTCTGCAGCTTGTCTTGTTCTAGACGTATTGGTATTACCTTTCCTCTTGAGTCAACTTGGCAGGGAGGGATCATGCTGCATGGGCAACACATGGTCTATACATTTAGCCCAGGCTTTGTGCTATGGAGAGGTACAACTCCATTTAACAAACTATCTATCACAGTGGTTCTCAACCTTTTTTGGCCCGTGCCCCCCTTCACCATATTTTTAGAACGTCATCCCCCCCTTCTTATCAAAAATTTGGCCCGTGCCCCCCTTCACCGTATTTTCAGAACGTCATTCCCCCCCTTTCATATTTCCTATCTAAATATCCCCCATCCCTACACATTATACATAAAAATGGAAGGTAAATGTAATAGCATATACTAAAACAAGTCTAGACATCCCCATAAAACGTGATTTGTGGGTCTACTTACTTTATAAAATGAATTTTAGAAGAATGAGACGTACATAACTGTAAAGTATGAAGGGAAAAACAATATCAAGTAATCGGTTCTTGTATTAACGCGATCTTGAAATGGTCTTCATTCCCCCATGGAAACCATGGGGGGGGGGGGGGGGGGAGATTCCCCACCAGTTGAGAACCACTGCTATCAAGACGACAAGAAGCCAATCACTTACAATATACTAATTTAGATACCTAGACAGATCCTGAAAATAGCAAACCTACCTCTGTGGCTGGCACTGCAGTAGAGCTACCCACGCCTGTATTCCCTGACCCAGCAGCTTTGACGTCAGCCTTCTCAGACTTTGTGGTTGTGCCAGTCTGAGCAGAAGCTACAGGTCCAAGAGGAGAAGCTGCAGAAGACTCTTCAGTTCCAAAGACTGAGGCTTTGTGAGTTGTCTGAGCAGTAGGTGTTGAGCCAAACTGAAACCCTGTACAACAAATGAGGAAACACAAAGCAGTGATAATTTAAAATACGTAGGGTATGTTAGAATGAATGATACTACTAACGAAGCTATTTTCTCTTTTACCAAAATAAGTGACACCATGAAAAAGAGAAGGGAGGTCAGTATGGGCGAAGAATGGATAAGGGTGCTTGCTCTCTAACTTCCGGTGTGCTGATGCTGAGGTAGAGGGTTCAACCCCTTCTCTGGTCAGCTGGACTAAAGTGTTGACTTCTCGTCCTTGACTTGGGGATGTAAATTACAACTACCTCAGAAGAGTGGGTTCACCTGATGGCGAGGGACACTGGCAAATGAGAAAGCTAATCCACAAGCAAAGATCAGTCCAGTGCACTAGACGTATGGACTACGCACGCACGCACACACACACACAGCACAGCAATCTAATTCCTGAAAAATTGTGTGCGAGCTGTCATTTTGCATGGCTGTGAATGCTAATCAGTGTGTAATGAAATTGTGGGAAAGCTGGTTTTTTAGAAGAAAGTTGAGAATATTGTGGACAGAAAAGAATACAAATGTTGACCATCCAGGATAATTCTCTCAGTCTGCCTCTACTACCCTGATCTGTCCAGGCATTTCAATATTCTCCAACGCCTCTCTTCTCATTACGTGACCAAAGAACATTGATTATCTCTCCCTTATAGTTGTCTATAATGTTCTGCTTTCATTAGGCTCCTTCAGGCAATCATTTTTAGTTATTCTGGCAGTTCAAGACATTCGCAACATACATCTCAGAAACCACACTAGCCACCTCAGAGCAATAAAGGCAAAAAATGAAAAAGAAGAAAAAAAGAGCAACGCAAACCTGATGTAGCAGATGATGTGGGGGTCATGGCAAAGCCAAACTTGCTACCTTCAGAGGGTGACTTCCCTCCAAATACACTGGGAACTGCAGTTGGAGTGCCTGTAGGAAAGATGTGTGGTCAAATACATTGGAGGTGCGAGGTCTATTATTTGCATGAAGTAAAACAGTAATTCAACTGTCAAGTTACATCTCATGTGTTTGGAGAACTCTAATAAAATAGTATTGTCTTAGCCCAGTTATCACCATCATTATTGATACGAGGGTAGGTCAGAAAGTTATGCACCACAATTATCTCAGCTAATAATAAAGATAGAAGCATTAAATCTGCACCAATTTCAGTTTATAATCTCTTAAAGGTGTATACCAAATTGCACCTCTGTAAACCAATTCTAATCGTGACATAAAACCGTTGAAATGGCAGATATTAATGACGTACGTTACAAGCAGAGGATTGCTGTAGAATTTTTTATTGCAGAGAAGAAACTGTTGTTAACATTCACAAAAGTTTGTGTGCTATTTATGGCACTTTTGCAGTCGACAGAAGCACAAAACTCAATTGTCATTACTGCAGGGTTAGGCGTCACAAGAATCGAGAGCAACTACTTCTCTTTGATGACAACGTGCATACAAGGGAGACAACCAACAAAATGTGGTGGAATGTACTGCCCCATTCACCTTACAGTCCAGACCTGGCACCATCTGATTTCCATCTTTTCGGTCCCCATGAGAATGCTATCCATGGGACAAAGTTTGAAGACAACGAGAGAGTGATTAATGCAGTGAAGAAATGGCAAAGAGAACAGGGCAATATCTGGAATACATGCTCTTGTTTCAAGATGACTTAAAGCCGTTAATGGTATGTTGAGAAGTAGAAATGTTTGCTGCACATGTGAATGAACATTGTGACTAAATTTCATGTGTAAGTTATTAACGGTTAAAGAGATAATAATTGTGGTGCATAACTCTCTGACCTACCCTTGTACATCTTCTATCTACATCATTGCCAATAACTCTAACTCAGTCACTGTGATTAATTATCTAATCTGATCAATATTATCATCATGGCAAACCCATTGATCATCACAGATATCATCACGACCTTGCTCATCATTATCATCACCTCTACACTATTCACCATTACCAGCATCTCTAAACAATTCTTCATGCCTAATCCATTCACCATTACCAGCATCTCTAAACAATTCTTCATGCCTAATCCATTCACCATTACCAGCATCTCTAAACAATTCTTCATGCCTAATCCATTCACCATTACCAGCATCTCTAAACAATTCTTCATGCCTAATCCATTCACCATTACCAGCATCTCTAAACAATTCTTCATGCCTAATCCATTCACCATTACCAGCATCTCTAAACAATTCTTCATGCCTAATCCATTCACCATTACCAGCATCTCTAAACAATTCTTCATGCCTAATCCATTCACCATTACCAGCATCTCTAAACAATTCTTCATGCCTAATCCATTCACCATTACCAGCATCTCTAAACAATTCTTCATGCCTAATCCATTCACCATTACCAGCATCTCTAAACAATTCTTCATGCCTAATCCATTCACCATTACCAGCATCTCTAAACAATTCTTCATGCCTAATCCATTCACCATTACCAGCATCTCTAAACAATTCTCATGCCTAATCCATTCACCATTACCAGCATCTCTAAAAAATTCTTCATGCCTAATCCATTCACCATAACCAGCATCTCTAAACAATTCTTCATGCCTAATCCATTCACCATAACCAGCATCTCTAAACAATTCTTCATGCCTAATCCATTCACCATTACCAGCATCTCTAAACAATTCTCATGCCTAATCCATTCACCATTACCAGCATCTCTAAACAATTCTTCATGCCTAATCACTTCACCATTACCAGCATCTCTAAACAATTCTCATGCCTAATCCATTCACCATTACCAGCATCTCTAAACAATTCTTCATGCCTAATCCATTCACCATTATCATCACCTCTAGATTGTTCATCATTACCAGCATCTCTAAACAATTCTTCATGCCTAATCCATTCACCATTATCATCTCTAACCCAGCAGTCATCATCACATTTAACATTATCATCATCACCATTTTTAGCCCGGTTATAATCTGTAACCTGGTTGTCATCATCACAATTTTAGCCTGGCTATTATCTTTAACCCGGTGATTATCGTCACTATTTTAGCCCTGTCTATCGTCTTTGCTCCATGGCGATGGGGTTACGGGCGCAGTTCGTGATCCCGCATACCCGCATTTGAAACACAGCTGCAACAATTTGGCAGCAGACTGCGTTGGGTTGGTTTTTTTATGAAATGGTATGGGTGTCCGTCATTCAGAAAGCAATGGCAATGTAAACGTGCCAAAAGATCACAACAGCAAAAAAATGCTGGTGTTGACTGCAAAGTCCTGTAAAGGATATGCAACTAACTTTTTAAACTATCATCTTTAACCTGGTCATCATCGTCACTATTTTCAGCCAGGCTATCATCTTTAATCCGGTCATCATAATCATTACCTCCAACAACTGGAGCCTCAATTCCTGCAGCAGCCTGGACAAAGCTGAACGCGCTGGCAGCACTGGACACAGCAGCAGCAGACGGTGAAGTCGTGGCCGAGCTGGCTGCTGAAACTGGGGAATGTACTCTGGCTTCTTTATGAGTGTTCACTGGAAAAATAGATAACAATTACTCCAATTTCTGTGTGACTAGGATACCAAAAGACACGTCCACCTGTTTGAAAATTACACAAACCCAGCCACAACTGTTTAGTTGGTCATGAGTAGGTGTAAAATAAAAGGGCCTTTTCACAGGCCTTCAGAGAGTGCCTAGAGGATCTGTGACACTCAGTTCATTCATTCATTCATTCATTCAGCAGCATGTCTTTTGCAGAACCTCGCTCCCATAACAAAACTTCCGGAAAACCTCTCGATCATAAGCAAGATGCCCCGCGTCCGATACACCCATCTGGAGATCGTCTGCCACATCCTGCACCCATCTTCTCTTTGGCCTTCTGCTTTTTCTCTTCCCAGACATATACCCCATCAATTATTGTTCTCTCCAAACTTTCGTAACGTTTCAAGTGACCAAAATGTCACACAGTACTCACACAGTGTCACAGAGTGCTCAAAAGGAAAAGCTAGATGGACACACAAACAAACTGCACCTGGTACCATTAGTATTGGGATTCTTCACTGGTTGTAGAGGATGGGGGATGGATCATAATGGGAATATCCCTAGTGCTGTGATGACTCGATGAACTCTTCTTACACACCTTGAGGAATACTGAGCACATGCCCATTTTTGTATACACCAATAGGCAGTCGGGGGGTGATGTAATCAATATCATGCTGGGTGCCTTTACTTCCAAAGCCATCTCCTGGTACTCATTACTAAGCCGGAGGTCAGCATGGCCAAATGGGTAAGAACGTGTGGATATTCTTAAACATCCATTGTGCTGATGCTGAGGTAAGGAGTTCAACCCCGACACTGGACAGTTGGACTAAAATGTTGACCTCTTATCCTTGACTTGGGGGATATAAATTACAAGTACCTCTGAAGTTGCAGTAGGTTCACCTGATGGTGAGGGACACTGTTAATAGAGAAAAATAATCCACACGCAAAATTCAGTCCAGCCCTACAGTGTGTATGGACTACGCTCGAGTTCAAAGCGAGCGCCCAAAAAAAAAATAACTAAGCCTGGGTCAATTTAAAAACTCTGCTCCAATGAACATTTGAATTCGTGACCAGCTGCAAGGATGCTAGCCACTTGCTACCATGGTTCGCTGTTAAGGAGAAATGACCACGTAAACATGGAGCCGGACGTCATCACCCTTGTCCACTGTCAAGTTCCCACTGTGTGAGGTGTTTCCTACAGACATAAGGACACTGCCGCTGAGATCTATTGCCAACAGCCTCGCGCTTCGAAGATTATGGGTTTGATTTCAAACTCCGCCATTTGGTTCATAAGTGCAATTTTCTCAGGGACTCTTGGGGGTCGCCGCTTGAGCTTCGGAGTTTGTACTTTGTGAGACGCTTTTGGCAAGCCGCCCTGTGGAAAGAGACCGAGCATAAGAGATTCTTCTTTTTCTTCTTCTTTCGTTCGCTTGAAATATGTCTATAACTGCAATGCTGTCTCTTGTATGAATTTAACTGTCTTTTTTAGTTCACACAGCGGTCCATAGAATTTATCTTCCACTGTTGTCTCCCTAGGCCAGAAGGCTTGCCTAGATATGTTATATTTTGGGCAGTCTTGGAGTATGTGATCTGCTGTCAGCGACGCCAATCCACATGTGCACATGGCTGTTTCAACAACCTTGAATTTTGTATACATGTGGTTGCGTAATCTATTGTGTCCCGTTCTGAGGCGCAGAATAATGACTTGTTCTGGTCTGTCCATAACGTGGTAGTCATCTTGAGCAGGTTTTGGTGGCTTTCTGACTGATTTGATCATACTTTTCTTTTGGTGGTATGTAACAGGCACATCAGGCTGTTCTTCTTTGGCTCCTTCCTTAGTCAATTGATCAGCTCCGTCGTTTCCGGGTACTCCACAGTGGGATGGTGTATCCATCCACTGTATGGTGACCTTATGCTGACTGCTAAATTTAGAAAGTAGTGTCCTTAGTACTGCCAATTTCCCAGACAGGAGCGCCTCGAGTACTGATTTTGCATCTGTCAATAGCACCATAGGTTGTGTACCATTGCTGGTATTTAGTAATTTCTCTGTTGCTATCTTGATTGCCTCAGTTTCAGCATCATAGTTATCGCAGTACTTTCCTGTCGGTATTCTGGCTGTGTCCCTAGTATTATTTGGGTATTCTATGTACACTCCCGCTCCTCCATTTCGAACAGCATTTTGTGCTGACCCATCTGTGTAGACTCGGATCCAGAGGTCCTGTGGGTATTCTTCATCAAGGAAGCTGAGAGTGGCTGTTCTGCGCTGCACACTGTTCTGTTCTTCCTTGTCAAATATTCCTCTCACTTTTGTCTGGATTTGTAATAATAGTCTATGTTCATCATTCCATGGAGTTCGCTCTGGAATAGTTGTTAGGGGGATACCAACTGAGGGCAGATCGGTGGTTTCTCTGCAGAGTCGTTTGGCCTAATGGATAAAACTACTTCTTTTCAACCGCCCCATAGCTAGGTTTTCAAATCTGTTCTTCATAGGGTGACCTGGCAAGCTGCGGAACTTTTCTGCTTGTATTAGCGTTTCCGTATCTCTGTGCTCTCCCATTGCTTGTGTCCTCCCCATCTTCTCCATTTCCACTATAGAGGTTGATCTCATCCCTCCTGTGGTGACTCTAAGTGCTTGATTTTGCACCTTGTCCAGCTCTTGTGGTGTGGTTTTTGATGCCGAACGATGCCATAAGAGATCAAACCCAGTGGATTGAAGTCGATCCTTCCATCTTTACACCCTGTAGTCCACTGTATGTCATATGTATGGTGATAACACTATGAGTGATTGTTCTTCTTCTTCTTCTGCTGAGTTCATCCGGAGTGTTTTTCCAGACGTAATTGCGTTGTGCCAATTTTATTTGCACCCTCAGCCCGGCACATCCGACGCCTGCAGGTGTTTGTAGACCAGGTTAGCCTTCCCGGAGTGATAGTTCTATGAGGGATCGATATAGCACAGACGTGCATGACAATGTGTGATAAGAATGGCACTCAAATGGGATTGGTCTGTTAAAGATATAAATCACGTGCCTTAAGTGCAAAGCGCTATTTCATAATTTCACATTTCGGTGTTGAATTTCCTCAGAAATTAGATTACAATCATTTATGTGTATTGTAAACAGACTCCTTTGGTGTACTTTGGTACTGAGCGGGAGGAGAGTGTTTACAGCAACCTCACTTGGTACTGATTGGGAGGAGTCTTTACAGCAACCTCACTTGGTACTGAGCGGGGGGAGTTTTACAACAACCTCACTTAAAAGTCGACAGGGTCGATTTCATTGCACCAGGTTTCATCCCATATGGCTCGGTCTCTTTCCGCAGCGCGGAAAGCATCGCACAAAGCATGAACTCCATAGCTCTAGCGACGACCCACAGGAGTCTCCGAAAAATTTAACTCGTGAACCGAAGGACGCGGTCCGGAATCGAACCCACAACCTTCGGAGCTCGAGTTAAATGGCTTGAACACTTCACCATGAAGACTCACTTAGAAAAACAAAAACAAAAGAGTCTCAAAACATGAACCTGCTACGAGTCTGATGTGTTAAGACCATCATATTATGTAGGCCAGAGTGCGTGGAGGGACAGGTTGCCACTATTTCCTTCCCGTAACGAACAGCAAGTCCAGGTATTGAACCCTCATCCAAACATGCTCACCATTGTCAGTTCCTAACCGCTCTCATCAAAGCGCCCCCTCACTTCTGCAAGCCATTTTCAGTTTGAACAATCTGAACGTTAATGCATCAGACATAAGACTAACCCCCAATTTATAGCCAATCAAGCAGCTTGGACTTTACCTGATGCTAATGTTTCTGTTTTCTCAGACACAAGAGTAACCCCCAATTTATAGCCCATCAAGCAGCTTTGACTTTACCTGATGCTAATGTTTCTGTTTTCTCAGACACAAGAGTAACCCCCAATTTATAGCCCATCAAACAGCTTGGACTTTACCTGATGCTAATGTTTCTGTTTTCTCAGACACAAGAGTAACCCCCAATTTATAGCCCATCAAACAGCTTGGACTTTACCTGATGCTAATGTTTCTGTTTTCTCAGACACAAGAGTAACCCCCAATTTATAGCCCATCAAACAGCTTGGACTTTACCTGATGCTAATGTTTCTGTTTTCTCAGACACAAGAGTAACCCCCAATTTATAGCCCATCAAACAGCTTGGACTTTACCTGATGCTAATGTTTCTGTTTTCTCAGACAAAAGAGTAACCCCCAATTTATAGCCCATCAAACAGCTTGGACTTTACCTGATGCTAATGTTTCTGTTTTCTCAGACACAAGAGTAACCCCCAATTTATAGCCAATCAAGCAGCTTAGCTTTACCTGATGCTGGTGTAGATGTTTCCTTTACTACATTCTCTTTGCCTGCACCAGGAGACACCTTCTCGTTCAAGTCACTGAATCCTACCATCTTTGATGGGGTGGCCTGTGATCCGAACAGCCGATCACCAGAGGACAGCTGCATACCTGGCTTCTCTGCAAACATGGCTGGCCCAGCAAAGACAGCCGCTGGAATGTCACAGACAATGATGGTTGACAATTAAAACTGGTGAACTAATAACAGATAATTAATGTCATAAACTCATAACAGATAATTAATGTCACAAAATAATAAAATACAATTAATGTCACTAACTCACAACAGATAATTAATGTTACAAACTCACAACAGATAATTAATGTCACAAATCACAACAGATAATTAATGTCACAAACTCACAACATATAATTAATGTCACAAACTCACAACAGATAATTAATGTCACAAACTAACAACAGATAATTAATGTCACAAACTCACAACAGATAATTAATGTCACAAACTCACAACAGATAATTAATGTCACAAACTCACAACAGATAATTAATGTCACAAACTCACAACAGATAATTAATGTCACAAACTCACAACAGATAATTAATGTCACAAACTCACAACAGATAATTAATGTCACAAGCTCACAACAGATAATTAATGTCACAAACTCACAACAGATAATTAATGTCACAAACTCACAACAGATAATTAATGTCACAAACTCACAACAGATAATTAATGTCACAAACTCACAACAGATAATTAGTCAAGTCGGTCGCAGTTCCAGCTTCACAGCAAAGGGTCACCCCATTAATAATTAATGTTACAAGAAATCCACCAGTATATCATAGAGCAGTGCTTCTGACACTAGAACTGACTGACATATTTGACCACAGTATTTTGTTACCTAATTATTATTGTGACAATGCAGCATCCACAACAGACTTTTGACCTGGCCGAAGGATGAGTGCGCTCTAGATACTAAACTTGTGAGACGAGGTAGTGCGATCATTTCCTACATGTCAGTTTGGACTTCTCATTCAGAAAACAATGGCAAACTACTTAACCCTTTACAGGGCAGACGTTTGTCTGTTTTGTAGCCCTAAACGGGCAAGAAGAATTTTGACGTTCGGTAAAATTTCGGGTTACGTTAGTAAAATCATCACATAAAAGGTGTTAGTCAACCGATTTTACTTAATTAAATAAAATACAAAATGAAGTAAAAAGCTTGCAGGTTATTTTACTCAAGTGAATGTTCCTGGTAATCCACACATGAACACAAATATTTACAAAATACAACATATTGTTTGTGATTGTCAGTCATTTATACAGCAATTTACAAACACATTTTCACAATCAGAATCACTCTCTTTAAAGTCCGACTCACGACTGCTAACGCAGGGTAACGCTGATCACTGATATCTAGCTCCGATTAACAGTCAACTTCATGCCCTTCAATGTCACTTAAATTAAACCCAGCGAAATCTCCACTATCACTTGAAGAATCGTCGAAATCCATTTTGAAATACAAGGCTAGGAAAGCAAACATGAAAAAAAAAATGCTTATTGAAATCTGATGTACTTAGCCACAGGCTTGTCAAAACTGCAATGCAACTTCCTTTATGATGTCACAACAAAAGAGCTTAGAGGATGATGAGGAGATGAAGGAGAAGAGGGGGAGGATAAGAAGAAGAAAGAAGAGGAGAAGAAGACAAAGATGACGACAGCAGTTGCAGCGAAGAAGAAGAAGAAGTAGAAGAGGAAGCGTCTACCTGTTGAAGATGTTTTAGCTCCGAATAAATCTTTGCTAGCCAAGGACATTGACGAGGTGGCTAGGCCAGGCTTGGTGGTCGCGGCAGAAGCAGTTGTCTGTGCTGTGGTCTTCAGTGGGGTGAATGCTGGCAGGTGACACATTTAATCATTAGTTACATAAATATGCAGAATAAGAGCATGGACACAGCTGACAGAGTGGCGGACACAAGAGACACACTGGTACACTGTGTAGGGATGGGGGGGGGGGGGGGGGGGGGGATTATAGGGAAGAAATATGAAAGTGGGGGGGGGGGGGGGAGAAGAGGAAATGACATTCTGAACATATGGTGAAAGGATGCATTGGTCAAAAAAGGTTGAGAACCACTGCTATAGATAATATTCCTCTATGTAATCAGCCTCACTTCTATATGTCTCTTCTACCATCAATCTTTCCAGTAGTCACGTTACCCAATGCTGCTCTGCTCATTATCCGACCAAACAACATTAATCGTATCTTTCTTAGAGCTGCATGTAGTGTTCTACTTTCATTAACCTCTTTCAGGCTCTAGCTGTTAGTTACTCTGGTAGTTCAAGCCTTTTATACGTCTCTCATCTCATCTCATTCCTCATGTACCTTGCAGTGTTGAGGTGAAGTATAAACAGCGAGAGAGTGCCCGTTTATGGGCTTCATGTATCGAGATTCCCATGGATTGTTATTCCCTCTGTCCATCGTTTATGTGGTCAGCCTTATCTTCTGCTTCCATTTGGTCTGTACATCATTGCTTGTTATGGTAACTTTAGTTGGTAGCCTAGTTATATGGCTGAACCATTTAACTTGCTTTTTTAAATGAAATTTAGCACTGTTATAACCCCCACTTTATTTCTGATTTCATCATTTCTGATTTTCTCTCTTCTTGATACATTGAGGATTCTTCTCAGGAATCTCATTTTCATTGTTGTAATTTTCCTTTTATACATATCTGGCCATAAAACAAACAAGATTTTCTACTAACAATGACAGAGTACAAAAGCAAATCTCATAAAAATTATTTTTGGCCAACTTTAGGGGGGGGGGGGGGGGGGGGGGGGGGAGAATCCCCCCAC
The DNA here is from genome assembly GCA_963921405.1 of Cepaea hortensis. Taxonomy (NCBI): domain Eukaryota; kingdom Metazoa; phylum Mollusca; class Gastropoda; order Stylommatophora; family Helicidae; genus Cepaea; species Cepaea hortensis. The sequence continues at coordinate 12,403,967 of OY992883.1, read as the reverse complement.
CATTGAGAACCACTGCCTTAGAGGAACTGCAGGAGTAAACTAGGGAGATAGAATTAGAAATGAGGAAATTAGAGGAAGACTAGGTCTGAAACCAGTCATGCCTTTCATCAAAAAAACGACATGAAATGGTTTGGCCATCTCACAAGACGGTCCAGGTACCATCTGCCACAAAGAGCCACATTGTAGAAATATAATGGATATAGAGCAAGGGGAAGACCAGGTAAAAGATGGTGTGATGGTATCAAGAACAATCTCAGAGAAATGAATACCAACTTAAAAAGAGCGTTAGAAAGAGTGCATAACAGATCTTTAATCTTCCCCCAACACTTCACTGGGGTAAATGGAGGAAGAGAAGAAGAAAAAGCACATGACTTCCTACTAACAATGACAGAGAAGCAAATGATGCTGAATCATGCAGTCTCAGCTTACCTTGAGTACTGGCGTTGTTACTCTGAGAGAACTTGAACACATTCCCCATGCCTGCTGAAGCAGCCGCTGAACCAACACTGCTGGCTCCACCAGTAGCCAAAGAACCAAATCCAGGAACACCTGTAAGACGTAGACAGGTGGTTAATATTGATATAACTGACATCCATCCCTCACTCTCCACAGATGTCTAGAAGAAGCAAATCTTACACAACTGTATGGTGAAGTCGACACTGACCTCTGAGTTAGTTGAGTCAATAACCAACATCACAACACTCGGGATATTCCTGTACACGCACTGTCCTCATCTTCAACAACCAGCAAAGAGTCCCATACTAATGGTACCAGTTATAATCTGATTAAGTGTTCATCTGGTCTTTCCCTGGAGTACTGAGGGTTCACAGCGAAGGTTAATGGAGACAGTTTAGTGCAGGAGAGCCTGGGATATGATATCATGACATCTAGTCTGAGAATGGAGGTGGAGGCAGTCACATCGGCTTTCCGCTGGCTGGAGGACAAATAGCACACACGTGTCGTAGGGTGAAGATAAGTATGCTTTGTGCAGAGTGGTATGCTTCACTTTTAAAAAAATCAAAGATCGGGAGCACCTGTTGGATCTTTTCTCTAAGGCATAATACTGGTGTTGGTAAATGAGCAAGCAAACAAATTGGCTGGGTCTGCAGATGATGGTGTACAATAAGGCAGATGTGGCCAGGGCCTTTTGGGACTGTGTGTATAATGTGGATGAACAGATACATTATCACTGCCAGGAAAGAATAGTGCAGCAAGGAGTGACTTGAGGATCTGGCCAACACTCGACACTCAGAGGAAAGGCCAGACGGACACATAATCAAACTGGTACTATTAATATTGGGACTATTCGCTGAAATACTTCAGTATTTCAGGATCCTCGCCGGTGCTATGGAGTTCGTGCACTGAGCTGAGTTTCTCCAGACTCAAGTTTGAGTTAGGAGGAAAACGGAGCACTTATGGGTTAAACCCGTGTGCCGTGATGTTGATCCATTGACTAAACTAAACTAAACTATTCGCTGGCTACTGAAGATGAGGACGGAGCACTATGGGAGTGTCCTGAGTGCTGTTATGTCGGTTCTTGACTCAACTCCACATATCATAGCTGCACAATTCTTCACACATCATCACAGATGATGAACAGGTATAACAAAAAGACTTTCATAATTGCAGCCAGACTACTATGAACTGAACTGTATGTGCTCCACATTCTCACTACCCAAGAGATTAGAGTGCTGTGTGATAGCAACAGACACTAATGGTTCTTGGGAAAATGTCCACCTCTATGCTGAGATTGAATCCGGTACCTTTTGAGTTTCTTCTTTTTCTTCTTCTGCGTTCATCCGAGTTTTTTTTTTCTGACATGATTGCGTTGTGCCTATTTACAGCAGAGCTGTGTTCTTGCGCCATTAGGCTGACACATCCGACTTCTGCGGGCATTTGTCGACCGGGTTAACCTTCCCAGCCTTTTGAGTTTGAGGCGGCCACTTAACTTCTCAGACATGTCTCTTGCTAAATGCTGATCTGACACCCAAAGCATACCCACTTTCAAAGTTGGGTTCATCAAGATTTTTGGTATCTGGATTTTCATACTTTTGCATCTGGTAGGGGAGACTGCGCTTCTATGCGTGTGCCTAGAGTACTAGTAACATTTGTCTCTGTTGTTCATAATCCAGGGGTGTCTGGGCTTCCACCCTTTGACCTAATGTCATGTAGTGATACATGCAAATGTTCATCACGCTTCTTTTGTGTCTCCACCTTGAAATGGTAAAGGGACTTGCAATTTCAATGACCCCCAAAAGCTATGCCAATGGTAGCGTGGCTACTCATAGCATCTCTGTGTTGGACACATCAAGGGATAGGAACCAGACAAAGTGAGAAAATGACCTGCCACCCTGTAGGTAGACTGGGGACAGTCAAGGAACAGGGAAAGGAAACCGGTAAAAAATATGTGTATGTGTTGAGATCAGATATCCTGAGCCACAGGCTTGATGAAGCAATGCAACTAACTCACATGATGATGATGATGGGTGTTCATCAGTGGTTCTCATGTTGTACACAAAGTGTTACTTTAATCTGGCTCAGGTGGAATCACATCATGATGATGATGATGGGTGTTCATCAGTGGTTCTCATTTGTACACGAAGTGTTACTTTAATCTGGCTCAGGTGGAATCACATGATGATGATAGGTGTTCATCAGTGGTTCTCATGTTGTACACAAAGTGTTACTTTAATCTGGGTCAGGTGAAATCACATGATGATGATGATGGGTGTTCATCAGTGGTTCTGATGTTGTACACAAAGTGTTACTTTAATCTGGCTCAGGTGGAATCACATGATGATGATGATGGGTGTTCATCAGTGGTTCTCATGTTGTACACAAAGTGTTACTTTAATCTGGCTCAGGTGGAATCACAACTGATATGTCTAAACCTTGGACACTAACGACAGTGAAGCTCTAAAATATAGAATGAACTATTACCTTTGACCTGAACACCAAACGTCTGAGACAGCTGGGCTGCAGACATAGCGCCTGAGTTGGTAAAGTGCTGGTTGTTACCTGCAAGAAGATACGAGAGTCCATTTTAGCTATTCCACTTTGTATATGACATATATATGTCTATGTGTACGATGTATCTATGTGTATGATGTATCTATGCGTATGTATCTATGTATTTGATGTATCTATGTGTACAATGTACCTATGTGTACGATGTACTTATGTGTACAATGTATCTATGTGTATGACATATTTATCTATGTGTATGATGTATCTATGTGTATGACATATCTATGTATGTGACATATCTGTCTACGACGTATCTATGTCTATGATATTTTTATGTGTATCTACGTGTAGACATATCTATGTCTATGAATGTATCTATCACATCAGTGAATATATACCTACCAACTCTATGTTACCAATGCCAAACCTGGACAATGACAGAAAAATAGAAAAGAAAAATCACAACAATAGAAATGAGATTCCTGAGAAGAATACTCAACGTATCAAGAAGAGATAAGATCAGAAATGAAGAAATCAGGACTAAAGTGGGGGTTAAAGCAGCACTAGATTTTATTAGAAAGCAGCAAGTCAAATGATTTGGCCATGCAAGTAGGTTACCAGTCAACAGCATACCACAACAAGCAATCATGTACAGACCAGATAGAAACAGAGGAAGAGGCCGACCACGTAAACGTTGGACGCAGGGAATAGCAGAGTTCATGGGAATATCAATACATGAAGCCCATAATCGGGCACTCTCACGATGTTTATACTTCACCTCGACACCGCAAGGTACAAGAGGAACATGAGATGAGATGAGTGAATATATGTGTATCACTGTACATATGTGTATCATTGTATGTATAATGTATCTATGTGTATGAAATATATATGTCAATGACACATCTATGTCTATGAATGTACCTATAGTATCAGTGCTTCTATGTGTATCATTATATATATAGATATATATATATATATCATTATATCTGCTGGTCTCCCTGGCGAAGAGGTTAACGACCTTCTCTGTAATCCCATATATCCACGTGGAGAATGCAGCTGGGTGAGATTCAACATCGGATCGTGTTGAGTTGGTTACTTACGGGGGTATGTGAGCCGGTCGCTCAGAAATCAATGGCAAACTACTGAGCGTAATCTTGCCAAGACATTGACAGCAGCTGAAAAGTGCTGGTGTTGACTGCAATGTCCTGTAAAGGATATGCGGGGGAAAAATCATATCTATGTGTATCATTTATCTATCATGTATCCGTTTGTATCACTGTATCTATGTGCATTGTCTGTGTGTATCCTTGTGTGTATCATATATGCATGTATCACTGCATATGTGTCTCATTATATCTGTGTGTATCATTGTATCTATGTATTATTATATTGTGCATACATTCTGATACCAACCTGAATACACTTAAAGCAAAGCTTGCTTCTAATGTAGTTTCAGCTAAGTTTTATCAATTAAGATATGCAAAATGAGACAGCACTAGTGCAGTAAAGTGCTGAATTATGTCAAGTTTTGGCACCATAAAAATGTAATCTTAAGTCTAATTTTGCACACTTGTTTTCTACAACCAGATTAGCAACAGAACTGGCACTATTAGCCACCGGACGCTGATGCATATGCTGGGGGGAGGATCTGAGCACCTATGGACATGTCCGGAGTGCAATGAAGATACCCCAACTGATAACTGATAACCAGATTAGCTGCTTTTGTTATCATCATCAACAGTTGTTCACTGCAGGCTAACTATTGACATGCAGGGGTCTGTTCTCTTACACATGTCTATGCCTTGAACATTCTTTCCAGTTTTCAAGTAAACAATTAGGCATAGTGTGCTGCTTATGCTGAAATTGGCAAGTAGGCATAGTCTCATAGTCTCAAATTATGGTGGTTAAACATCATGCCTGATCATTAAACTGTTTATGTGTATATCATATATGCACATATCACTGTATCTATGTGTATCATTATACCTATGTCTATTACGTCATCTATGTGTATCATTGTACATGTGTGCACCATTGTATCTATGGGTACCAGTGTATCTGTGTGTACCATTGTATGTTTGTCACATTATGTGTATCATTGCATCTATGGGTATCATTATATCAGTGTATCTGTGCGTATCATTGTATCTAAGTTTATCATGATGTCTGTGTGCCATTGTTTCTGTGTGTATCAATGTATCTGTTTATCATGCTATCTATGTGTATCATTGTATATATGGGTATCATTATATCAGTGTGTATCAGTGTATCCATGTATCTATTGGTATTATATCAGTGTATCTGTGTGTATCATTGTATCTATGGTTATCACACTATCTATATGTATCACTGTATCTATGTCCACCCCCCACTAATTCATACAAATCTCGACTCTAAATCTGGCACTCACCTTGAGTAATTCCTTCAAAGCCGGTCTCTTCCTCATCCTCCTCCTCTTCTTCATCCTCATAGCCATTGTCTTCTTCTTCATAGTCATCATCCTCCTCTTCCTCGGTCTCTGTAGGAGTTAAATTCTCGTAGAACTCCGGCCTGTGGCTGTGAGGCTGCAGCATCGACAGGGAGGCTGCTTGAGCAGTGGGTGCTGTCAGTTGTGGCGCTGGTGATGCTACTCCTTGACCCATGTGAGACTGGAGGAAGGAACAACAAAAAGGATCTATATATAATATATATATATATATATATATATATATATATATATATATATATATATATATATATATATATATATATGATACTGGCTTAATGATGGACAATGAGTGATGAAATTATAGGAAAACTAGAGACAGGAGTTGTAGTTTTTGAGAAGAATGTTTCCGCCTGCCTTATATTCCAAGGGATGTAGGTTCCATTCCAAGCTCCGTTATCCGGTTCACGAGTGCAGTTTTGTGACTACTGGGGATCATGACTGGAGATTTGGAGTTTGTGCTTTGTGCGACTCTTTTGGCAAGTGAAAATTTGAGCCAAGAAGTTGATCTTCTCACCATTAAAGTTAATGTTGAGAGTATCTTAGAAAGAAGAAAACAAATGCTGAGGTGATGAAGGCTGCGGGCATTACAAGATCACTCATGAAAACTATAAGGGAAAGACAAATGAAATGTAAGAGACGTATCAACAGACGAGATGGGATAGAGAGATTACTCTGCGGGGAAGATACAGGGTAAGAGAAGAAGCAGAAGACAGAGAAAGATGTCTGTGAAAAGCTTAAACAGTTATGCAACAAATTATAATATAAATATCAGCAACAACACATCATTAACATATCAAATGAGAGGAGTAAAGTGTCATGATCAACAATGTTTGCTGCAGACCAGATAAGTAGAAGAAGAGGAAGGAGAAGAGAAAGAAGAAGAAGAAGAAGAAGAAGAAGAAGAAGAAGAAGAAGAAGAAGAAGAAGAAGAAGAAGAAGAAGAAGAAGAAGAAGAAGAAGAAGAAGAAGAAGAAGAAGAAGAAGAAGAAGCAGGAGGAGGAGGAGGAGGTGGCGGCAGCAGTGGCAAAGAGGAAAGGAGAAGAGAAACAAGAAGGTTGGCTTGATACAAGAAACATATAAGGTTGCACTAACAAAATCAACTCATTAAAACATACATCATGTTTTTTTTGTTTTTTTTACATTGCTTATCCCTTTCAGGACATTACAGTCAACACCAGAATTTTTCAGCTGCTGTTGATATACTTGGCAAGTTTTACGTTCAGTAGTTTGCCATTGCCGGTCTCCCTGACCTAGGTGTTAGCGACTTTCTCCGTAATCCCGTATATCCATGTGAGGAACGTAACTTGTGCGAGAATCGGTAGAGGTTCTTGCCGCGTTGTTGACTTGCGGGGTATATGAGCTGGCTGCTCAAAAAGCAATGGCAATCTTGCCAAGAAATCAACAATCAGCTGAAAGATGCTGATGTTGACAACGATGTCCTGTAATGGATATGCGATAAAAAAAAGTTTGCTGTTGCTTTCTGAACGACCAGCTCACATACTCCCATAAGTTACCAGCGCGGCACGAACCTCTGCCGATTTTTGCAGCTGCTGTTTTCCCCACGTGGATATACGGGATTGCGAACAATGTCATTGACTCCTAGCCAGGGAGACCATACATCAGTATGTGTGTGTTATTATTTATCTTCAAAGAGTAAGAGAACTAGTCACTTCATCTCATGACATAGACTTGGCAAGGCCTTGGTATACCCAAGCCTTTCAGCAGTCACTGATACAGAAAGTCATCATCATGTAAGAGGTCCTTTGCAGAAGGTCCCTCTCATCACAACCAGATGAACAACTTCTCCATCTCTTGCCTGTCTCCCGCCTCAGCTCATGGCATCTGCAATGTCCTGTGTCCATCTTCGTGTTGGTTGATCCCAGCCTTTTCTTCCAATAACCAGGCCTCCCATCACTGTTCTCTCCCAGCCGCTGTGACGTGTAATATGGCCAAATTATTTCAGTATTTGAGATGTGAAATTATTTATGAGCTAGTTTTCTTTACTGTTCCAATCTTGTAGAACGTCCTTATTGTATCTTCTTTGTTCAAGATATTCTTACAACTTTACTGTAACACTTACTTATCTTCTTGGTCCACCACATTCTAACAACTTTTCTGTAATATTTATTGTATCTTGTTGGTCCACAATATTCTAACAACTTTTCTGTAATATTTATTGTATCTTCTTGGTCCACAATATTTAATAAAGTAGTTTTTAGATGTGGTAGTTGGACTTCTGAACCAACAATATATCCAGGCCGGCCACAAGGATCACCATTATCTCCGGTGCTGTTCAACGCCTACACTGTGCGAATCACCGGCAAGCAGATCACAAGACTGGGGAGGGCATTGTCATATGCCAATGATGTGTTACTCTATCATCAGGGTAAGGATAGAGATCAAGTTGCTGTGGAACTATAAAGAGAACTAAATCGTATAAGCATTTGGCGTGTGGAATCTGGGACAATGGTCAACCCAATGAAGGCAGCAGTGACATGGTTCTCTTTGAATAACCATACTGTCAACACTTCAACACCAACTGTAATGCTGTGTTCAGAGACGGTGGAAAGAATGCAGGCAATGAATTACCTGGGGATACGGTTTGATCGAAGCCTTGCTAATGAGCACATAGACCAGGTGATAACAAAGGCCAAGCGTGGTTTGGCTGCGATGCGGGTGGTGGCAGCAGCAAACTGTGAGCAGCGCCATCTGTCTTCTGTACGAGGGGATGGTCATGTCTGTTTTTTAGTATGCGATGGTGATCCTGACTCTCAGCCGTAAGCAGATGGAAAGATAGAAAAGATACAGAACGAAGCTATGCGTATTATTCTTGGATGTACAAGAGATACAGCATGCAGGGCGATGTGCTACCTTCTTGATTTTCCAACCATGGGGGACAGAAAACAAATCTTCTGAGCACGTGCCTACCTCACAGTCATTGCAAACACATAACATCCACTGTATAGTGAAATTAAGAAGGTAAAGGCCAGCAGGTTAAAAAGAGGAAAGTAGTGGGTGGGTCAAGTCGAGATTCTTCAACAGGTGTGTTCACTTGAGGACTTAGAACCTGGCGAGGAGTGGGTACAAGTGCCAACAGATTTTGGTACGTCCTTGTCAGTTTTACATCCAACTAGACAGAAAATGCAGACAATCAAATCCGGCTGGTGAGGGGGCGGAAGTACAGGTTTTGATCTTCGACAATTCTTTAGAGGTGATGCTGTCATTTATACAGATGAGTCGGTCGTTCGATGAGTGAGAAGTTCATGGACTTTTACGGCTCAGGCCAGAGGGAGAATAGTGAAGGAAGATTCTGGTGCTTTTGTTATGAACACAAGCAGCCTGTCTATGGAAGTCATGGCAGTAAGTAAAGAAATAACATGGCTCGAGACACAGACATTCACTAAGGCATGTTTCCTTAGTGACTCAATGAGTATGCTCAAGAAGATAGACATGGGGTGGATCCGAAAAGAGTTGTTGCTGTCTCTGGAGCGGTCTCGGCTGGCAAAGATTTGCTTCATTTTCATGCCAGGGCATGCGGGTGTTCACGGAAATAAGCAGGCTGACAAGCTTGCAAGTAAGGCTACTGTGGAAGGCGGATACTCTGAATGCTTTATGAGAAGTCGTTTGCGAGAACCAAGTGATCACTGTGAATCTACAACCATGGTCAGGATACGAGAACAGCAAATTAAAAGAGGTGTGACCAAACAAGAACACTAGGAAGGAAGCCAAAGAAAATAAATAAACTAACATAGAACTGGTGTCGTTAGCCACTACACGCTGTGGGATTTACTGAGGAGGGGATCCAAGCACTTATGGACTGAATGTTTCAATGTGCAATGAGGATGATCTGTTGACTAACTAATCTATATATATAAAAGAGAATGTGTCTTTGTTTGTGTGTTCTTTATGTGTTCCTGAATGCTCCATCCGACTGAGATGAAATTTTATACACATGTTCTTCTCATTCCCGCGCAGCCAACTGGCATAGTTATTTAGTTCAAAATCAACAATTTTTCCTCCAGCGCGAAAGAAAATGGCACGAGCATTAGAAACAGACAAATAAATGTTCTGCCACCTTGCTGCAAGGGAACTCACTCTTTGATTAAACCAGAAATTAGTTAGGAACAGTTGTTGTTCTCACTCGTGTGGATGCAACTGAAATAGTTAGTTAGTTAGTTTAAAATCAATTTTTAATTTTTGGGACCGGGAACGGGAGCAGGGGCCGAATATGAATTAAATGAGATGCTCCCCGCCAGGGGCTGGGCAAAGCCGGGCCAGGTCGTCTTTTTTGGGAAACGGAAACAGGAGCAGGAGCCGAATATGAATTCAATGAGACGCTCCCCGCCAGGGGCTAGGTGAAGCCGGGCCGGGTCGTCTAGTTAACTATAAATACAACCAAGGAAAGATGAGATTAGGTTGTTCGTCGTGGCCGTCGTCATTCGCAGTGCAAGCGCTAACAAGTCAAGTCGCATTATCCTGTCAAGAAGCCTGATACGCGGAAAAATGTCACGTCGAAAGTCCAACAACAAGAAACACGCTGTTGCCAAGATGTGCAGCGTGGGAGCCGACAACAAGAAGAAGAACGTCGAGAGCCCATATGTTAGCTGCATCAAAGAGCCTGATACTACAGCCATCACTGAAGCTACTACGAGGGAGAAGATTGACAGCCCAACACAGTCAAGAACCAAGACAGCAGAGAAGGAGGAGAAAGACACCAGAGTCGGAAACACCGACTCGAAAACAGTCCGATGGGTTGTCAAGCAGATTCCTGTGGAGCTGACAGATGAAGAAATTCTGAAGCAGCTACGTGAAGAGAATCTTCACATCCGATTCTTGATGGCGGAGCGGCTTCTCACCTACTCCAAGATACCTACAACCTTGGCAGTAGTGACGTCGGAGGGCAGCGAAATGCCGATCACAGTATCATTCAGCAAGAAAACTCAACAGCCAGAGAGATTCATACCAAGAATCACTCAATGTTCCAGATGTCAGAAGGCCGGCCACAGCAGAGCTACGTGTCGCAGGACGGAAATCTGCCGATACTGCGCCGCGCACCACGCCTTCAAGGAGTGTCCGCTGGCCAAGATGGACACAGACTTCCGAGCACCCAACAACAAAAGAAAGTGTGCCAACTGCCTGGGCAAACATGGAGCAAGGTACCTCGGCTGTCCGTACCTGCAGAGACATAGAGACGTCTTAAAAATCTCCATCATCACAAAGACACCATTCAAGGAAGCAATGCAGAGGGGCGAGACAGCCACGGGTATAGCACAAGCTGAAAGAGATCAACTTCAAAAGCAGATAGACGAGTTGAAGAAACAAGTCAAGGCACTGCTGACGACGACTCCGACCAGCGATAATGAGAAGCTGCTGGCCGACATGAAAGAAATCCAGCTCAACATCAAACAAGAGATCCAGCGCATGGCTGAGATGAAGAAGGAGAACGAAGAAATCCTACAAATGATCAAGACCGAAAGAGAACTGCATAGAGCTGAAATGGAACTCTTTCAAAACAAACTAACAGAAGCCACACAAGAACTCAGAGAGAAACCGCAAGAAGAAAACCAAGAGTCCGAGCCTGAAACGCAAACTAAAGCCAGCAGCCCAACAACAACGCCCAAGAGGGAACTACTATACCGTCGGATCTCTGAAGGAGGCACAGAATACCCAGTCGACAAGGAGGAACTCAAGCACGAGGAATTCAGAAGGCGCTGGGAAGAAAAAGAAAAGAAGAAGCCTAAGAAACTCCGGGGGAAACCGATGGTATACCCAGTCTTACACTACGACTGTGAGAACGACTTCGAGTACTATATAGATGACGGTAAAATCGTCCCATGGCTGACCACGGAGGAAGAAAGCTTTAGGCAGCAGCTTCACAAACGCGACAGTGAAAACAGACACAAGGAGGAAAATGAAAACGTCGAAAAGCTCCTACAGAAAATGCACAAAAAGGAGACAAAAATACCAAATAAAAAGTCCTTTTAAGGACTGCAACCAGTCAAGCCAGGAGCCTGCGCCAACAAAGAAAACAAGAGGAAACATGCACAAAGGACAGCCGCCAACCGATCCCCCAGCTGGAGTGGGATTACGAAAAGTCCTTATAAGGACTGCAGCCAGTCAAGCCAGACGAGCCAGGAGCCTACTCAAACAAAGAAAACCACAAGAACAGACGAGCACAAAGGATAGTCGCCGACTGACCCCCCTGCTGACGTCACAGACACAAACGATACATAACCAGTCCGAGATAGGACTCACAAGACAAGAATTAGGGTAAATAAACCCACAAAAACCACGATCCTCAACAATAACCACAGCTGATGAAGCAGGTTAGACGAGGACGAATTTGGAATTTTTGTTTTTGAAAACTGGAATTGGAATTGGAATGAGATTAGGAAAAGAGACAATCTGCCTTGGGCTAGACAACAGTCAGAAAACATTCAAAGTCTCTTACCTTAGCTCCTGGAGTTGAAGTCTGAGGTGTAGCAACTCCCAGGACACCAGGCAGTCCTATACCAGCCGTGGAGGCAGCTAATGGTGAAAGCATCACCCCTTGGGCAGCACTGAGTTTGTTAAATCCCGCAGTCTCAGCCTGGGGTTGTTTGAAATAGGCTACTCCAGATAAAGAGGTTGGGGTATTGGAGAAAGGACGTTGAATCCCATCAATGGACGGTGACATCTTCGCTGGAATATTTCCCTGGTGTAGTTTGTTTGGCAGCTGGTGGTTGGTGGGCTGTGTCACACCTAAAGGAAAGAAACACCCATCAGTGACATGTAGGAAACAGATGTACAGGAAGTCCCAGAGCTGAGACTGATACTGCTGCTGGGATGAGAAGAGTTAGACCTCCGCATATTCTAAGCCAACATGGTGGATAGGCTGTTGTGCTGTTAAGACCTCTGGAGTGTTTTTGCTTCTGGCTAGTTTGCTTACGTGTTTTCCTTGTGCTGACTAGTAGTACATAGTTCCATCACCCAGTTATTGAGTTAAATGCATAGAGCAACACTGTGAGCTGTGGATTTCATGTGGAATGCCTTTACATCTGTCCACGGTAGTTTTTATAGTGAACTGCATGTTCAGAAATACGGTGTACGGCTGGTTGCTGAGAAAGCTGGTTTTGTCTTATACAGTAATATGTGTGCAACTGCTGGTTTTCTAGTGATGGTCACTTCCATCAATGACGAACTGTAATTTTAGTGATGGAAATGGTGTCGGCATTCTGGCAGCGGCCTCATGCATATATGCCTATGTGTAGTGTTTGTCGGGACTACTGTCTGTTCCACTTTTCACATTTTGATATTCACTGGCACAGGAACGGACTATTTTGGGGTGACCTTTGCCGAAAAGTTGTTATTTCAAAATTTTCTTTTTCGTTCGCTCGTTTTGAACTCTCCACGCTGACCTCTTTTGTATGTGGGCTTATTTTCCTATTACCAGTGTCCCTTGCTATCAGGTGAACCTTCTCCTACTTTTGAGGTACTTGTAATTTACGCCCTCAAGTCAAGGATGAGAATGAAACATTTTAGCCCAACTGAGCGGTGTAGGCGGTGACCCGCTACCTTGCCATCAGCACACCGGAAGTCTAAGAGCAATGCTCTTATCCAATCAGCTATGCTGATCTCCTTTTCATATTGTTTAATGTTCCTCTTTTTAGTCCATACCGTGTGGTGTTTGTGATCATGTCTGTTACAGCCTTCTGCTTCTTGTTCTGCCAATCATCTCTGATGTACTTCCATGCCAAGATGTCAAACTGCCCAACATCTCCTCACTTAGTCTCCCCCACCCTCTCTTCCCCTCCAACCTTCCCATTGTGATGACATACTCAAGCTGTCCTCTTCTCATGACATGCCCAAAGAATGTTGACTCTCTTCTTCTGATGTGAGTAACCTGTTCTCTGTGAGTGAATGTCTTACATGATATCTTCATTGCTCTTTCTATCAATTCATGGTTTTTTTCCAGCATTCTTCTAAGATGGGGATTCAAATGAAAACATTAAATGGTTTTTTTTTGTGTGTGTGAATATTTTATGAAAATGTAAAGAACAAATGCATCAATTTTTGTATGTAGTCATCACTGCGTTCAATGCAAGTCCTCCAGTGCCGATAATGTGCTTGGATTCCTGTAGAAAATATTGGTTACGTGTGTAACCACTCATGCACCACCTCCTGTACATCTTCATCAGACCGAAAAGTTTTGAAACTTCCTACTCCACTCATACATTTGCTGGACTGGCAGGCATGCATCACCATATGGCCCCTTCATCCGCTGATGCATTTCTATAGGTTTCACCCCTTCGCTGATCAAAAAATGGATAACAGGATGCTGCTCCTCTTTGGTGCATATCAAAAGTGGGGTGGCCATCTTTAAATTGTCCTTATGACCTCACCATGTTTGTCTCCACCATGATGTCACATGCTTAACCCTCTTGACATTCTTAACAACAATATTGACAGATTACAAGACAATTTCTATCACTGTTAAGGTATTCATTTGAAGCCCACTCGAATTAAAACCACATCTCCGCAGCGTCCACATAATTCTTCACTTTATCTGCTAATTGTTCATGATTCGCTTCCGCACATCAGGACTGGCTCATTATAGCTCTTAGAATCTCTTTTCCTCACCTTGATTGTGAAAGATAAATTACAGAGAACATTCATCATCTTTATTTGTGTAAGATACTTTGTGTCATTGCGTGTTCTACAATATCCTTGAACTAAATATTTAACCTTGATCCTTTCGCTGCCTTACGGTTTTGTACTATTTCTGTATGTATTCTTGAGTGAATGTTACCCTTCACCATTTCTGTTCTCTTTTTAAGTGACTTTGTTCTCTTATTTATACCAACCGTTACATTTTCAAATAAACCCCTCTAATGACATGGCAACAAATGTCTATTTCCATTCAATGTTTGTGACATGGCAACAAATGTCTATTTCCATTCAATGTTTGTGACATGGCAACAAATGTCTATTTCCATTCAATGTTTGTGACATGGCAACAAATGTCTATTTCCATTCAATGTTTGTGACAAGAGAAGCTTCTGTCATGCTGTTCATGGCGAGTGTGTGCGTGCACAAGAAAATAAAATAGAAGAGAAAAACTGGAACATATTGTAAGAGCTGGCTTATAAACAGTGGCATGTCTGGGAAAATGAAAATACTTGGCCAAATTAAACTCACAGTGGCTTGGGGAGAGAACAGTGATGGGAGGCATGGTTCCTGGTAGAAGAGGCTGGGGCAGACCAGTACGATGATGGACACAGGACATTGTAAACACCTTGGGGTATGACGGGGTGTGAGGCAAGAGAAATGATCAGAGATTGAAGTTTTCTGGAACACTGATAAGAGCAAAATTCTGCTACCTGAGAGACTGCAACAGCCGGAAAGATTAACAGAAACAAAAGAGATCAACAAAGACAGCAAAGGAAGGTTCTCGACAGCCTCTCATCTTCCATCCATCATGTGCCATGCCGATAAGCGTGGGCAGTCATGTTCTGCAAACTCACTCGATCACCAGAGTCGTGGATCAACTCCGTGTTCCTGTCTTGACCATGCCACGTGGCCAAGCCATCCAGGTATTTACTTCTCGGCCTTCCCCTAGGTCTGTTCCCTTCGATCTTGCCAGTCGTCACCAAGTTCTCCAAGTAATTTCTTCTCATAACATGCCCACAAAATGTTGACTGTCTAATGACTCTAATCAGTTTACGATCTTCATTTGTTTCTTGAGCGACTTGTTCATTGGTTTGTCTGTCTGTCCATGGTATTCTTTGCATTTTCCTCAGAAAACACATTTCCCAGCATGCAAAAAATGTCAGCACATTCGCTGATATTCTGTTGGAGACCATGAGTTGTGGGGAAGCATGATTGTCCATCCCTGTTGGCTAGCCTCTTGACAATGATGATGATTTGCATGTATTTTTATCTTTTTCTTCTGCCTTTCATCTCCCAAACCTACAAAGACACCCAACCAATGAAAGCACACCCAACCAATGAAAGCACACCCAACCAATGAAAGCACACCCAACCAATGAAACCACACCCTTTAAAGACTTGTTCACGATTGGTTAGATTTTGCAACTAAAGTTCTTTACAGAATAATACAGTTTGTCTCACACCAACCCTTGTTAGTCACCTCTCAAAACATTCCTTCCTTACAGTCCCCCGTAACACACGTGCAACAATCTTATTTATGAGCAATAATTAACAAACAGTAATAAAATAGTAATAGTAACAATAGTAGTTACACAAAACCATCATATAAAATTAAAATAACTTTCACATTTGCCAAAACACACCTGTGGGTGTCACCAACTGCATGCCAACAGGGGTGGACATAGCTTGGTGGGGTAGCTGGTGCTTCCTTTGTTGCTGCGGGCGTGGAGGTGTCTGCTGTTGCTGTTGCTGCTGTAGAATGCTGGCCGGGGTAGCGGGGCTCCTGCCTGGGGTCATGCGCAGTATTCTGGACATGGACAGGTTGGCTGTGGGTGGCCAGACAGTTAAACAACATGATTGTTAAAGTATATGTTTGCCACAAAATGTAAACAAATGCTGAAATGATAGTTAAACACAATGTTGGTTAAAGTAAATTTTTGCCAAAATAGTTAAACTTACGCTGATAAGATGGTTAAACACATTGATGGTTAAATTAAATGTCTGCCAAAATATTTATACTAAGCTGATAAGATGGTTAAACACAATA
The DNA here is from genome assembly GCA_963921405.1 of Cepaea hortensis. Taxonomy (NCBI): domain Eukaryota; kingdom Metazoa; phylum Mollusca; class Gastropoda; order Stylommatophora; family Helicidae; genus Cepaea; species Cepaea hortensis. The sequence goes on along the minus strand of OY992883.1, from coordinate 12,387,813 downwards.
ATAGTTAAAGTAAATGTTTGCCAGAATGGTTAAACTATTATTACTGATAAGATGGTTAAACACAATGATGGTTAAATTAAATGCCTGCCTGAATGGTTATAATTTTGTGCTGATAAGAGCGAGTGTATTTGTGCAATTGTTAGTGGGGTACACCAATGTCATGAGCCTGGTCAGATGAGGACTCAATATCTGCACTTGCCATTTGCTAAGAGAAAAGACTGGCCACCTATTTGTCCGAGCATTCAGGCCTACAGAAAGTAACAGTCGTAACACTTGACATATTCATAGCAGATTCCTGCTTGAGGACTTTTTAAAAATACTTTAGGCTTTGAAAAATACCTATGATTATATGTTTTAAGTGTTTCAGCTGAAGTATTATATGGTCGTCACTAAGGAGGAGGAAATATCACAATGTAATATACAAGTAAATGGAAATATTCTCAAACAATTGAAACGGTACAGTTATCTCGGAACAGTCATAACAACTGAAGGGAGATGCCTTGAAGAGATTAGAATAAGAATCACCATGACGAAGGGAACCTTTTGCAAGATGAAAATCATACTGACCAATAAAAAGATGTTGTTTGCAATGAGAAAAAGTGTGTTGAGGTGTTACATAGAACCTGTGCTTTTGTATGGATGTGAAGCATGGACAATGAGCAGACAAGCTGAAAAACATCTGATGGCTGTGGAAATGTGGTTTCTGAGGAAAATGCAAAGAATACCATGGACAGATAGAATAACCAATGACAAAGTCCTACAAGAAACAAATGAAAACTGTAAACTGATTAGAGAAATTAGACGTACACAGTCACAATTTTGTTGGTCACGTTATGAGAAGAAATAAATTGGAGAACTTGGTGACAACTGGCAAGATCGGGGAAGAGAACAAGGGGAGGGCAGAGAAGTAAATACCTGATTGACTTGGCCACACTGTATGGTCGAGACAAGAACACTGAGCTGACCCATGACTCTGGTGATCAAGTGAGATGGCAAAACATGATCGCCCACGCTTACCTGCATGGTACATGATGATGATTATCCATTTATTCACTTCATATGATATGGAACTCTGTAGTAAGCCCATGACAAGATGCAGTGAAATATGCCAGGCAATAAATCGTGCAACATATTGTTTGTAGCTTCTGTATTTAAACAACAGAATAAATGTAGAAGACAACATAACATAAGAAGTGGAAGAGGAAGTGGAGATGGATGAGCAGAAAGATTATAAGATGAAAAAGCAAGCATAGACAGAGGAAGAGGGGACACACAAGAGAAAGAAGAGGCAGAGAAATATGTGTAGCAACTGACAAAGTCAACAAGTAACCGTGTTGATACAAACAAGTCTATGATATCGACCTTAAATACAGAGACAGCACCTGATGATAATGATGAGAGGAAAGGAAGAAGAGTAGATGAATGAGGAGAAAACTGGCAAAAACATTGAATAAGAAATTAAATTGAAGTACAAGATGAAAAATAAGAAAGCTGTGATGTAGAATAAGACGTCTACTTGGTCATGGCTAGCCACCAAGGCAGGGGTGAAGACTGGTGCAAACTGCCAAAGAAAGAAGCTGTCAGTTACAGTACAGTGATCATGCTGGTAGATGCATCAGGTGCTCAGTGTTTGCCCTTCAAGAGTTGATGGCTTCTGGATAGACACACTTAGTAATGTCAATATGGGATAAGTATGATTACGAATGTCTCAAAGGTGGATATGCGCAGCAGGAGAAAAACACCCAGGATCGTCATCTGAGAGTGTTAAGATGGTAAAGGGAGTGAAACATTTAGTGAGGGTGGGACATCTTCTAATGATCAGAAGTCTCCAGTCGTGCTTGCTCCGCAGCAGAGTTTTTATCACTAAGAAAGAAGGTGAAATGTTCACAAACACTTCAGGACACCTGACCTGGGGCTGTAGACTTCACTCTCGGAACCTTCCTTTGGGACAAGATTTCCCGCAGCTTGGCCACTTTCTCTGGGGTCATGCCATGAGCCACTGATGCATTCAAGATCACGTCTGGTTTCAGTTCTGTCTTCACTGGTGTTATGCCATCTCTAAAATATAATTACAAACAATATAAGATGTGCAATCCAGTAGAGAACATATGAATCTGACATCCAGTAGAGAACATATGAATCGGACATCCAGTAGAGAACATAATCAGATATCCAGATGAGAACATATGAATCAGACATCCAGCAGAGAACATATGAATCAGACATCCAGCAGAGAACATATGAATCAGACATCCAGCAGAGAACATATGAATCAGACATCCAGCAGAGAACATATGAATCTGACATCCAGTAGAGAACATAATCTGACATCCAGTAGAGAACATAATCTGACATCCAGTAGAGAACATAATCTGACATCCAGTAGAGAACATAATCAGACATCCAGCAGAGAACATATGAATCTGACATCCAGTAGAGAACATAATCTGACATCCAGTAGAGAACATAATCAGACATCCAGTAGAGAACATAAACAGACATCCAGTAGAGAACATAATCAGACATCCAGATGAGAACATATGAATCAGACTTCCAGTAGAAAACATATGAATCAGACACCCAGTAGAGTACATATGAATCTGACATCTAGTAGAGAACATAATCAGACATCCAGTAGAGAACATAATCAGACATCCAGTAGAGAACATTATCAGACATCCAGATGAGAACATATGAATCAGACATCCAGTAGAGAACATAATCAGACATCCAGATGAGAACATATGAATCAGACATCCAGTAGAGAACATAATCAGACATCCAGTAGAGACATAATCAGACATCCAGATGAGAACATATGAATGACATCCAGATGAGAACATATGAATCTGACATCCAGATGAGAACATATGAATCTGACATCCAGTAGAGAACATAATCAGACATCCAGATGAGAAGATATGAATCAGACATCCAGCAGAGAACATAATCAGACATCCAGTAGAGAATATATAAATCAGACATCCAGTAGAGAACATATAAATCAGACATCCAGTAGAGAACATATGAATCAGACATCCAGTTCTTCACAGGATGTAGCAATCAACCCCTGCATTTTCGCTGTTCGTGATTCCTGGGCAAATTTACGTTCAGTAGTTTGCCATTGCTTTCTGAACGACCGGCTCTTATACCTTTTTTCGAGAAAAAAAAACCAACACCGCCGTGTTTCGAGCCTGGGTATACGGGCTCACAAACCGCGTTCGCAAGCCCTTAGCCACAGAGACCGACAAGTAAATGGGAATATTCAGCATATAGTGAATCGGTACAATTATCTCGTAACAGTCATAACATCTGAAGGTATTTGCCTTGAAGAGATTAGAACAAGAATCGCCATGGCGAAGGCAGCTTCGAAGGCAAGATGAAAAACATACTGGCCAATAAAAAGATGTCATTTGCAACGAGAAAAAGAGTGTTGAGGTGCTATATAGAACCTGTGCTTTTGCATGAATGTGAAGTGTGGACAATGAGCATACAAGCTGAAAAACATCTGATCGGTACAATATATAGTTAATCAGACATTCTGTAGTTCTTCAGACATCCAGTAGAAAACATATAAATCAGACATCCAGTAGAGAACATATGAATCAGACATCCAGTGGAGAACATAATCAGACATCCAGTAGAGAACATAATCAGACATCCAGTGGAGAACATATGAATCAGACATCCAGTAGAGAACATGTTATCAGACATTCTGTAGAGAACATATTAATTAGACATCCAGTAGAGAACATAATCCTGATTGAACTGAGTTTGTTAGTTGATTTCATGCAGTGTGTGAATGTATTCTAGCAAAGTTTACTGTCTACTTCTTTTTTTTTTGGTGATTCATATTTACTGGCAAGTTTTGTGGAAAGTTGGAAGTTCTAAATCTTGTCAAATGTGTGTCCCAGAATGAATTGAGTTTGTGTTAGCAATCACTGAATGGCTTAGAGCTATGACAGCTGCCTCTAGCTCCAGCAGCCTGGCTATCATTCATGATGTGGATGGCATGGAGTTTCACAAAATACAAGCAAGGATGGTATACTTTCCCCTGATCAAGGGGTAGAATATGAGATGTTTACACTTCTTAGATACAAATTCAATAACTGGAGGACACTGTGACTGTTCCATGCATTAACAATTCCCATCTGTAGTTGTAAATTTTAAACTAGTAGGTTAAATGAGTCACTGCCCAGACAATACACTTAACCAGTATTGCAAACCTAATCGGTATCGCACAGCCCTAGTACTATAAGTGTAACAAGTACTGCAAAACCAACCCAGTAACATATATAAGCCCCCGTACTATATGCGTAATAAGTACTGCAAAACCTACCCAGTAACACATATCAGCCCCAGTACTATAAGTGTAGCAAGTACTGCGAAACCTACCCAATAACATATATCAGCCCCCATACAATATGCGTAATAAGTACTGCAAAACCTACCCAGTAACATATATCAGCCCCAGTACTATAAGTGTAACAAGTACTGCAAAACCTACCGAGTAACACATATCAGCCCCAGTACTATAAGTGTAAAAAGTACTGCAAAACCTACCCAGTAACATATCAGTTCCAGTAATTCAAGCCTATCTATTACCACAAACAGTCTCAGAACCACACACCTGCCCCAGTACAACAAACCTACCAAGTATCACACATCAGAACCATTACTGTAAGACTACCAAGTACCGCAAAACCTACCCAGTACCCACACATCAGCCCCAGTACCGCAAACTAGTCCCACACACTAGTACTGCACACCTACACATCACTACATATTTATGCAGCACCCTATATGCAACCCCCAATATCCACTCACCCATTCAGAGTGGTGACCGAGGCAAAGTCCCTGCCGGACAATTTGTGGTACAACTTGAGGTTTCTCAGCTGCTCCTCCAGCTTGTCCAGCTGCTGCCGCTGACTGGAGATCACAATATGGTTGTTTCTGATGGACTTGTAGATCGTTTCACCAGCCGGGGTATAGAATCTGACATAAATTATGAAAGAGTATAAAATGATTTATAAATACTTACAAATGACACTGTAATGAATTATTTATAAATTACAGATTATCTTCTTCTTCAGCATTCATCCGGAATATTTTTTGCGATATCTGCACCTGTCGGCTGACACATCCGACTTCTGCTGGCATTTGTTGACTGGGTTAACCTTTCCAGGTAATTACAGAATACTGAATGACTTACAAATGACTGAGTAAAGAATGATTTATATATGACAATACTGAATGATTTACAAATGACACAGTAAAGAATGATTTATATTTGACAGAGTAAATAATGATTTATAAATTGATTGATTAATTGATTGATTAATTTAGGAACCGACATCACAGCATTCAGGGCATTCCCATAAGCAGTGATTTATAGATGACATAGTAAAATATGATTTATAAGTAATAGTACAGAATTACTTATACATGATAGATTTTAGAATGATTTATAAACAACAGTATTGACAGTATAACGATGTACAAATGACAGTATAGAATAATTTTTAAATAACTATAAAAAGATTTATCAATGGCAGAACATAGAATGATTTATAAAAGTACAGAATTACAAACCTAATCACAAAACAGAATTACATATAAACAACAGAATTTAGAATTTGAATAATAAAGACACGAACAATAGATTGCGAATATATTGTCTGGTATGTCTCGCTGCATCTCGTCGGGTGCATACTGCAGAAACCATGCATAAACTAAAGCAACAAGTTAAATGCTTGAAGCTGAAATATACAACACACATATTCTCATAGTGGTTTAAATTGTCTATCGCGGTACTTTTAAACTGACTAGGTTTTTTTTTTTTTTTTTGCTTACACAAAGTTGGTTTTGTTATGTGAATAGCACTGGCCTAAGCAAAGTTAACATTTGACCATTTTATATGTTAACCAACACACAATATGCATTATCACTATTGTATAGCATGATTTATAAATGACACAGAGTATAGGATGATTTATAAAGGACAGATTACATAACAGTTCAGAATTATTTAAAAATTACAGAGTATAGAATGATTTTAAAATTACAAAGTATAGAATGATTTATAAATGACAGAGTATAGAATAATTTATAAATGACAAAGTATAGAGTGATGTATAAATGTCAGAGTATAGTATGATTTAAGAATAATTTGTAAATAAGAGGATAAAATTACCAATAATCCAGAATGATATAAATAGGAAAATGTAATGACATGTCAGAATACAAAACGACACACAAATGGCAACACAGCATGACATCAGTGAGAGAATATAAAATGACATGCCAAGGTTAAATATGTCACGAAGGTGGGATAGCATGTGAACAGCGAAGTGACAAATGGAAGACTATTAACCAGCAGAGGGTAGATTTTTAAGTGGACTACTACTTGTTATGTAGGGGTGCCACATGACATGGGATAAGTGCCAGATGACATAGGGAAGAAGATGACATGTGAGTGTGTAGAGGGAGTTCCAGAAACATGCCAAAGACTTAATTCTGAAAAGGAGATGTATCATCATCAAGGATGTCTAGGCCACAATTAGATGACATCTTCAAGATGAGAAGAAATGCCTAATTAGAGAACGCACTTTTATCATTCAGCCAGAACAGAAAAGACAAACCTCTCTTCCTTCTTCTTTCTGGCCAAATGCTCTTGCCACTGGCCATCTAAGGTGTGGTCAACCTCCAGAACACTTTGCTCAATAGCCTGGGACATCTGCTGCAAGGCCTTAAGTCTCTCTGCACTAGCCGGGTCCAGCACACGACCCTGGGGAGGCAATTTGGAGAGATTTATTAACATCATTCTTCCGCTTCAACAATCATCATTTGCTATCTGTCTGTTCTGGCATGGGTTACAAACAGGACAATTCGCTTGAGGTCTTCACTAATTCTCGTTTGTCTCAAAGAGTTGCTTCTGTGCTCCAGATTTCCTCTTTCTGTCAGAACAGTAGGACATGCTCTTCTTCTTCTTCATTCGTCCAAAATATTTGTTTTGGGTGCAAATCCATTGTGCCTGTTTACAGCAGAGCTGTGATATTTGCACCTTTTGACCGACACAGCCAACATCTTCAGACATTTGTTGACCCGGTTAACCTTCCCGGGGACATCCTCTAGAGTTGGCTTTGATGCCAAACATCTGAAAGAGGCAGGGGTAGAGAGATCCACTCGGTGGAAGTGTGCTCTGAGTCCACAATGCCTTGTACTGAGTCTGAAGATTCTGGTCTGAGTGTTTCTGCCAAGCTCATATATGCTGTGGTACTCTAGTCTGTAGTTTTTTATTTCTTTCCCCCAATTCATCCTCAATCAAACAATTTAAAAAATTAAAAACAATGTTTTCCCTGTACTGAATTTGAATAATAAAGACACAAACAATAGATTGCATGATTTATTGCCTGGCATATTTTGTTGCATCTCGTCAGGTACTTGCTACAGAAATCAGCTAACATAAACTAAAGCAATAAGATAAATACTTAAAGCTGGAATATATAACACGGATATTGTTAAAGCTGACTGATGCATTTGCCATTCATTTACAAAAGCCAACTTTGTGCAAACAAAAAGATATTATATTCAGTTTAAAATTACTGTGATAGACAATTCAAATTACTATGTGAATATGTGTGATACATATTTTAGCTTAAAGGATTTATCTGTTTGCTTTAGTTTATGTTAGCTGATTTCTGTAGTATGTACCTGACGAAATGCAGCAAAATAAGCCAGGAAATAAATGGTGTAATCTACAGTTGGTGTCTTTGTTGTTCAAATTTAACCAAAATAAGGAATACACATGGAAAAGAACAGTTGAAGTGCCAGTGGAGCTTTTGAAATGATCACAAGCATACCAATGATGGAGGTAACAGCAGTAACTGAAGAACTACTCTGGCTGGAGTCACAAGACTACACTCGGGTAAAGCATATCAACAATGGAGGTAACAGCAGTAACTGAAGAACGACTCTGGCTGGAATCACAAGACAACACTCAGGTGTAGATATCAACAATGGAGGTAACAGCAGTAACTGAAGAACTACTCTGGCTGGAGTCACAAGACTACACTCGGGTAAAGCATATCAACAATGGAGGTAACAGCAGTAACTGAAGAACGACTCTGGCTGGAATCACAAGACAACACTCAGGTGTAGATATCAACAATGGAGGTAACAGCAGTAACTGAAGAACTACTCTGGCTGGAGTCACAAGACTACACTCGGGTAAAGCATATCAACAATGGAGGTAACAGCAGTAACTGAAGAACTACTCTGGCTGGAATCACAAGACTACACCCGGGTAAAGCATATCAACTTGGAGGTAACAGCAGTAACTGAAGAACTACTCTGGCTGGAATTACGAGACTACAGTCAAAAATACTGAATGAGTGACTAAAGTACTGCCTGAAAAGTCCAGGCAGGTGCAGCACACAGGTGATCTGATGTTACTAAAGAAGTGATGACGGCCGATTTGTCAAACTGACCGGGGCTCTAGCCTAAAATGGACGCCAGGAAATAAAGTGGTATGATTTTGGCCACATCATCTCCTGAGAGCTGATTGGTCTATACAAATGTGGGGCTAACACCGACCACATCATCTCCTGAGAGCTGATTGGTTTATACAAATGTGGGGCTAACACTGATCATATCTCCTGAGAGCTGATTGGTCTATACAAATGTGGGACTAACACCGACCACATCATCTCCTGAGAGCTGATTGGTCTATACAAATCTGGGGCTAACACCGACCACATCATCTCCTGAGAGCTGATTGGTCTATACAAATGTGGGGCTAACACTGACCACATTATTTCCTGAGAGCTGATTGGTTTATACAAATGTGGGTCTAACACCGACCACATCATCTCCTGAGAGCTGATTGGTCTATACAAATGTGGGGCTAACACCGACCACATCATCTCCTGTGAGCTGATTGGTCTATACAAATGTGGGCTAACACCGACCACATCATCTCCTGAGAGCCGATTGGTCTATACAAATGTGGGGCTAACACCGACCACATCATCTCCTGTGAGATGATTGGTCTATACAAATGTGGGGCTAACACCAGACACCCAATAGGCATGCAAAAGAGTCCTCTTCTTAACTTTTTATAATTTTTAATACTGACGGAAACAAAACTACTACTAGTAATCAGTAGCGCAAAAATTACTATGACTGAGTTTAACAATTACTCAGGGCAAATAAGAAATACAAATTACCTGTGAAAAATAAGTATTACAAATTACTAGAAATAAGTGACAAATATTACCAGCAATAATGAGTGATAGTGTGGATCTAAATCCCTCTTGTATCTGCTCTGGCACTCCTCAGACATCGCCAGCAGATTAAAGCACACATCCTTCTGTTCTTGTGCCTCCCGCAGTTGATCCTGAAATAATTGTAATTATAATCGCCTTCATCATCATCATCATAAACTGCATCCTTATTATCATCATGAACAATGTGGTAATCCTCAAATCATGATCCAAATTACCACTGTAATAATCATCATAATCCCTATTACTACTCTAATCATCGTCACAGTAATCCTTATAAGCACTGTAATCATCATAGTAATCACTATTAACACTGTAATCATCTTTATAATACACATTACCAATGTATTCATCATTTTTTTTTTATTTTGTTGCGTATCCCTTACGGGACGTTGCAGTCAACACCAGCATTTTCAGCTGCTGTTGATGTACTAGGCAAGTGTTACGTTCAGTAGTTTGCCATTGCTTTCTGAACGACCGGCCCCTATACCTTTTTCGAGAAAACCAGCACCGCCGTGTTTCGAACCCGGGTATACGGGCTCACAAACCGCGTTCGCAAGCCCTTCAGCCACAGAGACCGGCTTCATCATCATAAGACTCCATAAATCACTGTAATTATCATCATAATCCTTACTACCACTGTAATCAATATCATAATCCCTATATTACTGCAATCATCATATTAAGCCCTGTCTGTCAAACAGGACAGGGGGTCTTCAGTCCGAGAAATTAAGGCCACCTGGCTAGTGCAGTCGCCGTGAACTGCGCAGGTTAGGGTTTTCTTTTTTCCCCCAACAGAAAAAGAAAAGCCACACCTTATCAAGGATTCAAACCTGGTGTCAGAGTCTCACTCGAGGATAGAACGCGTTGTCTGCACCAATGCCCGACAATGCAACGCCGAGATATTATAAGCCCTACAGTTATAATGCGGCGGCCTCACTAGCGCCAGGCAGCCAGCGCTCGATAGTGTAGCGCTGGGCTATTATAAGCACTACAGGCAATAAGCGCGGAACGATGCTAAGCAGGCAGCTAGCACACAGCGTGAACCGTGAGGGGTCACGCGTGCTAACCCAAGCACGACTAGAGAGTGTGCTGTGTCCAGTCAGACTGAGCTGGGTGGTCGTTAGAGACAGACGTGTGAAAGCGGCTGAGAGTTGTTGCATGTCGTGAAAGCTAGCCTGTTTGACAGCTTGAGATGGAATGCGTGTCTGTGTGACTTGTAAGTTGGAGTGCATTGATATCTTCTATTGTATTGATGTATTGTTTACTTGCACTGTTGTAATCCATTGTATATTGTAACTTGTGATTGCGCGAAGCGTGTATTGATTCACGATGTGTGCAGTGCGCGAATAAATAGCACGAAATATCTTATCGGCGGTTAGCCTTGTGTTGTTTAGCTAGTGTAATTAAGATCGTACTTTGTCAAGTGACGAGCCCTAAGTCTTGCCCTAAGCAAGACTTTGACAAGTGCGAACGTGGTGGTCTTCGTCCGGTTTATGAATCAACTGTTTACAGAAATGTGCCGATAGTAGATATAATTTTTTTTGTAACAAATGTGAACATAGCGACTGCGGTCAAAATTTTGGATAAGTTAATTATAAGTATTAGTATAGAAAGCGTGTGCGTTATAGTTTAGAACATAAATATCATTGTGTGAGTTAATTTAATCAAAGCAAAATTACGTTTTTGAACTTAGAAAATTTCAACCGAGGCATCAAAGTGACAAAAACAAAATGGCGGCCATGTCCTTGAATGTCATTGAGTAGTGATAGTGTAAGCGGAACGAGTGGAAAGTGTGAATAGAAAGTGGTTGATTGTGGTGATACGACTAACAACAATACTTGACGACATACAAACCTACAAAAACTTAAATGACATTGCATAACACCACACACTTGCACATGTTCTAATTTCTCTTAGTCCAAAAAGAACAGGTTGTTTGGGGTCATCTACACCTGTCCCTCGAAAACTCCAAAAATTTTTGGCCGACATAAAGCAAACATCAGTGCGGTTTCGAGCAGTAGTAAGCAACCATTGCCCAACACATTATCTCAGGAGTACTTGAGTATAAAATTTTTTCCTCTTTCTTATATTTTCGTTCTGCAGGCCTAAACACTAGCTATAATATTAAATACTGTAAACCTTTGAACTCAAATTACTAACAACTTTATTAATTTTGTGTCTATCGATTTCATCATACATTTTGTTCATCATGGCTAGTTTGAACGAGTACATTGAAATGGGTTTAAAAATGAACTATACTGGTGAAGAGTTGAGAGCCTGGAGTGAGAAAAAGTTTGCAGAATACCTCCTACAACAGGAGAAGATTAATGAACGTGATGAAAGAGCTGCCGAAAGAGCTTTAAAACAAGCAGGATTAGATAATGCTTTAAAACAAGCAGAATTAGATAATGCTTTAAAACAAGCTGAAATTACAGCCCAAACCAGGAAGGAAGAGCTCGAAGTACAGCTAAAAATTGAACAGCTGAAAGCAGAAACTTCCAAAGAAAAGGAAGATAGAAAAGCTGACAAAGACCAGCCATATAAGAAATACCAAGGGCTGATTAAAAGTTACTCCACAGGTGACTGCATAGCAGCTTTCACTCAAAATTTTGAATGTATTATGGATCATTATCAGATCCCAAAGTCAGAATGGAGTATAATATATATGAGAAGTCTTTCTGGAGATCCTCTGAAAGTAATAGAGGCCATTCCAAATGACCTGAAGAAAGATTATCAGCATATTAAGACAAAAATTATGGCTCATTTTCTGCTAGATGAAGCAGGCTACAGAGAACAGTTTGGTAAATTGTCTCCTAAACCAACACAAACGTTCTCTGATTACATCTCAGAAATACAAAATGTTTTCTCTAAGTGGCTATCTGCAGCCAAAGTAAATGGTAATTTTGATAAGTTGGTGGATCTTATTTTGAGAGATAAAATCATTACATCTCTCCCACCACCATTTTCTAAATTTCTATTAGAATGTCAGTGTGAAAATGTACAACAGATTGAAAGTCGTGGGGCAGGTTATTTTTCAGCCAATAAACAATGTTTCAGTACTGGGTTGACGACCACAGACTTTGTAGCAGCCGCTACTTATGATAAATCTAAGTCAGTGCCTTACAACAAACAAAAGCCCTATAGACAATCTGCTGATCAGAGTAACAAATGCAGATATTGTCATTTGCCACACATCGAAACTGATATGTGTGACCAACATCCTGGTTACATGTCTTACTTACAAAACTACATAGCAAAGCAAGACAAGGAAAGAAAGGGATACAGACGTGCCACCAAATGCTTCCTCTGTAAAGCTTTCGGCCACTGGCGTAAAGATTGTAAAGCCAAAGCTATGTCTAGAAAGGCTAATGCAGCTATGATTGATAGTTCGTCATCAGATGATGAAAGTATAGAAGATCAAAATGTAAACGCAGCACATGCTATTAATGGGTTTCAACACGACAAATGTACTGTCTGTGATCAATTTCATGAAGATGGCATTTTGACATGTGGCCATTCAATTCCTGTTACAAATGAGGAAGCCAACTTAGTTGTGAACTCCCAAGGTAAACTAACCATCCACCAGGGGTATATTAACGGTAGAGCTGCCACCGTTTTACGTGATAGCGGCAGTACCCTCATTGGCATTAAGAAAGACTATATTTTACCATCACAATATAGTGGTAAATATGTTACTTGCAGAACTTTCTCGGGTAACATCGAGAGATACCCTCTTGCATGGGCATATATAAATACACCATTCCTCTCCGGAAAGGTTAAATGCGCAGCATTGAACAATCCTTGTTGCGATGTTATCATCGGTAACCTTCCAGAGGTTAATGACATGCCACATGACAGTATTGTATCCTCTGCCACTTGTAACACCGAGTATACCATCTCACCATCATCACAAATCACGTTTCATGATATTGATGTATTACCACCCATAAATGAATGTATGTATGCCAATTCGGCAATGTCATCACAGGAATGTAGTTGTGTGAATGTGACACCAAGTTGTAATGTACATGTTAACCGTGATAGTACAAATGCAGTAACTAGATCTACTGCCCAAATGCAAGATCGAATCGATCAAACAGAGGCTTTACAACAAATAAGTCCAGTTGTGACATCTCCTGAAACAACCAGGGAGAAGTTTATAACAGCTCAGAAAGCCGATCGATCTTTGCAGAAGTATTTTAAACTTATAGGCCAAAAGCCACGAGTAGCAAAGAATACTAAATGGTATTTTGCTCTGAAAAACGGATTTCTGACACGGTACTATACCAAAGGTTCTAGCACTACAGAACAAACGGTGCTACCTGCAGAAAACCGCAACCAAGCATTAAAGCTAGCACATGACATACCCTTCGCAGGGCATATAGCTTATGCTAAAACAAGAGCAAGGTTACTTAATCAATTCTATTGGCCTAAGTTTCGCAGTGATACCAAACGGTATTGCAGACGTTGTGACATCTGCCATAAGCTGGTGAAACAGAAGAAACACTTGCAAGCTGAACTGCAATTAAGAGATTCAATAAGCAGACCTTTCAAAAATATCTCTGTCGACAGAATTGGTCCTCTTGACCACATAACATCGAGAGGTACTAAATTTCGCCAGAAGCGAGTCCATCTAAAACAATAAAACCATCCAAAGTTGATATAGCCTTTCAAGAAATTTCATTTTTGGGCTATAAGATCTCAAATGGCTTCATATCAACTGACGATAACATAATGTCCAGAATTTTAAAATTGTCGCTTCCGACAACAATGAAACAGTTGCAAAGTGTGTTAGGTCTTTTGAATTATTATAGACAATTCATACCTCATTTTGCTGAATTGACCAAATGTTTCACTGATTTACTAACAAACAAACATCCAAATGTCATTGTAAATGGCGAATGTTTAAGGCCTGCATTTGCGAAAGTATTATCTTATTTTTCCAAGGAACCCATTCTAAAATTACCAGATCTTAGCACTATTTTCAGGCTAAGATGCGATGCGAGCTCCGTAGCCATTGGAGGGGTACTACTTCAAGAACACGACCAAGTGTTGTACCCGGTATACTACGTCTCCCGAAAACTGAACACCAGCGAACGAAATTACAGCACGCCGGAACTCGAAGCCCTCGCTCTTGTGTTCTCGGTACGTAAATTGTCCAGATTTCTTTTAGGTAAACATTTCATCATTGAAACAGACAATAGTCCGTTGACATTTATCACCAGGGGAACCCCAACTAACCAAAGAGTGGCCAGATGGTCCCTTCTTTTACAGGACTATAGCTTCGAAATCAGACATATCAAAGGCTCACATAACTCTCTTGCCGATCTTCTATCGAGATGTCCTGACGACTCACCCAATAGCCAGGTAACACCCGAGCACATTGCAGATGGTGTATAAACTGCAACCTAGATAGTGCTCAACACCACAGCCAATTGTGACTTCATGTCAGTTACGCTGTGTAAAACTGTGTGATAGGGAAAATGTAATTTCCCAGTGTAAATATAGTATGTACATATTGTTATTATCATGTGAATGAACGGTTCGTATAATTATAAGAAAGTTGCAAGAATGTCATTAATAGTGTAAATATATATTATCATTATAATAACGACACCATAAGTGTCACAGGACAGTACTACAGGACCCAAAAAGACTTACTGAGCTTGAACAAGTACCAAGCAATCCTGAGTACAACTATAAAGATGGTCCACGACGTTTTATCAAGTATGAGTGATGACCGTGACAACCTAATCTGAGAATATGACGGAAGAAGCTATCCTACCACTGATAACAAGATCTGGGTACTCCGTATATATACAGTCTAACGCAACGAGAGACCTTAATGTGAGTGTGCGGCAACATCTTTACACTTCCGTTATATATTTATATTACTTTCATAATAATGTACCATAATAAAATATTTGTAAATTGATGACAATTGTATGTAAATTCGAGTATGAAACATTTCCATATACAAAATTGTATATGTCGATTTTTGTTAGATGTAATCTCAGCATCGTAACTTGATTGACTTTTTCACAAAAGTGACCTTTTTGTGCACTTTTGTCAGAGGATCAAATTATGACACTAAGAAAGAAAATGGTACCTGTAATTTATTTTGTTGAAAGCATGATGAAATTATTGTCCCTAAATTTTGTTACATAAACAAGGGACATAACTAAATATTGTTGGTGATGCGTAAATATGTATTGAAACTACCATGTTTGCCTAATAGGTATCACGTCAAGAGGACGTCATGTGTATATGGGAAAACTTGCCAAAACTGAAGACCTTCATCGGGCATTCTATTAGATAGGGGTAGATGTTCAATGTCGGAGTTATCTTATAGGTAGATACTCACAGACTCACCTGTTTATTTGTAATTTTTCTTTGTGGTGGAGAGGTAGGGCAAGTTAGCCGTAACTACCGGATTGGCTGTGTCTCAGTGAGGTAAAAACCATGGAATTGATTGTACCTGACAATTATGCTGTATGGATAGGCATGGGGATCATATACATATTGCTTACTAAGCACCTGTACATATTAGAACTAATCAGAGCTATGTCAGATAAAGTGCAAAGTTTGATTCTGACAAGATAAAGAACAGCGAAATAGAGTACATGAAAGGAAAACCTTTCATGAAATTAAAGGGGGGGAGGATGTCAGAGTCTCACTCGAGGATAGAACGCGTTGTCTGCACCAATGCCCGACAATGCAACGCCGAGATATTATAAGCCCTACAGTTATAATGCGGCGGCCTCACTAGCGCCAGGCAGCCAGCGCTCGATAGTGTAGCGCTGGGCTATTATAAGCACTACAGGCAATAAGCGCGGAACGATGCTAAGCAGGCAGCTAGCACACAGCGTGAACCGTGAGGGGTCACGCGTGCTAACCCAAGCACGACTAGAGAGTGTGCTGTGTCCAGTCAGAC
The DNA here is from genome assembly GCA_963921405.1 of Cepaea hortensis. NCBI lineage: Eukaryota > Metazoa > Mollusca > Gastropoda > Stylommatophora > Helicidae > Cepaea > Cepaea hortensis. The sequence goes on along the minus strand of OY992883.1, from coordinate 12,371,592 downwards.
TGAGCTGGGTGGTCGTTAGAGACAGACGTGTGAAAGCGGCTGAGAGTTGTTGCATGTCGTGAAAGCTAGCCTGTTTGACAGCTTGAGATGGAATGCGTGTCTGTGTGACTTGTAAGTTGGAGTGCATTGATATCTTCTATTGTATTGATGTATTGTTTACTTGCACTGTTGTAATCCATTGTATATTGTAACTTGTGATTGCGCGAAGCGTGTATTGATTCACGATGTGTGCAGTGCGCGAATAAATAGCACGAAATATCTTATCGGCGGTTAGCCTTGTGTTGTTTAGCTAGTGTAATTAAGATCGTACTTTGTCAAGTGACGAGCCCTAAGTCTTGCCCTAAGCAAGACTTTGACACCTGGGTCTCCTGAAGAACCCAACATTCTAGCCATTTGGCCAGCCACTCTTCATATAATAATCCCCTCTGCTCTGTAATCATAATATTCCCCATTACCATTGTAATAATCATCACAATTCCTATTACACATGAAATCATCATCACTAACTTCATATGGCTGTAATCATTATCACAATTCCATTAACACTTTTAATCATCATCACCATCACAATTACCACCACAATCACAATACAAAATTATCACAATACCACATTATTACTGTAATTATTGTCCTAATCCTCATTACCCCTGCAAAAATTACAGTTTCCTCATTACCCTGCAAACATTATCCCAATCCACATTACCCATGCACAAATTATTATAATCCTCATTACCCATGCAAAAATTATTGTAATCCTCATTACCCATGCAAAAATTATTGTAATCCTCATTACCCATGCAAAAATTATTGTAATCCTCATTACCCATGCAAAAATTATTATAATCCTCATTACCCATGCAAAAATTATTGTAATCCTCATTACCCATGCAAAAATTATTGTAATCCTCATTACCCATGCAACAATTATTGTAATCCTCATTACCCATGCAAAAATTATTGTAATCCTCATTACCCATGCAAAAATTATTGTGATGAGGACATGCAAAAATTATTGAAATCCTCATTACCCATGCAAAAATTATCCTAATCCTCATTACCCATGCAAAAATGATCATAATCCTCATTACCCCTGCAAAAATTATCATAATCCTCATTACAATTGTAGTCACTCTCGCCATCATTCACAAATTGTTTTTTTTTTACTTTTGCTCACTTTGAACTCAGTGTAGCCCAAACACATGCTTCTACTTCTGGAGTATTGGGCTGATTTTTGCATGTGAATTACCTTTCCCTATTACCATCAGGTGAACCCATTCCAAATTCTAGGTACTTGTAATTTACGTCCCCAAGTCAAGGACAAGAAGTCAACATTTTAGTCCAATTGACTGGTGTGGGGGTTGAACCCGCTACCTCGGCATCAGCACACTGGAAGTTTAAGAGCAAGCGATCTTATCCATTCAGCCATGCTGACCTTCCACAAATCATTATTCTACTTCCCATTGCCACCGTTCATCATCATCATCAACACAATGATGGCAAAACAACTCCATTTACCTTTGTCACTTTCTGGATCTCTTGGGTAAAATTGACCATCTTTTCCTTGTCTTGCCTCAAAGTCTGCATTTCATCCCTTGTTCCCACAGTTCTCACCTCCCTCCTCACACGAGTTCTGAGCTCAGCAAGCTCCTTCTCAAAGTCCATCATCTTGAACAGTCATATAAAAAAACATGTGATTCTGCACTTTATGGGTAATTGTCATTTACTATCAATTTGGAATGCTAGGGGAAAAAATACTACATCAATTTTGACTGGAGCCAAGTGAGCTCATGTCACATTTTGAGCATGCAGTGTGTGTTCAGCAAGATCATGTGCATCAACTTAATGGAAGAGTTGAAAATTCTCTTGAAAGATTCAGTCCAGTTGACATCATGATAGCTCAGCTTTCGATCCATGCATTTCCTACAACTGTCTCAGCTCAACTGACTCTTTCATGAGTATTTTGAACTCTTCTGTATTGTTAATACATGAAAGTTCGCTCAACTCATGCTTCGCACTCTAAAGTTGACATAAGCTCTCTTGGCTTCTGTCAAATTTCCACAGCATAAGTTTATGGTCAGGCACAAGTCTTAGCACATTAAATATTCTTTGTGACAACTGGGGAGGTTTGGGGATGCTACATGGGTTGTTGTTACTGGGGAAATGTGTTGGCAGAGTAGCACAGAACATGACTAAATGAGCTCAAGTTTACCAAGAACACAAAAAATGGTTGTGGGGAAACATGATCACCTGTGCTGCATAATGTGGCATGTGATAATCATGACACTCTAGGGCAGAAGAGGAATGACAGAAAAAGAATTGGCATGTGTGTCTGTTGTAATATATAAAATTCAACAAGTTGTAGGAAAAGTGAGGTACAAACTTAAGACTATAAATAAGGCCCCAAAGAACGTTCAAGTTAGATCTAGCGTTACTTAAAATGGACAAACCAGGGAAAGATACAATGTTATGGTAATGAAAGAATATAATGTCTTGGAGATAATACACATCATTCATCATCATAACTATGACTGTACACAGTGGAGAAAACTCTGCCGCGGAGCAAGCACAACCTGACACTTCCAATCATCAGTAGTCCCCACTTATCAAATGTTTCCGTCTGTTTGACCTTCATGACTCATTCAGATGGCGGGCTTGCCTGGGTTATGACTCCGGGGTGTATTTCTCCTGTTGTGCTGTCACATATCCACTTTTGCGACATTTTTGCATACTGCACTATCCCACATTGACATCGTTATGTGTCAGCCCAGAAGCCATCCCGCCCTCAAGGAGACAAACACTGTGCACCCAATGCATCAGCCAACATTGACACTACATGGTAACTAACCGTGGGAAAGCCAACTTTTCCCCCTGGCCGTTTGTCTCTGCCCTCACCTCAACCTGAGTGGCTAGCTATAACCCAATAGACAGTCTTGCAGCTATGCATTTAAAGACAGCCTTGCAGCTATGCATTTAAAGACAGCCTTGCAGCTATGCATTTAAAGACAGTCTTGCAGCTGTGCATTTAAAGACAGCCTTGCAGCTATGCATTTAAAGACAGCCTTGCAGCTATGCATTTAAAGACAGCCTTGCAGCTATGCATTTAAAGACAGCCTTGCATTTATGCACATCGTACGCGGAGTTGGAGACAAGGTCTCTGGCACCTATCTCTAAGGCGATTAGCCGGACTGTAAATCTGCCCTGTCTCAGACTTGTGACTGTATTGCTGTACTTTTCCATCATGTAGGTGTTGCACGACTCTTGATTCAAACAGGGTAGTAGCTCAATCAGTACCAAGTACTGAAAGTTGTCAGAGAGTACACCACAATGTCTGGTTGTATCTGAAACTTCCAGATTATAACATGGCCTCTTAGATCTACTGTCAGCTTCCAGTCATCTGTGCCCTCCAGGATGGAGCTTTCAGAGCAGTTGATTCTACTGTTCAGTTTTTGTCCAGCTTTCAGGAACCGTATCCACCTATCCCTGGCAATGCCCCCCCACCCCCTGTTAACCTAGCATCTCGCCTCATCCACTGTGGCTGCCAGCTTGGCAAGTGCCTTGTTATGGTACCATGTGAATCAGCCTTGTCCAAGGGTCACATAGAATGCAGACAATACATGCTCAAGTTTTAAAAGTTAGTTGCATATCCTTTTCAGGATGTCAGTCAACCCCAGCATTGTTCGCCTGTTATTTCTTGGCAAGTTTATGTTAAGTAGTTTGCAACTAAATTATGAATTACCACCACTCATACCACTGACTGGCGGTCTGGATCCAAATGCAGGATTACGAACTTACTCCGTTGCCATAGCGCTGGCTCTAGCGCCTGCATCTTATTACAGAGGGATCATGACGGGTCGTCGGATTTACTACACTTGACCAGGTTAGCAGCTGAAGGTAGGATATCCAAAAGTGATCTGACAACAAAGCTTAAGCGTAATGGCACCATGTGGAGGTCACCTCACATCTGAATAATAGGATTTCATGATGAACATAATGGACACTTCAACAATTAAGAGTGTTTTTTTTTATATTTTTTTATTTTGCGTCACTCGCTTTGAACTCAAGATAGTCCATACACACTACTTCTTGTAGTGCTGGACTGAATATTTTGTGTGTGGATTAGCTTTCCCTATAACCAGTGTCCCTCGCCATCTGGAGAACCCACTCCGACTTCAGAGGTACTTGTAATTTTTACATCCTCAAGTCAAGGACGATAAGTCAACATTTTAGTCCAACTGTCCGGTGTAAGGGTTGAACCCCTGACCTTGGCATCAGCACACCATATGTTTAAGAACACGTGTTCTTATCCATTCGGCCATGCTGACCTGTTAAATATTTCAAACTGACAAACATTAAAGAAAAGCAGCTTGCATAGATCATACCTCTTCCAGAATGTTCTGTGTGAAGTCACTGTCAACAGTTGCCTCTATGGACTTGCTAGTGTCTGCACGGGCTGTTGCTGTGCCTGTGGAGTGGATGGAGAGTTGTCAAAGTGGAAAAGGGGCCTCAGCTTTAAGAATATTAATACCACAACAGAAGTAATACGAGGGTGAATCAAAAATCATCTGCACTTTGGTTGTAGAACTTATTTTTATCAACTATTAGAAAAGACATAATTTTTTCAACATAAATCTCCTTGTTTTCCAATACACTTTGTCTATCTCTCAACAAGCTATTGTATTCCCTTATATAAAAATGGTTTTAGGCCGAGCTGCAAGCTTTGAATTCCCCCAAGAATTCATTGGTTGAATGGATGGTTATTTGAAAGGTTAAGTTTGATTGAATGGTTGTTTGATTAATTGGTTGTTGGATTGAATGACCTGTTGATTGAACGGTCTATTGACAGAATGATCTGTTGACAGAATGGTCTGTTGATTGAACGGTCTGTTGACAGAATGGTCTGTTGATTGAACGGTCTATTGACAGAATGGTCTGTTGATTGAACAGTCTGTTATTTAAATGGTCTTTTGATTGAATGGTATGATGTTTGTGTATCCTCTTGAAGGCGCCTAAGTCTATGCATTGGCCCTCAGGCCATCTTAACTTTTATCTGTCTGTGTTAGGTATACCACAACAAGCAATAATCTACAGACCAAATGAAACCAGAAGTAGGGACCGACAGTGTAAATGATGGATAGAGGACATAACAGAGTCCATGGGAATCTCGATACATGAAGCCCATAAACGGGCATGCTCCCGCTGTTTATGCTTCACCTCAACATCGTAAGGCACAAGAGAAACAATATGAGATGAGATGAGTGTTAGGTTGGAGTGTATTCTTCCGACTATGTACTGAGGTACCACCTCCCCATGGAATGTTGCAGAGCTTTCCTCCCCCTCACCAAGCTGAGTGACCAGTGGGGTGTGCAAGGCCAGTAGTGAAATTTCACATCTGCTTATCAGGATGTAATGAGATCATGAATCAGCACCGCACAAACAGACAGCCTAGAATAAGGCTAAGGTGGGTTCAATTTCCTCTACAGAATGTGGGTATTTCACCGTCAATAGACTCGCACCAGGGGAGCACTGGTTTGACAACATTCAACCGGTCAACAATCGCCTGAAGAAGTCAGATGTGTTGTCTGAAGGGTGCAAATATCACATCTCTGCTGTAAACAGGTACAGCGCATTTACGTCCAACATAAACATTTCAGGCGGCGGCAGCCGCCGTTACGCAGCAGCAGCAGCAGCAGCAGCAGCAGAAGAAGAAGAAGAAGAAGAAGAAGAAGAAGAAGAAGAAGAAGAAGAAGAAGAAGAAGAAGAAGAAGAAGAAGAAGAAGAAACACAAGCCCATTCTGATTGTAGCCAAGGACAATAACCAAAACAGCTCACTGGTAACAAACCAACCACAGTAAGAAGATATGGAATGGCAACAGAATTCCATTACAAAACAGTGGGTTACAAACACAAGTACATACCCAATGCTGGTGTCACAGATTGCTGAGGTGGCTGATGTGGCACTGGAGCTCTGATCTGCCCTGAATGTGAGGACTGGACTGCTGCAATGACAGGAAACATGCAGTTAATTTAGTACATGTGTAGTTATACCTAACGTCTTGTTTACGCTTAACTCTTCCATGATGGAGTGTTGAGGTATGTAAGTCTTGTTTAGTCTTTCCTCTACCCTGAAGCTAAGAGGTGCCTTAGTTTTGTTTAACCTTTCTTCTATGCTAAGATATAAAGGTGCTTTATACTCTTTTTTATTTTTCCTCTTCTACCCTGAAGTTTAGACATACCTTACATTCTTGTTTAGTCTCCCCTTCTGCCCTAAGTTTAGACATACCTTACATTCTTGTTTAGTCTCCTCTTCTATCCTAAGTTTAGACATACCTTACATTCTTGTTTAGTCTTCTCTTCTATCCTAAGTTTAGACATACCTTACATTCTTGTTTAGTCTCTTCTTCTATCCTAAGTTTAGACATACCTTACATTCTTGTTTAGTCTCCCACTCTAAAGTTTAGACATACCTTACATTCTTGTTTAGTCTCCCACTCTAAAGTTTAGACATACCTTACATTCTTGTTTAGTCTCCTCTTCTATCCTAAGTTTAGACATACCTTACATTCTTGTTTAGTCTCCTCTTCTATCCTAAGTTTAGACATACCTTACATTCTTGTTTAGTCTCCTCTTCTATCCTAAGTTTAGACATACCTTACATTCTTGTTTAGTCTCCTCTTCTATCCTAAGTTTAGACATACCTTACATTCTTGTTTAGTCTCCCACTCTAAAGTTTAGACATACCTTACATTCTTGTTTAGTCTCCCCTTCTGCCCTAAGTTTAGACATACCTTACATTCTTGTTTAGTCTCCCACTTTAAAGTTTAGACATACCTTACATTCTTGTTTAGTCTCCTCTTCTATCCTAAGTTTAGACATACCTTACATTCTTGTTTAGTCTCCTCTTCTATCCTAAGTTTAGACATACCTTACATTCTTGTTTAGTCTCCTCTTCTATCCTAAGTTTAGACATACCTTACATTCTTGTTTAGTCTCTTCTATCCTAAGTTTAGACATACCTTACATTCTTGTTTAGTCTCCCACTCTAAAGTTTAGACATACCTTACATTCTTGTTTAGTCTCCCACTCTAAAGTTTAGACATACCTTACATTCTTGTTTAGTCTCCCACTCTAAAGTTTAGACATACCTTATATTCTTGTTTAGTCTCCCACTCTAAAGTTTAGACATACCTTAAATTCTTGTTTAGTCTCCCACTCTAAAGTTTAGACATACCTTACATTCTTGTTTAGTCTCCCCTTCTGCCCTAAGTTTAGACATACCTTACATTCTTGTTTAGTCTCCCACTCTAAAGTTTAGACATACCTTACATTCTTGTTTAGTCTCCTCTTCTATCCTAAGTTTAGACATACCTGACATTCTTGTTTAGTCTCCCACTCTAAAGTTTAGACATACCTTACATTCTTGTTTAGTCTCCCACTCTAAAGTTTAGACATACCTTACATTCTTGTTTAGTCTCCTCTTCTATCCTAAGTTTAGACATACCTTACATTCTTGTTTAGTCTCCTCTTCTATCCTAAGTTTAGACATACCTTACATTCTTGTTTAGTCTCCTCTTCTATCCTAAGTTTAGACATACCTTACATTCTTGTTTAGTCTCCTCTTCTATCCTAAGTTTAGACATACCTTACATTCTTGTTTAGTCTCCTCTTCTATCCTAAGTTTAGACATACCTTACATTCTTGTTTAGTCTCCCACTCTAAAGTTTAGACATACCTTACATTCTTGTTTAGTCTCCTCTTCTATCCTAAGTTTAGACATACCTTACATTCTTGTTTAGTCTCCCACTCTAAAGTTTAGACATACCTTACATTCTTGTTTAGTCTCCCCTTCTGCCCTAAGTTTAGACATACCTTACATTCTTGTTTAGTCTCCCACTCTAAAGTTTAGACATACCTTACATTCTTGTTTAGTCTCCTCTTCTATCCTAAGTTTAGACATACCTTACATTCTTGTTTAGTCTCCCACTCTAAAGTTTAGACATACCTTACATTCTTGTTTAGTCTCCCCTTCTGCCCTAAGTTTAGACATACCTTACATTCTTGTTTAGTCTCCCACTCTAAAGTTTAGACATACCTTACATTCTTGTTTAGTCTCCTCTTCTATCCTAAGTTTAGACATACCTTACATTCTTGTTTAGTCTCCCACTCTAAAGTTTAGACATACCTTACATTCTTGTTTAGTCTCCTCTTCTATCCTAAGTTTAGACATACCTTACATTCTTGTTTAGTCTCCCACTCTAAAGTTTAGACATACCTTACATTCTTGTTTAGTCTCCTCTTCTATCCTAAGTTTAGACATACCTTACATTCTTGTTTAGTCTCCTCTTCTATCCTAAGTTTAGACATACCTTACATTCTTGTTTAGTCTCCTCTTCTATCCTAAGTTTAGACATACCTTACATTCTTGTTTAGTCTCCTCTTCTATCCTAAGTTTAGACATACCTTACATTCTTGTTTAGTCTCCTCTTCTATCCTAAGTTTAGACACACCTTACATTCTTGTTTAGTCTCCTCTTCTATCCTAAGTTTAGACATACCTTACATTCTTGTTTAGTCTCCTCTTCTATCCTAAGTTTAGACATACCTTACATTCTTGTTTAGTCTCCTCTTCTATCCTAAGTTTAGACATACCTTACATTCTTATTTAGTCTCCTCTTCAACTCCGAAGTTTAGACATATCTTACATTCTTGTTTAGTCTCCTCTTCTACTCTGAAGTTTAGACATACCTTACATTCTTGTCTAGTCACCTCTCCCACCCTGAAGTTTAGACAAACTTTACACACTTATTTAGCAGGTGCATTAGTGTAATCACTGGGGGGATACACTGATAATGTCATGAGTGCAGTCAGAAGAAGGCTCCAAGCCTACGCTCATCAACTGCTGCAAGGAGGGGTTTAGACTGGCCTGCTACAAGGAGGGGTATAGACTGGCCTGCTATAAGGAGGGGTATAGACTGGCCTCTGGCTCATCCATCATTCAGGCCTTACACACCACAGACCCATTGTAGGATCCTGCTTTGTGGGCTTGTTTTTTATTTTTTTTTTAAACCATACTTATTTAGTCTTTGCTCGTCTACCCTGAGATTTAGACTAACCATACAATCTTGATATCTTTGCTCGTCTACCCTGAGATTTAAGAGTACAAAACAATGTTTTCCCGTGGTGAATTTGAATAACGAAGACACAAACAATAGATTGCACGATTTATTGCCTGGCATATTTAGCTGCATCTCGTCAGGTACATTTGTTCCGGGACCTTATTATCTTAAGTCTTTGCTCTTCTACCCTGAGATTAAGAAGTACCTAACAATCTTGCTTAGTCTTTCCTCTTCTATCCTGAGATTTAGAAGTACCTTATAATCTTGTTTAGTTTTTTCTCTTCTACCTTGAGATTTAGAAGAACCTTATATTCTTATTAAGTCTTTACTCTTCTACCCTGAGATTTAGAAGTACCTTATAATCTTGAAGTCTTTCCTCTTCTACCCTGAGATTTAGAAATACCTTACAATCTTGATTAAGTCTTTCCTCTTCTACCCCAAGATTTAGAAGTACCTTATAAGGTGGTTAGTCTTTGCTATTTCACCTGCAGTGTAGAAGTACAGTAAGGATTTGTTCAGCCTTTTTTTTTTTCTATCTTCAAATAACCACAACTATTTCTCTTACACAGATGGAATCTGAATTCAGTTTCTCCCAGCCTCAGCGATGCTAGACATAGGGTCATGTTGCTATTCTTCATCTCTCAAGGAGCCAACAGCCTTGGAAGAAATGCTTCATGTGCATCCTCTAGAAGACTGTAAATTCTAACTCTTAAGTCTGACCCCTTGGGATTCTGCTCATCTGAACACCGAAAGGGCCCACGTCTACTGGAGTGAGGTTGGTGTAGAGACCTAACTCCCAGCCCACTACCAGAGCACCATTTTTAAGGGGACTGTATTGATGAGTTTTCCTTCCCCTCTCCAATTCTGAAATCACAATTTTATTTAGTGGTGGTGGGGGGAGGAGAGGGGGTTCAAAACTGGAACCAGAACCTTGCATCTATGGAAAAGCATTATCATCCAGTGCCTTGTCGGCTGGCGTGGGCAATCATACCTCTCCACAAATTACGATCTCCAACATCGTGGATAAATTTGTGTGTTGACTCCCTTCTATACCATGACACAAAACTGTCAAGAATCTTCACGCTGTCTTCCTCTATCTCTTTTTCGCAAATCTTTCCGGTGGTCACAAGATATTCCAGTTTTAGTCTTCTCATAATGTGGACAAAAAACGATGACTGCTTCTTTCTGATGTTTGTGATAAGTTGTCTTTGTGACTCAGCTTCCCTTAAAACGTCCAGATTGCTCATTTTGGCTGTCCAATTAATTTTCAGCATTATTCTATAATTTAACCAGATTGTGATTCAGCACAGAACAGACTGGAGCTATGCCTATGTTGATCATGTTTCCTCCACAGGTTTTGCCTTTTCATTGTTAAACTCTAACCCAATGCCTAGAGGGAAGAAGAAATGTACAACTGATTGCCCTTCGACATAAAGATGACACAATGTCAGAGAAGTTAATAACACCAGCCAAAGGATCACCAAGAGGATTTTTACAAGGTTGGCATCCTCTAGACAGATTCCATCCCAGGCAACGGGCCCTATCTATACGTCGCTATGTTTCCTTTCCTAACAATTTTGCCCGAGCACTGATGTTACAGCCTACTCTTGTGAATTTCACAGCCATGGGATTTTTAACATCCGCAACGTGCACATACGGCTTCCTGTTTCTTAGCCCTTATATGAGAAATTTCACTACCCAGAGATCAGGGGGCATGTGACGTCATTAGGTACCAATGCTTCTTGGAAACATTCCAGGCCCTCTGCTGGGACCAAACCCGGTATCGGTCAGCATAACTCAATGGATAAGAGCACTCGTTCTTATACATCCGGTGTGCTGATGCCGAGGTAGACAAGTTGGGGCTACCTACAAAGGCCTGACCTCTCAGCCGCCATTCCCCCCCCCCCCATCCCCCAATCAAGTGAACAACACAATCACAGAGACAGGTTGGGGCTACTTACCAAGGCCAGACCCCTGAGGCTGGCACCACAACCTCTCAGCCACCACTCCCCCCATCAACTGAACAACACAATCACACAGACAGGTTGGGGCTACCTACCCAGGCCAGACCTCTCAGCCACCACTCCCCCCATCAACTGAACAACACAATCACACAGACAGGTTGGGGCTACCTACCAAGGCCAGACCCTTGAGTTGTGTGACCCAGGATTAAACCATTTCCTTGCGATAGACCAAACTGCCCGGCCGGGTCAGGAATTCCAGCTGCAGGCTTGGCAGGAAAGCCAGTGGGTCCCAGCGGTCTCAACTGACTTGCTCCAGGTGTGCCACCAGACGGCAGAGTTCCCAGAGTTGTCGACTGAGGGCTGGGTTTGGCAGCTGCTGGAAACAAAGTGTAGTGGAAGTCAGCGAAGAGGAATGGATATGAGCACTTGTTCTTAAAAACTTCCGGTGTGCTGATGCTGAGGTAGCAGTTAAACCCCTTTACCAGTTAGTTGGGCTAAAATGTTGACTTCTTGTTCTTGACATCGAGACGGAAATAACAAGCACCTCAGAAGTCGGAGTGGGTTCAGGTGATAGCAAGGGACATTGGTTATAGGGAACCACATGCAAAAATCAGTCCAGTGTACCAGAAGTAGTAGCATGTGTATGGACTATGCTTGAATTCAAAGCGAGCAAACGTAATAAAAAAAAATCACAAAGTGTAAGTATTAGAATTAAAACTGCAGACGTAGAAACTCTGGTCTATGCAGTTGGTTGGTTGGTTAGTTAGGCAACCAATCATTCTCATTGAACATCAAACTGTTAGCTGACAAGTGCTCGGATACCTTCAAAAGTAATTACTTCAGCATGTAGTTACTGACGACACTGTTTATGTTGCTTAGACAGGTCTATGAAAGTCAAATTGTAATTACAGTGTTAGGTATTTTGAAAGGGATCCAATTTGGCAAGTCCCTACTTAAGGAAAATAAAATCAAGCGACACAGCCCTTGACCTTTCAACTCTGCTTCAAAATCTTTCTATCTAGGTCTATGGTTAGGATTTCCCATGTCTGCTATCTGATTATGTATGACTCACTGAGGAAGCAGTCACCTGGTATCAGGAAACATTAGAGGAGGCTTTTAATATTTGTTATTCTCGAAAATAAATGCATTCCCTTCTCCAGACTCACAAACCAACAGCGTGTGCAAGTCTAGTACTGGAACTTTACATCGCAGGCAGGCTTAGAGGAAGTGAGGACAAGCCTTTAGAAAGTTGAATGAAAGCCTGCAGATGTGGATGTACAGAAGAATATGTCGTATTTCATGGAAACAAATATAGAGGTTCTAGAAAAACAGGGAATGAAAAGAGAGGTGATGAAAGAAATTTTTAAAAAAGAGGCAAGTGAAATATTTCGGCCACGTTAAAAGACAAAAGTTGGTTGCATATCTTTTAAAACAAAATTTAGTTGCATGTCCTTCACAGGACGTAGCAGCCAACCCCTGCATTTTACCTGTTCGTGATTCCTGGGCAAGTTTTATGTTCAGTAGTTTGCCATTGCTTTCTGAACGACCAGCACCTAGACCTTTTTCGAAAAAACCAACACCGCTGTGTTTTGAACCCGGGTATACGGGATTACGAATTGCGTCCATAACCCCTTCGCCATGGAGACTGGTTTCCATTACTTTCTGAATGACTGGCACTCATACCTTTGTATGGAAAGCAACACAAGGCAGTCTGCTTCCAAATCCCCCACAGCTGTGTTTCGACCGCGGTAAGTGGGATTACGAATTGCATTAGCAACAACTTTGCCACAGAGCCAGCTAAAAGACATAGCACACTTATAAAAACCACACTGGAGGGTAAAGTTGAAGGCTGTGAGCAAGAGGCAGACAATGATACAAGTGGGAAGATAACATCAAGAGATGGACAAACAGCAATCTGATAGAATGTACAATCAAGACAAGAGACACTGTTGGAGATCCATTGTAGCCAACTTTCATTGTGGAGATGGCACCTCAGGTTAGGATTCAGCACAGCTCATAAGGGCTGGCTGATGTGTCCTCAGTGAGTTTCAGGTACTTCATTGTCAACGCACTCCAACCCAGTGCGCAGAGGGTACATGAGAGATAAAAGGTGTACAAATGAACCAAAGAACTGCTGGAGTGACAGACTGGTTTTGATACTACAGTTCAGCTGTAAGCTTCGGGATGGCACAATTTACATTTAAATAGTTCAGCATGGTGCTCACTAAATCTGACACCCCACAATACGCCAGGGGCTTCGGGCAGAGGCAGCAATTGGGAGGGTGCAAGCCTTATCCTAGTACCAGGAAATGCAACATAAAGATTAAATATCATGGATGGAACTTTATATGATATACAACTCCGCAGTATGCACCTGATGAGATACAGCGAAATATACCAGGAAATAAAACACGCAAAATATTGTCTGTGACCTCCATATTTAAATTCACTAAGGGGATACATTGTATTGAAGACAAAGATGGAGATAGATATAATAAGAGTTTATCCCGGACAGCATTGACATTTACCTTCATTTTTTGTGGATTGAGGAGCCTGGGTGTGTCCAAAGAGATTTGGAGCTGAACTGACAGCAGAGGAGAACACACCATGTGGCTGATTCTGTGCAGGGGGTGCGGATCCAAACCCCAAAGAGGACTGATTCTGAAAAGAAGGAGATGAATTAATGAACAGTAAATGTGGACTGTGATACAGACACTGAAGGTGATATGCAGGACATACTCGTATGTTTATGAAATACAATTGAGAACAGTCAAAGGGTGAGCGGGGAAAGTGGTAATAGTCAAAGGGTGAGTCGGGAAAGTGAAAATAGTCATAGTCAAAGGGTAATTGGGTGAAAAGAATAGTCAAAGGGTAAGCAGTGAGAGTAAGATAAATCAATGGATAAGTGAGTAAAGTCAAAGGGTAAGAAAGGATAGTGAAAAAAGTCAAAAGCTATGTAAGGAAAGTCAAAAGATAAGTATGGAGAGATATTAAAACATAATTGCGGAAAGCAAGAAAATTAAAAGACTATGTGAGAAAAGTCATAGGGTGAGGGAGGAAAGTCAAAGGGTGAGTGAGAAAAGTCAAAGGGTGAGTGAGGAAAGTCAAAGGATGAGTGATGACAGTCAAAGGGTGAGTGAGAAAAGTCAAAGGGTGAGTGAGAAAAGTTAAAGGCTAAGTGAGGAAAGTCAATAAGTGGGTGAGGAAAGTCAAAGGGTGAGCGAGGAAAGTCAAAGGGTGAGTGAGAAAAGTCAAAGGGTGAGTGAGAAAAGTCAAAGGGTGAGTGAGAAAAGTCAATGGGTGAGTGAGGAAAGTCAAAGGGTGAGTGAGGAAAGTCAAAGGGTGAGTGAAGAAAGTCAAAGGGTGAGTGAGGAAAGTCAAAGGATGAGTGATGACAGTCAAAGGGTGAGTGATGACAGTCAAAGGGTGAGTGAGAAAAGCAAAGGGTGTGTGAGGAAAGTTAAAGGCTAAGTGAGGAAAGTCAATAAGTGAGTGAGGAAAGTCAAAGGGTGAGTGAGGAAAGTCAAAGGGTGAGTGAGAAAAGTCAAAGGGTGAGTGAGAAAAGTCAAAGGGTGAGTGAGGAAAGTCAAAGGATGAGTGATGACAGTCAAAGGGTGAGTAAGAAAAGTCAAAGGGTGAGTGAGAAAAGTTAAAGGCTAAGTGAGGAAAGTCAATAAGTGAGTGAGGAAAGTCAAAGGGTGAGCGAGGAAAGTCAAAGGCTGAGTGATGACAGTCAAAGGGTGAGTGAGAAAAGTCAAAGGGTGAGAGAGAAAAGTCAAAGGGTGAGTGAGAAAAGTCAAAGGGTGAGTAAGGAAAGTCAAAGGGTGAGTGAGGAAAGTTAAAGGCTAAGTGAGGAAAGTCAATAAGTGAGTGAGGAAAGTCAAAGGGTGAGCGAGGAAAGTCAAAGGATGAGTGATGACAGTCAAAGGGTGAGTGAGAAAAGTCAAACGGTGAGTGAGAAAAGCCAAAGAGCGAGTGAAGAAAGTCAAAGGATGAGTGAGGAAAGTCAAAGGATGAGTGAGGAAAGTCAAAGGATGAGTGAGAAAAGTCAATGGGTGAGTGAGGAAAGTCAAAGGGTGAGTGAAGAAAGTCAAAGGATGAGTGAGGAAAGTCAAAGGATGAGTGATGACAGTCAAAGGGTGAGTGAGAAATATCAAAGGGTGTGTGAGGAAAGTTAAAGGAAAGGCTAAGTGAGGAAAGTCAATAAGTGAGCGAGGAAAGTCAATAAGTGAGCGAGGAAAGTCAAAGGATGAGTGATGACAGTCAAAGGGTGAGTGAGGAAAGTCAAAGGATGAGTGATGACAGTCAAAGGGTGAGTGAGAAAAGTCAAAGGGTGTGTGAGAAAAGCCAAAGAGCGAGTGAAGAAAGTCAAAGGATGCGTGAGGAAGGTCAAAGGATGAGTGAGGAAAGTCAAAGGATGAGTGAGAAAAGTCAAAGAATGAGTGATGACAGTCAAAGGGTGAGTGAGAAAAATCAAAGGGTGTGTGAGGAAAGTTAAAGGAAAGGCTAAGTGAGGAAAGTCAATAAGTGAGTGAGGAAAGTCAAAGGATGAGTGATGACAGTCAAAGGGTGAGTGAGGAAAGTCAAAGGATGAGTGATGACAGTCAAAGGGTGAGTGAGAAAAGTCAAAGGGTGTGTGAGGAAAGTTAAAGGCTAAATGAGGAGAGTGAAAGGGTAACTGGGGACAATAAAAGAATAAATGAAGAAAGTTAAAGGCTAGGTGAGGAAAGTCAAAGGCTAGGTGAGGAAAGTCAAAGTTACATGAAGAAAGTGCAAGTTGACTCAAAAAGAATCACAGTCCTTATAACACACAGCCTGACAGCCAGATATTTTTACATTTATCTTCCCCCTTCCTCCTAGAGGGTGTAAGAGAGGAAGGAATCAGTGACTTAGGAACAAAGATGTTGACATGCAAGCAGATAATGCTCATAGTATTGATGTACTCACTTGGACAAATGGCTTTGGAGGAGCTGGCAGGTTTGTCGGGGTGCAAGCTGTAGCTGCACCACTAAAAGCAAAACTCGGAGTGCCTGGGGGAAAGAAATCACAAGTGAAAAAGACAATAGATTCATATAGAATGTATATAGCAGAGAGTTATCATGGTTTCCTCACAATATGAGACATGTAGGGCATTACTGAAAATATGGGAGGGCAAGATCCAGACGATGTGAAAAAAGAGGATGTCTAGAGAAAACTACATCACACAAGCTTGCAAGGATATTGGGGAAAGTGAGAATAGTCTAAGAGTAAGTGGGAAAAGTGAGAATAGTCAAAGGATAAATGGGAAAAATGAGAATAGTCAAAGGGTAAGTGGAGAAATTGAGAATAGTCAAAGTGTAATTGGGGAAAGTGAGAATAGTCGAAGGTTAAGTGGGGAAAGTTAGTATAGTCTAAGAGTAGGTGGGGAAAAGTGAGAATAGTCAAAGAGTACATGGGAAAAGTGAGTATAGTCAAAGGGTAAGTGGGGGAAAAGAGAATAGTCAAAGGGTAAGTGGCAAACATGAGAATAGTCAAAGGGTAAGTGGGGAACATGAGAATAGTCAAAGGGTAAGTGGGGAACATGAGAATAGTCAAAGGGTAAGTGGGGGAAAAGAGAATAGTCAAAGGGTAAGTGGGGGGAAAGAGAATAGACAAAGGGTAAGTGGGGGAAAAGAGAATAGTCAAAGGGTAAGTGGGGGAAAAGAGAATAGTCAAAGGGTAAGTGGGGGAAAAGAGAATAGTCAAAGGGTAAGTGGCGAACATGAGAATAGTCAAAGGGTAAGTGGGGAACATGAGAATAGTCAAAGGGTAAGTGGGGGAAAAGAGAATAGTCAAAGGGTAAGTGGGGGAAAAGAGAATAGTCAAAGGGTAAGTGGGGGAAAAGCGAATAGTCAAAGGGTAAGTGTGTGTGTGTGTGTGTGGGGGGGGGGGGGGGAAGAGAATAGTCAAAGGGTAAGTGGGGGGAAAGAGAATAGTCAAAGGGTAAGCGGGGAACATGAGAATAGTCAAAGGGTACATGGGAGAAAAAGAGAATAGTCAAAGGGTAAGTGGGGGGAAAGAGAATAGTCAAAGGGTAAGTGGGGGAAAAGAGAATAGTCAAAGGGTAAGTGGGGGAAAAGAGAATAGTCAAAGGGTAAGTGGGGGAAAAGAGAATAGTCAAAGGGTAAGTGGGGGAAAAAAGAATAGTCAAAGGGTAAGTGTTGAACATGAGAATAGTCAAAGGGTAAGTGTTGAACATGAGAATAGTCAAAGGGTAAGTGGCGAACATGAGAATAGTCAAAGGGTAAGTGGGGAACATGAGAATAGTCAAAGGGTAAGTGGGGAACATGAGAATAGTCAAAGGGTAAGTGGGGAACATGGGAATAGTCAAAGGGTAAGTGGGGAACATGAGAATAGTCAAAGGGTAAGTAGGGAACATGAGAATAGTCAAAGAGTAAGTAGGGAACATGAGAATAGTCAAAGGGTAAGTAGGGAACATGAGAATGGTCAAAGGGTAAGTGGGGACAGTGAGAACAGCGTGGGCAGTTATGGTTGGCCATCTCACACTATCACCAGTCCTGGATAAGGTCGGTGATCTTGTCATGATTATGTGTGTCGTGGGGGTCAAGACATCCAGGCATTTATCTTTCTGACTTCCCTTGCTCTGTTCACATCAAATTTGCCAGTTTGGTTTGAAACTGATTGACTATATCTGCAATGATGTCTCTTGTATAATCTTCACTGTATTTTTGTACTTCACATGGGGGTTCATAAAGTTTATATTCCATTGTTGTTTTCTAGACCAAAAGGTTTGCCTAGATATGTCATATTCAGGCAGTCTTGGAGTATGTGATCTGCTGTCTACGGCACCAATCCACATATGCACATGCCTGATTTACCAATCTTGAATGTTGTATACATGTGGTTGCATAATCAACATGTGGTCAACTGTGCCCTGTTTTGAGTCACAGAATAATGAACTGTCCTGGTCTGTCCATAAAATGGTCATCGTTGAGAATGCTGCAAGAATTGCGTTGGTACCAGTATTATAATGACAAAAACAGTTTTAAGAAAGAAGCATAGTTGGTCATATTTATGTTCTTGGAACGATGTCACATACCAGTTGCCTGGACTGCTTTTAATAACTCTGTGATAAATTCTAGCCATGACAAACAATAGCGGTGAGGCAGAGTGACAGCAGGACTTGTCAACTTCCATGAATGTTCTTCAATATTTCCTACAGTTAAAGGAACGTGACTGATTTATTATGTTAGCTTTGTTTGCTAATGGAGAGGAGCAATAAGAGAGACAGAGGGTGAGAGAAATGGGAGGAGATGGAGTGAGAAAGACAGTAGATGGATAGGAATGGGACAGGAGTATGAGGGTGATAATGGGGAAAATAAACACAGGGGGGAGGAAAATAAGAGAGAGAGAGAGAGAGAGAGAGAGAGAGAGAGAGAGAGAGAGAGAGAGAGAGAGAGAGAGAGAGAGAGAGAGAGAGAGAAAGAGAGAGAGAGAGAGAGAGAGAGAGAATGTGTATTAAAGGATTAAGAATAGGCAAGCATACCCGTCTAGCATTCTGCAAGTAAAATCAAATGCATGAAAGCAACTTAATTAACAAGAATTCACAAAGAAACAAGTCTTACTAGTCGCAGCCGCCGCAGTAGAAAACGAGAATCCTGAGGCCCCTCCAGGCTGCCCCCCAAAGGCAAATGGCACATTTGCAGGCTGTGATGAACCTGCTGTGATACTACTGGCTGCTCCACTGGTAGCCGCTCCTGGAGCTGATCCACCTCCAAATGGAAACACTGGTGTTGTGGTGGGGGCAGAAGGTGTGGTAAAACTGGCAATCGGAAACCGAGGTAAAGATGATGATGTTGGTGCAGCTGGAAACTGGAAAGATGCCGCTGGTATAGTTGCTGCAGCGGGTGCAGCTACTTTGACTGCTGTTGCTGGGATAGATGTCAGTGATGATGCTGGGGTTGTGATGGTTGCTGCTGGTGGTAATGATGGAGGTGTTACAGCTGTTGCAACTGGGGCTGTAGTTGCTGCTGTATGTGCAGGATGAGGAGTAGGCAGCAATGCCCGTTTAGCACCTGAAGAGACCAGACTTGCTAGCTCTACACCTGACAAGGATAGAGAGAAGCCGTTGTAACATGTCAAAAACAATTAATACTAAACTACAAACATTCATTAACTAGTGCCTGCATGTTGCATGTAACAGAAGGAATAAAATAGTATAACAAAATCACCAATGTGGAGGTCAGCATGGCTGAATGGATCAGACCACTTGCTGTGTAAAGCTGTCGCCATGGTAAAATTGTTAGGAAAGAATATCTACCTATGGATAGTTAAGAGTCCGTGTCTAGAGCAGAGGTTCCCAAACCATCTGTCTAGAGCACTTGTTTCAGTCGAGATTTCAAGAGTTCACAATAGAGGAGGGTAATGTTGCCCTCTTCATAAATCCGTTTGTATTTCCTGATGCCAAGCTCTGTCAATTACAACAAAACCATCAGCATAAAGTAATTGATTTGAAATGCAATTCTGCACTGAGATGTAAATTTCTACAGCTGTCTGCTTCACCTTCAGCTGATCATATGATTTCATTCTGGCGACTATTGCCTGTCGAACAATTTGAACACTTGCGTTCATTCGTCCAGAGATACATTTGTCGTTTTGGTTCGACTTACAGATGCGAGCAGTCATTTTCCGCAATGACCGTTATAAAAAAATAAGCAACGTTCCAGACTCACCAACAGTAACCTAGCTGCGCTTATGACTTTGGGCATGACAGATTTGTGCCCAGACATTGATAAACTGGCATCTGAACTTAAGTAACTGGTTATGATGAACAGTTACAATTGTAAATTAATTACATTAATAGCAATTTTCGAAAATGATTTAAAATTTATTGTTAAATGAACTTTTGATTTTAAACCAAAAAATTACTGCAGTGTAGTACTGACACTGACTGCCTTTAAAGTTTTAGAATTGTGTTGACGAAAGTTAAGAAAGGTAAGAATGATATTGCACAACTTTTATAATTTTATAACATTGTGGCCTGCTTAACTACCGAAAATAGTAGATACTGCCCTCCGCTTGAAAAGCTTGGGAACTACTGGTCTAGAGGAAGCAAACCTGACACAAATACATCCTGAAGTTTGGATACGCTGACCTTTAAGCTTACACCTGACATAAATACATGCCGAAGTTTGGATATGATGACCTCTAAGCTTAAACCTGACATAAATACATGCCGAAGTTTGGATATGATGACCTCTAGGCTTAAACCTGACATAAATACATGCCGAAGTTTGGATATGATGACCTTTAAGTTTACAACCTGACACAAATACATCCTGAAGTTTGGATATGATGACCTCTAAGCTTAAACTTGACATAAATACATGCCGAAGTTTGGATATGATGAGCTTTCAGTTTACAACCTGGCACAAATACATGCCGAAGTTTGGATATGATGACCTTTAAGCTTAAACCTGACATAAATACATGCCGAAGTTTGGATATGATGACCTCTAAGCTTAAACCTGACATAAATACATGCCGAAGTTTGGATATGATGACCTCTAAGCTTAAACCTGACATAAATACATGCCGAAGTTTGGATATGATGACCTCTAAGCTTAAACCTGACATAAATACATGCCGAAGTTTGGATATGATGACCTCTAAGCTTAAACCTGACATAAATACATGCCGAAGTTTGGATATGATGACCTCTAAGCTTAAACCTGACATAAATACATGCCGAAGTTTGGATACGCTGACCTTTAAGTTTACAACCTGGCATAAATACATGCCGAAGTTTGGATGACCTTTAAGCTTAAACCTGACATAAATACATGCCGAAGTTTGGATATGATGACCTTTAAGCTTAAACCTGACATAAATACATGCCGAAGTTTGGATATGATGACCTTTAAGTTTACAACCTGACACAAATACATCCTGAAGTTTGGATATGATGACCTTTAAGTTTACAACCTGACACAAATACATCCTGAAGTTTGGATATGATGACCTTTAAGTTTACAACCTGACACAAATACATCCTGAAGTTTGGATATGATGACCTTTAAGTTTACAACCTGACACAAATACATCCTGAAGTTTGGATATGATGACCTCTAAGCTTAAACTTGACATAAATACATGCCGAAGTTTGGATATGATGACCTTTAAGCTTAAACCTGACATAAATACATGCCGAAGTTTGGATATGATGACCTTTAAGTTTACAACCTGACACAAATACATCCTGAAGTTTGGATATGATGACCTCTAAGCTTAAACTTGACATAAATACATGCCAAAGTTTGGATATGATGACCTTTAAGCTTAAACCTGACATAAATACATGCCAAAGTTTGGATATGATGACCTTTAAGCTTAAACCTGACATAAATACATGACATGACCCATTAGCTATGGGTCTACTGCTGGTTTGAGGAAGGTGGAAAGTACCAATGAAGTATTCATTATAACAGATGTTGGAAATGTCCACCACGGGCTTCAAGACATGACTGTACACGTCTCTTCATATTGTCAAATACTTTCTGCAATGTGTCTGTTGTTATTTCCGTGTGTATCGACTGTCATTTCAAAGCACTTGCTCAACCAAAAAATATTCATTCTTCCGTTGATGACACCATTCTGTCTGGAGTGCAAAGAATCACTTCAGCAGACAACAGCCATTCGCTGCATATTGCTTCACAGTGGACTGTCGAGCACATTTTTTAATGACGTCATGTACTTCATTTTTAAAATTTGTTCTACATACAGTGTAGTGAGACTTTACAAACACCCGATACATGCCGAAGTTCGGATATGCTGACCGCTCGTCTGCTTATTGTGAAGGTCTCCCATGCATACAACTCCTTCAACATTAACCGAATGTTTCACTAACCTCCTCTCCTGGCCCCCTCGGCGGTCAACGGCAGTGCTGGTGTAGTGGCTGGGGCGGCCTCCTTGTGGGAGTAGAACAGGTGGTATGCCACCAGCATTCCATCGGTGGACAACAGGTACATAACTGGGCAAGGAGGCAGGGTCTTGCTCTCACCTGCCGAAGCACAGACAGATCACTTAATGGTGAACAAATCTCATAATTAAATAATATGAACAAATAATTAAATGAAAACATAATAATTCATACTGCAAAATTAGAATAATTACTGCACTAAAGTAAATTATACCATACTACTACAAAAACATGACATTCTTCTGACCCTGATTTTAGACTTGAACGCCAACACCATTTGGTGCATCATGATGATGATGTGTGTCAAAAAAAAATTAATATCTCCACTTAGAAGCAGCACTGGAACTTGAATGGGGTACTTTTGATTTACAATTACATGTCTAACAAAGCAGGTTTCAAAATTATTTAAGGAGTCTGAAAATGTTAAAATATCTTAGTAAAATCGCTATTAACCAATGGTTCATGTAAAAACTCCCAGTTCTGTTCAGGCAATGAATTTATAATTTCTGGCACCAAAACCTCTCAAATATATAACAACAAACTGATCCCCACAAGTTATACTATCATCTTGCTATCTTCACAGACGATAGTTTGTTACATTGTGCCTAAAAAAGGCATAACTACAATCCATGGCTGGGACCAAGGATGGAGTAATACAATACCACTTTATAGCACAAAGACTGGGCTGAAATGTAGAGACCATGTATTGTTCGTGAAGCATGATCCCTCCCTCAGTCTGCATAGTGTACTCCAGAGGAAAGGTAACATCAATTATGTCTGGAACAATCTGGAACAAGACAAGCTGTAGAATATGCCACATCTGCAAAGCAATGCTCTAACTGTCCGCCTGTCGGAGCTTTGATCCAAGACCAGTTGCCAACCAAGACTTTGGGCCTGGGCTGCCCTGCCATTTAGTCTTGAGGTTGCATTTCCTTGCACTAAGATAAGTGCTAGTAGCCTCCCAATTGTGCTCATCTGCCCGAAGTTGCTGGCACAATGTGGGGTGTCAGGTTTCGTGAGCACAATCCAACATTCGGCGCTAACAGAAAGCAGGTAATACCGTCTATTGTCATATGGTGGCTCAGTCATATCTCACTTAGACCTTCACCATAATTACAACAAACATAAAACAACTAATAGCTTATGACAACAAATAAACTGAAGCAACTAACTTATAACAACACTTTTGTGTAAGGAATGGTCACAGCTAAATGTTCAAGTCTGGATCAAGTCTGACTGTTGTGATGTGAGAGGTAACTCTCAAATGTATAGCAACAAATTGATCACAAATGTTGTTTGTCCATCAAGAATGATGATTACCATTCATTTCATCCAGTGGGGTTGAAAGTGTGGAGCCGTGAGTTCTAAGATGGCTGATAAGGCCTATTTTGGCTCGAAATGTTCTATCCAAACTTCGGCATCATGCAATGTGGGCAAAGAATGCTTGACGTTTCTGGAGGAGGATCTCCTGCAGTGGTTTTTCTGTCCAGCCTTTTCTTCACAGCTCTTGCAGTCCTGGTTGCTTCACAAGTGAATGCACCCTTGCATAATGATGTACGCCACGAATTTCGGTCTTTGACAGCAGTCTCCCAGGTGTCATGATGAATTCCAAAAGCTTTCAGTGAGATTTTACCATAACGCAGCTCGCCGTAAAAAAACTGTTTAGGAATCCTGTGATCTTGCATGCGAGTTAAGTGACCAGCCCTGAAAACCTGATTCTTCATTAGTAGAGTGTGAATACTGGGCATGGACGCTCTTTCTAGAACTTCAGTGTCTGGGATCACAATAAGTACAACAAACATAACAATAATTAACTTATGACAACATACAGAAGTTGTTTGTCTCTTTCTTATTGTTGTATATAATGTTCTAGTTTCATTAGCCTCTTTCAGGCAATCATTGTTAGTTACTCTTGCAGTCCAAGGAATTTGTAACATTCGTCTCAGAAACCACATCTCTGTTGCTTCCAATTCTTCATAATTTGTTCATTTACATTCCAAGATTCACAGCCCTACAGCAAAACACGTTCTATATAGCATTTCAGCACTCTCTTTCTTACATTCAATGACTCAAAAATATAAATAAAAAAATATTATCAAAGTACAACACATAATAATTGGTGTATGACAACAAATATACAGGAGCAACTAACTTAGAACAACATTCTTGTGGGGGGAATAATCCACAGCTAGGCCCATGGGGAAAGAGTCAGACTGTTGTGATGTGAGAGGCAGCTCTGCTCTAGAACAATCCTCCAGATTCCAGTGCTCCCAGCTGACCTGTGGACAACAAACATCAGCTCTATGCTGTTTTTATGTGTACATATTTATAACGTGACGAACATTTTTCCCTGTTGTATTATTTCTTTCCAGTGTCTCACGCTAATACAACATTATCAATACTTGACAATACAACAATCTTTTTCACTAGTTAAACATAAAGGCCACAATAAATAGGTTGTAAAATTTACTGCCTGGCAATTTGGCAACATCATATCAGGTGCATTCTGAGTTTGCCATGGGTCGATATTAAGTCAATCTTGGTGTACAATGAGTTTACCATGGATCAGTGATAACTGCTCGTGGTGTATTTGATTGATCGTGGTTAACACCACTTGAAGATGTCAGCGGCATCGCCCTGACGTCGAACGTGTCATGGCTTAATATATGTGCTTAGGTGCGTGTCATCAAGTGTCATGGCCTGCTCATCTTTGTGTTGGCGGGACACAAGATATTATTGTTGTGCATGGCTGGTTACACTGTTATGACACAGGTAGTTGCGTGATGATGATGATTCCTCACATTGTCTAGATTACAGTCTGACTAGTTGCCGAACAGACTGAGCATTGGTCTGAGTGGACTAAGCCACCATCATCATCAAGTGCCGTGCCAGCTGGCGTAGGCGTTCACGGCTCTCCACAGATCTCGGTCTTTGGTTTTCTGGATCAACTCTGCTGCTGATATTCCTCCATGCCACTGTCTCAATCCATCCAGCATCATTTCTCTTGGTCTGCCTCTGCCTCTCTTCCCCTCGATCTTTCCAGTTGTTACAATGTTCTCCAATGCCTCTCTTCTCATCACGTGACCGAAGAAAGATGTTTGTCTCTGTCTTATTGTTGTATATAATGTTCTAGTTTCATTAGCCTGTTTCAGGCAGTCATCGTTAGATTAAAACTACATTACCATTTAATGCCACAATACATCTACAAACTCCAATCACAACATAACGCAGTTCATTTCATTTATATTGTTCACCTCTGGCCATTTACACAAGTTCACATTGTCTCATGTTTCTATCTAATTCACAATCAGCTTTACTTTAAAACACATCAATAAGAACAATATTAAAGCATATATAGATGGTGGCCACCACGGGTCATGACCAGTCCAACCTGGACCATGATTGACCTTTAACTGCCAAGTCCAGGAGAGACCTCTCTTCTCCTGGACCCTGTTGAAACCGTGCTTCTCGCACCAGGCAAACTACCCCTTCGACCGTGATATGGGTGTGAGCTATAGTCATGCACAATTGGTCCATGACAGAGTTATACATTATATGAAGTGAATAGACCAATCATACTTGGACTAAAATATGTGCTCCCTTTTGTTTGTGTTAAATTCACTAAGAGAATACACTGTTTTGAATTTTCCACTATTCTTTCCGTTCAGCCCTGAACATTTTAACATACACATTTTCTATTCTATTTATATAAGCCACGATAACATAGCTGATAGCGAACTGTGCTGGTAATACCATGAGAGCGGTCTAACACATGCTCGAAGCCTGGGCTCGTCACCTGCCAAAGTGAGGGAAAGACTGACCACCTATTCCTCTGTGCACTCAGGCCCTACCACATCAGAGACCCATGGCAGGAAACTGCTTCAGGGCAATTAACATAATTGCTAATCAAACACGGAGGAGTTTATAGTGATATTATCATCAGGTTTTCTCAACGGTGTATCATATCTAGCGCCCGTTAAACCAATTACCAAACAGCTAAGAAACCGGATGTGCCCGCCGACAGGCGCAAATATCACAGCTCTGCTGCAAGCCAGCACATCGCATTTATGTACAAAACAAACATTTTGGACGAATAAAGAAGAAGAAGAATATTCAACGCCAGCATCATTTCCACACCTCTTGATTCAGAATGTCTAGTTCACTCCCTAAACTCTACTTTAGTGATTCCATCATATCTTTAATACTATTCTTTACAGACACCAGTTAATCAATGTTTGCAGTTTCTTAGAAACTATACTCATAGAATATTCTTCCCTTTTAGATAAGCTCGGTTCTCACCTTGTCATCCAGATTTCTGCCAACAATAGTCGTCTCCGTGGCACTGCTTGATGCCACCAAGATGACATCCCTGGAAGAAAGTAACACAATTCTTCTTACGTACACACCACAAGGTCTAGCATTCGTGGAGGATTTTAATTTCAACTTCCGCTAAAAAATTATGGATATGGACTGTATACAACAGAATAAGACAAGGATGGTATAGAGATAAGATGATGCATCAGGCAAGACAAAAAGCTTATTGTAAACAGATAAGTAAAATTATAAGATAAACATATTTACTAAAAAAGACAGCTAAATTCATACTAGAGACAACATTGCAGTTATAGTCACCTTTCAAGCAAATGAAAGAAGAAGATAAACATATAAGAGAAAAAGAAAAAGGATAATATAAATAAAATACAAAGACTTTGTAACATTAGATGTCAGTATATTTTAAGACGTGTCTGTGGAACATTGTCTTTACCATAAACATTAAACAGTATATTTCTCACAAACATTAAACAGTATATTTCTAAGACACATGTCTGTATAAATAGAGAATGAGCCATATGGGATAAAACTCGGTACAATGAAGTAAATCCTCTCGACTTTTAAGACTTTTTTTTATTTATATTTGCAAGCCAGAGAGGACAATAGATGCTCAAATCTCCACTTTAACATCCCTGCCAGCATAGAGAGACTGATCATACTAATTCTGTGTTGACCAATCAGGTGTCTTGTGCCCTATCAAAATATTTGTTTCTAGTAGTGCCCCACTTCTCCCATCTCCTTCACTCAGGATAAGGAAGCCGATTAAATTGTGTCTTTATAAGTCACCTCTTCACCCTTTCACTCCTATAGTATTGATGATGTCTGGCTCATCCTTTGCCCTTCCCTCTTCGATATCACCTTGCCCACCAAATGATGAGCTCCATTACTGACTTTCATGTCTGAGTGACCAGGTACAAAAATTAAAGTCAGAAAAGATAAGCTATAATTCCCCCAACGTGTCATAACAGTACATTAATTTCATTAAACACAGAAAATTAATGATTTGCATACCATTTTAGAATGAAATGAAAGAAATACTGAGCTTTTCTCTCCTCGCCATTACCAAAACAAACATCCTCAAAGTTGATATATGTGATCTTGTCCTTCTGAAAAATGTATGAAAATAAACACACAAATCAACATATCATAACAGACAAACCAGTAAACATATAAGTGATATTACTCTGGGAAGGGCAGAAAAGAAGGACAAAAATGGTATGGCACAATCACCAACATGGAGCTCATGAAGAGAACTAAAATACAACTGAATCAAGAGATTAGGAACAGACGGAGGTACTGAATCGGAAATCATAGGACATTGAGATAACCTAAGAACAGCATAACAATTAAGTCCCTTCTCTGGAACCTATAGAGTAAATGAAATAGTGGGGGCCCGGAAATACGCCAAGTCGAGAGTTGGAGTCAGAAAAGGGGGGGGGGGAGTTTGGTCGTGAACAGATCTACATGTAATGGCAAAAGGTGAGATGATGGCTTGGAGTGAGTTGGATGAAGGCCTATGTTCCAATGGGGCACAACCTGTGTGGAGTGCTTATGTCTGTTTTAAATGCGTCAATCAATCAATAAACATATTAAATAAACACATTCACAAATCGGACCTAAGTTCAGAAAGGTCAATTCTAGGTTACACACTGGGTCAACTTCATCTTGGCATATTGGGCATGTGAAGCTAGCTCCCATACTCATATAGCCCAACCAACACCTGATGGCTGATGTGGTCAGTCTCACTACGGCCGCCTTTGCTTTTTAAGACAGTTTCTGGTATCCATAGTAACCTGGAAGTCAAGGTCAATTTTACACATCAGTCTTGATGGGGTGCAGGTGCTGTGGCAAAGGGGGTTAGGATTGAAATTTACAATCCTGCATCCCGTGTTTGAAACACAGCTGCAGAAGTAGACTACCTTGCACTAGTTTTCACACAATGGTATAAGTGGCGATCATTCAGAAAGCAACAGCAAACTACTGAATGTAAACTTGCTTAGAAATCACAAACGGCAAAAAATTATGGGGTTAACTGCAATGTCCTCTACAGAACATGCAACTAACTATAATTTGATGGGGATTTGAACTCATGACCATGGACAGACAGGAAAGCTTGCTAGCCACTACTCTTAATGCCTTCCCAAACTTCTTATAGTCCATGCTGTGCAACGTTGATGATCATGTCTGTTCAGTCTTCTGTCTCGTGTACTGCCAACCATTTCTGATACTGATGTTCCTCCATGCCATGATGTCAGACTGTCCAGCATCTTCTCTCTTGGTCTTCAGCTGCCTGACGACATACTCCAGCTTTCCTCATCTTATGAGACGCACAAATAATGCATACTTCTTCTTATGCAAGTAATTAGTTCTCTTTGTAAGTTAACGTCTTTCAGGATATCTTCGTTACTCTTTCTATTAACCACGGTGCTCTCATCACTCTTCTATAAAACCACATCTCTGCAGCATCCACATAATTCCTCACTAATCTACTAATTGTCCATGATTTGCTTCCATACATCAAGACTGACTCAATGTAACTGTTAAGAACCATTTTCTGCCCACACTACATAATAAACATTTACAATATGAAAAGTCACTCACACTGACACTGGTCAAGATGACGACTGGCTGGTCTGAAGGCTGGGCTTGTACAGGCAGGTAGGCAGCCATGAACACATAGGTAGACTGCCAAACTACGTCCACAACTATGGAAACACCAGACAGGAACATTACAATAAAATCAACACACTATAATATTATAACTGAAGACAAAATAATTTAATTCAAGCATGTAAAGTTACATGAATATCTAGACAAAATTATTATGGAGGGAGGTGTACCAAAGAAGTGGAAGATCATGTTATAGACGGATTCAAGAAGTGATAGATAATTTATACATGACATGTGTTCATTCAGGACATTTGACCTCTGAGACAGACTTGCCTCCATGAGGATGAAAAATAAGTCCTGTGTACACACAACTAATATTCAAACTCAGCAGTTTGAAATCGTAAAAAATAAGCCAAAAAATGGTACTGAGAAGGTAACATTTCAAAAATCAGAAAACTCACTCATAAGAGAACATTTAAAACATGCGTGAATTGAGGAGATTCAACCCAGATGAAAATACACAATGCTTCATGTGTTGGAATGCAAGCAAGCAGCTTCGCTGTTAAAGAACACCAAGCAGTCAAAGTCATTCTAAAGACACAGAGTATCACAGCCTAGGATTCTGAGATAAGAAGCAAAAAAAGATTCGTTTTCTCTCTCAAATTTTCATTTTCTCTTCATTGTTCTCATTTGTTCATTCTTCTCATCCTGTTCTAATGCCTTAATGTGGTCACTGAAGGGTCTTCTCCGTGATATGTCGTGTTTTATTATGTATTTGCTGATAAAAGTTCCACGCCGCAACGTCTCTGTATTGTTCGTAATTCTATTCTGTAGAGCTGCATTGAGCTGCATTACTTTGTGTTATTTTATACTGTTCTAAAGACACAGAAGAATAACTTAAATGAGTCAGCCCACTTGTACTCTGAAGTGTGCAGCTTATATCATGTTCTCTCTTGCCCTATCACTAATCAATATTTATGTTAACTTTATTACTCATTTTCTAATTACAATGACAATGAGAAAAGTGTTAACATACTACAACTAAGCAACAATCATCATCATGTGCCATAAGTATGTGTGGTAAAGGTTAACCAGCTCCCATGGTCACCAGTCTTCAGCCAGGTCTGTGTTCTTGTTTCAATTATGCCACATGACCAAGCCACCAAGGCATTTATCTATTTCCCTTCCCCCTGCTATTTTCTCATTAAGTTTGCCAGTTGTCAATCATTGTTTCATTTCTCCTCAACATGTGCCAAAAAGATCTTGACAATTTGTTTTTGGGAACGTTCACTTGCTCTGAACTCAAGCGTAGTCCACATACGCGCTACTATTTCTTGTAGTTGCCATTACTGGGGAGTACACTACTGATTTTTGCGTGTGGATTAGCTTTCCTTATTACCAGTGTCCCTCGCCATCAGAAATGACTTCTGAGGCACTTGTAATTTATGTCCCCAAGTCAAGGACAAGAAGTCAACATTTTAGTCCAACTGTCCAGTGTAGGGATTGAACCCGCTACCTCACCTTCAGCACACCGGAAGTTCAAGAGCAAGCACCTTATCCATTCGGCCATGCTGACCTTCACTGCCTACATCTAATTTCCCTAATCAAGAGTATGCAGTAACATAAGTACCGTGTTTCCCCTATAATAAGCCCTAGCACAATTTTTCAGGATGCTTTTAATATAAGACCTACCCCTAATATAAGCCCTAGTTAAGATCGTCAGCTAGAATGAGAGACAGTCAGAGTACAGACGCCACTGGTGCGTACTTGATAATGAACTGATGTGGTTCATAATTCAATACGTCACTCATGTGAAATAAAGTTTCCAATACACTATGAGTAGGCTACACGGATAAGAAATGCTCATTTAAGGAACGCTTTATTGCTCGATATGAGAGACTGGGACCAATGGTTCTGCAGGAAATGGAGTCGCAAGAAATTTAGGCCAGAATTCTGGATTTGGAGAGTTATGACGATGTTCCAGAAGAAGATGACATGACTGTATTTGAATAAATGTAGAATTTTGTACATAAATAAATGTAGATTTTTGTATCTGAAAAAAAAAAAGATATATATATATATATATATATATATATATATATATATATATATATATATATATATATATATATATATAAGACATCCCTCAAAAATAAGCCCTAGTGCATCTTTTTAACCCTACCAGACCGCTGTACCGATTTTCGGAAATTTCCGAATCTGCCGCTATACCGCTGTCCCTAATTTTCGGCATTTTGCCTATTTCGTGATAAATATGTGTCACAAACTAAAAATAACCAACCAATCATGGTCAAAACTCATGTTTAGCCATTGCAAATGTCTGCCCCCATAGGTTTGAATTGACTTTGTGTGGATTAACGCGAAAAATTTATGAAAATTCCCAATGAATCGAGCGGCTGATGAACCAAGCACTTCAACAAGAAAGCGAAGTAGGTCTAGGCTTTTCAGTCCAACAGGTGATCGATACTTTGGTTTATTCAGACTGGATTGGCACACAAAGGTGGAATATCGGCGCTAGATGAAAGGTAGACCTATTTTCTACAATGTCTCCAAGTTACATCTTATTCTAACCACTTGTTTGCATGTAACTAACATTTTTCTACATCATGTTGGTTTTTTCTCTTTAATGCTCAGGAGCCCAGGTATAGGGGACAGTTAGGGTTATGGCCTCAGGTCTGGCAGGGTTAAGCTAAAATTAATATAAGACCTGGTCTTATTTTCGAGGAAACACAGTAGTATTATAATGACAGATTGGACAAGATTTCATACCTCTATGTGGGTTGTTTGGACTGAAAGGGCATGGCCAGACTTTCTTCTCCAACAGACCGTGGTCATACTGGGCTAGAGTTCCATCTCTCCTTCCTACCAGCAGCTGCTTTCCTTTGGGGCTCCAACAAACTGAAACACACGCACCACATTATGATGAAATAAAGTCAATATATGATCTGTACAGCCCTGTTGGGCTGTTCGTGGCTCATACTGGATGAAGAGAGTAATGTTGAGCTATCTTGTGAGTGAGACGTACAGGAGTATGAGAGCTAAGGGAGTGGCTAGATGCTCATCTGCCAGCTCAGTGGTCATGGGGTTGTTGAGTATGCATCAACCCGGGAAGGTAACCCGGCCGACAAATGCCTGAAGAAGTCGGATGTGTCGGCCGAAAGGTTCAAATATTGTAGCTCTGCTGTAAACAGGCACAACACAATTATGTCTAAAACAACATTCTGGATGAACGCACACAAAGAAGACAAACATCAATGTGACAGAATGTACAATCAAGGCAAGAGACAGTGTTGGCAGCCAATCTTCAATGTGGAGATGGCACCTGACTGACTGATTACTGCTCAGGCCGTCTGCACCCTGTAAAGGGCCTGCATCTATTTGAGAGGTTAGTGTTGAGACCTTTCTTCTGATCACCGCCACCAACATCGCCATGAACCCCCAGGTACTTCTGTTACCGATTAGCACACAGCCATCCATGTAGATTAATTACATTACCAGGATTAGGGCTATGATCTTCTTCTTCTTCTTCTTCGTTCATCCGGATTTTTTTTCCGGATGTGACTGTGTTGTGCCTGTTTACAGCAGAGCTGCGTTCTTGCGCCGTTAGGCAGACACATCCGACTTCTGCGGGCATTTGTTGACCGGGTTAACCTTCCCGGGGATCTTCTTCTTCTATTTCTGTATTTGTCCGGAATGTTTTTTTAGATGTACTTGCGTTGTGACTGTTTACAGCAGGGCTGCGATATTTGCACCTTTCGGACGACACATCTGACTTCTTCAGGCATTTGTTGGCCGGGCTACCTTCCCAGGAGGGTTAGGATGATGTTGTCAACAGGCTCCAACTAACAATGGTGGACAGCTAGACTGATATGTCATGGGCGTGGTCGGATAAGGGTTCGACCCTTGCACTCATCATCTCGCTAAGTGAGGAAAGTCTAGCTACGTATTCCTGCGTACATTCAGGCCTACAAATGAGATGACCCTATCACATCACAGATCCAGGTTCGGGCTCCGGGAAGTTTTTTTTTTCTTCAATTAATTAAATGGTACAGACGGCACCCATGGAAAATCACCATCCTCAAGTGCCCTGCCACCTGACGTAAGATATTCATGTCTCTCCACAGATCTTGGTCTTTGGAGTTCTGGATCAACTCTGCCGATGATATTCCTTCACGCCACTGTCTCAATCCATCTAGCATCATTTCTCTTGGTCAGGCTCTCCTCCCCTTGATCTTTCCAGCTGTCACAATGTTCACCAATGTCTCTCTTCTCATTACATGACCAAAGAAAGCTGTTTGTCTTTCTTAATGTTGTATATAATGTTCTAGTTTCATTAGCCTCTTCCAGGTAATCGTCGTTAGTTACTCTGGCAGTCCAAGGAATTTGCAACAATCGTCTCAGGAACCACATCTCTGTTGCTTCGAAGTTCTAATTCCACGGCAACTACATATATAAAAAAGTGAAAGCATTCTTACAGCTAGTGGCACCCACTGCAGCAACAAGCACAGCTATGACTTTCGGGGTATCTGTAACACCAATCAACTCCACGTTCCCATCTGACGTACAAACTGCCAGCATATTCGGCACCGCGGGATTCCAGGACAGATCACAGGCTTCTGCTGAGGGTGAGGCGGTCACGTGGCTGCTGGCAAATGGGGCTGGGCTTGTTCCCTGACAAAATACAGAAACATATACAAATTTTAAAGGACATTAAAGACACCTTGGGTATAAAAATGCATGGTAGAGAACTAGTGAAGGATTGAGACCCACTCAGACCCATAAGTGCACAGGGTCTCCCAGTAGAGGTCAAAAGTTGTGGATGCTGATTGTCCCTGTTGGACATTGCTGCCTTGCTATCATGAGATTTTGACCTGTGGTCATTGGCCAGTGCTCTCAGTCCGGTTTAAATAATTTTAAAGATTTAACTCATTTAGTGTTCAGAGGTATGTCAATAATTGCAGCTGTTGTTTCATAGTTTATTTTCACATTTTTACTGTTATATTTTAACAAATGTGGGAGCTTCAGTGGTAACGTTGTTATTGCACTTCTGTATCTAGACTATGATTCAGGTTCACGCCCCAGTAGAGGTTATTATTGGTTATAACTAGACTTATCTAAACGGGGCTGAAGTGCAGGAGCCAACACTCATG
The DNA here is from genome assembly GCA_963921405.1 of Cepaea hortensis. Taxonomy (NCBI): domain Eukaryota; kingdom Metazoa; phylum Mollusca; class Gastropoda; order Stylommatophora; family Helicidae; genus Cepaea; species Cepaea hortensis. The sequence goes on along the minus strand of OY992883.1, from coordinate 12,337,449 downwards.
CTTAAGAAGGACTGGAGATAGCTGTGGACAGGAGTTAAGTAAGCTCCATCAAAAGATCCATTTTCTGGTCACATTTGTCCAGATGTTCTACAAAGTGGCCTAGAAACAATCCCTGTCAAACGGTTTAGGAATGGTAATGATTTCTCTCCATCTTTGTAGTCAGCAGTGCATTTGTCAAATCCTGCATGTGATGTCTCCAAACATGAGTACTTGTCTCAAGTGTTGTCTGGCTACCATGTTGGTAGTTCATGAGCTGAGCTAGTTAACTGAATGTCCTTTACAGAACATTGCAGTCAACTCCAGAATTTTTTTGACATATGTGTTTTACAAGGAAATGTTTACGTTCAGTAGTTTGTCTTTGCTTTCTGAATGACCAACATCTCATACCATCTAAAACACAAAAGGGTCAGCTTCCAAATCTCCGCAGCTGTTTGCAAACCCTTAACTCTGTATGTTGGGGAATTGTGAAACACGTTCAGGGCCCCTACGCCACAGTGCTGAACAGTTAATCAGTTTTGTGGTTTCTTGGCAAGCAGTAGTTTGCCATTGCTTTCTGAACCGGCACTCATACCATTTCACAAAAACCAATGCAAGGATCTGCTGCTAAATCGACAGCAGCTGTGTTTCAAACGCTGTATACGGGATTACAAACTGAACCCGTAACCACTTTGCCACAGAGCCAGCAGTTAATGAGTTACGAAACCAAACCCCCTGGGCTAAAAGCTTTCATATTCTAGCCAGATTCAGATCCCAGCCCACTCATGCCTTTTCTACTGAGACTGACATCTTCTTTCTCCTTTATTTCCGTTCCCCTTACACTCCCTTTACTTTCTCACCTCCGATCAGGGAGTCTTATCTCACAGCGCACAGACTGATGGTTACCATCTGAGGACATGGAAAGAACACATAATTTCTCAGGAGGATTCATATTTTTCAGCTAAACACCATATGTTGTAGTTTTTTTTTAAATGTTGCACTTAACGCTGAATGTTAGAGGTCAGCATGGCTGAGAGGTTTAACACACTGAAACTTTTTTTTCTCTTGTGCATTTCTGCTGCATTGTGTGGTTCGTTCCACTCACTAGTCAGTTGGACTGAAATGTGGATTTCTGTCCTTGAATTAGGGACGTAAATTACAGGTACCTCTGAAGTCAGAGAAGGGTTTGTCTGATGGTGAGGGTCCCTGGTAATAGGGAAAGCTAACCCTCACACAACAATCAGTCCAGTTTACTTACTAATGGTAGCGGCAGCACTTATGTGGACTACTATTAAGTTCAAAGTAAACAAACTCCCAAAACAACGCTGAAGGTTTTCTCACACAACTTCCATTTTGTCAATTGTGAATTGCCAAAGAGCAAGTGCGACATAATGACGTAAACTAGATAGAGTAAGGTATCCTAGAACAGAAACGCTAGTAAAGGCAAGGAAATGACGTGACAACACAGAATCGTCACAAGACAATGTCAATAGAAACAACAGACAAACTTGGGACATTCTCAAAGACGGCAGCTTATGTGATTCGGTCGGCTTAATATTAACTTCATATCGAATTGGTGATTGAAACATGCCTGGAAATGGAAGAGATGATCAAGGAGGACAACGGTCATAGAAGTATTAACAAAGGCACAGGTGGACACAGAAACGGTAGGTCTGAAACGGCAGGAAGAACTTAGAAGATGGAAAGAAGGACGAGTAATGACAGTCAATATTCGATGGCCAGTAACATATGAGCGATTATATGTATGTATACTAAGGATACTGTGCCCCCTGGCCATAACAGGATCAGTATCAGTATGTAATTATTTATTATTATCATTCTTCTCATTATGATTACAGTATGCCTGTGCTGGAATAATAAACGGCGTAATAACTGACAACGTTCTTCAGTGTGGACTCCGTCATTATTTAGTTTGTTGGCTCTGAATCTGCCAATTGCGTTTGAGCCGTGGTTTATTTCTGAGTTGAAATGTTTAAATTATGATGAACCCCTGGATACTGCATGGCATGAATATATTTGTTAGGCTCACCAGTTACGTTTTCCGTTAATTTATTCATTAGACTCTAACTGTAAAAGATACATCAGTAATATCTTTCCATAATTACAGCAACAATAAAAGTATATCCTACCTTCTCAGCAAATGACCGGACATCAAAGAATAGGATGTTGATGTGACCAGAGTCCTGAACAACAACCGCCAGGAACAGGCCATCACAGCTGACATCCAAGTAGTGGACAGGACTGCCCAAGGTGATACTCACAAGGACTGGAATATCTTCAACAACCACTTTGCTTCTTTCCTTGCCTTTGCTTGCATCAATAGCAAGAAGATCTGCCGTCCTGACAACTGAAAAACCTGTCAATAAAATATAAACATTAGGTATTCTCAAAATCTGGCATATAGATGTCCTGCTCGCAGCAGGGACAATCAGCAATTACACGAGCATGCCCGCTACAATGATCCCAAGATATCTAGTATTATCTTTTTGCCCGTGTCATTCTCAGTCTCATTTTCCATTAATACTATGAGTTGTTACAATGTATTCCAGTTTATTTTATTTTCAAGATGTGAGCAAAGAATATAGACATTATCGCCTCTTCTGATGACTGCGATGTATTGCATTAGTATCTTAGCCTCTATTACAATGAAATTTTTTAAGCATAATTACATGGTGTAGTAAACAGAATACTACATACCTTGTTCAGTGGCGTAAATGAGGAGTCCATATTGTGATGAGCAGGCCAATAGCTTTCCTCGATGAGCTGAAATTTCATTGCCAGGGGAGGATACTCGGAATTTACACAGCTGAATAAACTCAAAGTCCTGCATAAGAATAGAAATGAAACGTGTTAACACAGCTCTTGTTGTTCAATATCTGTCAACTCAGAGTTTAAAGAAAACTCCAAATGGGGTTTTTGTTCTTCTTCTTCTTTTATTCATGCTAACGTCTACAATACATGGTTTTCCCAAGCAGTCACCCATCTAAGTACTAACCACACCCGTCGTCTCTTGACTTCAGTGATCGGACGAGTACAGGTATTTTCAACATGGTATGGCTGTAGACTGGGTTTTTGTTATTACTGGGAAGCTATAATGGCATAAAGGACAGTGTACCTGCTTACCAGAACAGCAGTCTGGGATCACACCAGAGTTTAGGGAACCAATATTAATTAGGTGGCAAGGTAGGGTGTATCCCTTATCAAAGGAAAAGGCACTTCCTTCCCTCAGATAGCCTATGGGACACCGTTGGACAAGGTGGAGTTCCTGTTTATCTCCTCAACCACGGTAATGTGAAACCAAGTGAGTAGATGGTGGATAGAGCTTCTGAGCAGCCGACAAGTAGTTGTTGGCTAGGGTCTCTAATTCACAATCGTAGGCATAGGATCTTACAGAGACAACAGCTACAGCCATTGAACAATACAGTCACTGCCAATAAGGAAAGCCATGACAGACTACCCTCATCAGAGATGCCTAAAGAAATCATGATTTGTCAAAACTGATGAGAACTGTGCATGGGGAAGGAAAAGAGATCAATACTTGGATGGTTGGCATCAATAGGACAAGAACACAGACCTAATCCAAGACTAGTTAGTTACTTAGTCGACAGATCATCCTCATTGTACATCAAACCATTCAGTTCATAAATGCTCGGATCCCCTCCTCAGTAAATCTCACAGCATGTAGCGGCTCACGACACCAGTTCTGTGTTGGTTTATTAATCTTCTTTGGCTTCCTACATAGCGTTGTTGTTTGGCCACTCCTCTTTCAACTTGCTGTTTTCGCAGTCTGGCCATGGTTGTAGATTCACAGTCATCTCAGGGTTCTCGCAAACGTCTTACTTCTCGTAGAGCATTCAGTATATCAACCCAGTCCATGGCTCATCTGCTGGCTGGTAACCTTCTTCCTCTCACTGCCACCAAATTGACGCACGCAGTAGAGGTATACAATTTCTCCTAACCTCTCTATTTTCTCATTCTGCGGTGTCTCCTTCAGTTCTTCATCCAGTGCTTGGGACAGTATGTTCTCTAGACGTTCCCATGCCTCCCTTCCGCAAGCAGGCGGGAACTTGATCTTCACGCGTGGACCATCAGAAATGTGCTCGGTTGCACTGCCAGAACAATCAACATGAATATTCTCAGCACTGTGGGGTTAGCCCTGGCTGAGATCTACTGACTCACCTGCCATATCAGTGACAGAGCCAATTTGATCACCCTGAGATGCACTCGTGCACTTCTTAAACCCCGCATGAATTCGCATCCCATGCTGCGTGGTGAAGCTTTTACCACAGACACACGGCCAGCCCAGACATGAGGCTGAAGTTGAAGTCTGTGTGTCGTTCTGAGTTGTTACCATTAGGGCACCAGTGGATCCATCATTCTCTTCCCCCCTCCCCCCTTTTGGTGGGTCCTGGGGGAATTTATTCATTGGATTTTGTACAACTTGGGTTTTAACCAGCATTAGGGGTTGTCTGCGGTTGACCCACATGTTTCCAGTGAGGTCAATTCGCCACTATGCTGCAGCAGCACCAGTCTTTCCAGATCGCCAATCTGTCTTTCCAGATTGATAGACTGCCATATATCAGTGGTAAAAACTATGCCAGGGAGCAAGCACGACAAGAGGCCTCTGATCATCAGAAGCCGTTCCCCCTCAAACAAATGTTTCGGCCCCTTTACCTTCCTGACTCTCTGGGGGCGGACCCGTCTGGGTCATGACTCCCAGACGTCTTTCTCCTGTCATGCATATCTATCGAGACTTTCCCTTGACTTCACAGTGGCTGTTGTTTCGGTCTCATTGTGAGGTGGTACTCTTCTGGAGAGGTTTTTGTGTTACTGAGGTTGTTCTTCTTGAGACACGGTGACTAACATTGCAGGCAAAGTTGAACCATTTACTGCATATCCTTGTCCCACCCTGTATTGCTCTTGCTCCATAGCCAGCTCGAGGCCTTCTCCGCTGCCTCGCTCAGTCTTTTAAGTGCCCGGGTTCTTGTTCGTCCCTTTACACCTCGTTGTTTTACCTCGTTGTATGTGGAGTTGGTAACAAGGCTCTAGCGCCTACCTCAGTGGCGAAAAGCCTGACAATATATCCTTCTTGTCTCAGGCTTGCGACCATGTCACTGTATTTCTCCATCTTATAGATGTGCTTTTGTGCTGCTCCTCGACTCTTGACTCGAACGGAAGAAAATCTCAATTAGTACTAACTGTTGAGTCGATGGAGAGCACACTACAAACATCTGGTCACAGCTGAAACTTCAGGATTTTGGCTTTGTATTTGCCACAGCCCTCAAGACAAGGTCTAGTGTCAGCTCCGTCTTCAGCGTCCTCGAGGATGGATGGCAGGCTGTTAGGGCAGTTGAATATGTAATTTGATAAATTTGTTTCAAATGTAATTATTAGCAAATTTTACCAGTGTGTGTATTTTGTTATGTAACTGTTGATAACTGACAATCGAATTATCAATTTTGAATTGCGTAGTCCCAGTACAGGATAGGTATATATATCCTGATATCAGATGACATCGTAATGAAGTAAAATAAACATAAACAGATTAAACCTCACTTAAAATTTCTGAGTATTTATTTTTATTATTTTTAATGAAAATGAATTCGACAAGACACAATAGACACTACGAACTTGACAACTGAACAAAAGAATATAATCCAAGACAATTCATCGTCTACTGACCCTAACATCTCTCTCTGGCGGACTGTTATCCGACATTTTGCCTACAAACGATTCACTTTCAGTTTCAGTTTTAGTTTGACTGGCGTTCTCCCTGATTTCTTCTCCGCGTTTCAAACAGCAAGATACAGGAACAGGAAATCTCCACTGTGCGGAGTATACAGAAGAGATCACCTGGAACGGGTGTTAGCTATTCTCATCTCATCACTTTCCTCTTGTACCTTGCGGTGTCGATGTGAAGCATAAGCATCTGGAGAGCGCCCGCTTATGGGCTTCATGTATCGATATTCCCATGGACTCTGTTATTCCCTGCGTCTATCGTTTACGTAGTCGGCCTCTTCCTCTGCTTCCCTCTGGTCTGTACATCATTGCTTGTTGTGGTATAGCAGTGGTTCTCAACCTTTTTTGGCCCATTCCCCCCTTCACCATATTTTCAGAACGCCATCCCCCCCCCCCCTTCCTATCAAAAATTTGGCCCGTTCCCCCCTTCATCGTATTTTCAGAACGTCATTCCCCCCCCCTTTCATATTTCCTATCTAAAAATCCCCTCACCCCTACACAGTATACGTAAAAATGGAAGATTAATTTAATAGCACATACTAAAACAAGTCTAGACATCCACATAAAACATGATTTGTGGGTCTACTTACTTTATAAAATGAATTTTAGAAGGACGAGACATACATAACTGTAAAGTATGAAGGGAAAAACTATGTCAAGTAATCGGTTCTTGTATTAACACGATCTTGAAATGGTCTTCATCCCCCCCTCCCCCTGGAAACCATGAAATTCCCCCCTGGGGGGGAATTCGCCACCGGTTGAGAACCACTGTGGTATAGTATATATATATATATATATATATATATATATATATATATATATATATATATATATATATATATATATATATCTTATATATAAATTAGGATCTCCGTCTGTCTGTCTGTCTGTCTGTCTGTCCGTATGTCTGTATGTCCGTCTGTCCTTTGTGCGCTCGCGAACGGCCCATCCGATTGAGATGAAATTTTCTACACGCCTTTCTTTCATTCCAGAGCTGCCCACTGTCATATTTTGTTAGTGTGAAATCGCCTGCTTACTCAGTATTATTTCATTTTTCATTTTTCATCATAATTTCATATATCTCAGGGGACCTAACTCTGTAAAAGTTATTTCAAGGGGCATAACTTTTCTGTATAACTTATAGTCATATTGTGGCATCGTTTTCAAAGATTTATAAACTCTTTGTCCATAGTTATATACCGGCATATGAGTTATAATAAATAATGATACAATCTGTAAGGCATTTTCAAAGTTTTCATAAAAATAATGCACAATGCATAACATTGTAACTCATCTTTTTTTGCTTAAGAAGTTACTGTAGTCATGCAGGTGATTAGAAAGAGTTTTCATTAAAAATAATGGATGGTGTGTGGAAGAACGTTCTTTATGAATTTAATGAAGCCGGACAGGGTCAGGCAGACAGATAGACAGACAGACAGACAGATAGACAGTCGGGAACAGGAACTTATATGACTACTTATATAAATTAAATGAGATGCTTCACACCAGGAGCTGTGCGATGCCGGGCCAGGTCAGACAGACAGACAGACAGATAATCGGTAACGGGAACGGGAACTTATATGACTACTTATATGAATTAAATGAGATGCTTCCCACCAGGGACTGGGCGAAGCCGGGCAGTGTCAGCTAGTCTTATATATAAATTAGGATCTCCGTCTGTCTGTCTGTATGTCTGTATGTCCGTCTGTCCTTTGTGCGCTCGCGAACGGCCCATCCGATTGAGATGAAATTTTCTACACGCCTTTCTTTCATTCCAGTGCAGCCCACTGTCATATTTTTTTAGTGTGAAATCGCATGCTTACCCAGTATTATTTCATTTTTCACTTTTCATCATAATTTAAAATATCTCAGGGGACCTAACTCTATAAAAGTTATTTCAAGGGGCATAACTTTTCTGTATAACTTATAGTCATATTGTGGCATCGTTTTCAAAGATTTATAAACTCTTTGTCCATAGTTATGTACCGGCATATGAGTTATAATAAATAATGATACAATCTGTAAGGCATTTTCAAAGTTTTCATAAAAATAATGCACAATGCATAACATTGTAACTCATCTTTTTTTGCTTAAGAAGTTACTGTAGTCATGCAGGTGATTAGAAAGCGTTTTCATTAAAAATAATGGATGGTGTGTAGAAGGGCATTTTTTTAAGTTACTTTTTTTGTTGTATGAATTTAATGAGACGCTACACTCCAGGAGCTGGGCGAAGTCACGCCGGGTCAGATAGATAGACAGACCCACCTTTTCGCTGCAGTTGTCTACTCCTCCTTTTCCTTCTTCTGCTGATGCTGCTGCCGCCGCTCCATTTACCCAAGTTAATTGTTGGGGGAAGATGTAAAGATCTTTCAAGTGCTCTTTCAAATGCTTTTTGTAAGTTGGTCTTCGTTTATCTAAGGTTGTTCTAACTGCAACCAATAAATGATTAGACAGACAGGCAGACAGACAGACAGAGAGGGAGGGACGGACAGACAGACAGACAGACAGACAGACAGACAGACAGACAGACAGACAGACAGACAGACAGACAGACAGATAGTCGGTAACGGGAACGGGAACTTATATGACTACTTATATGAATTAAATGAGATGCTCCCCACCAAGGACTGGGCGATGCCGGGTCAGACAGACAGACAGACAGACAGACAGACAGACAGACAGACAGATAGTCGGTAACGGGAACGGGAGCTTATATGACTAATTATATGAATTAAATGAGATGCTCCCCACCAAGGACTGGGCGAAGCCGGGCCGGGTCAGCTAGTAGTATATATAGTTTGGTCATTCAAGTAGTAGGTTACCAACTAACAGTATACCGTATACTGTTAGTTGGTAACCTACTACTTGAATGACCAAACCATTTGACTTGCTGTCTTCTAATAAACTCTAGCGCAGCTATAATCTCCACTTTAATCCTGATTTCTTCATTTCTGATCTTATCTTCTTGATACATTGAGTATTCTTCTCAGCAATATCATTTCTGTTGTGATTTTTCTTCTCTCTTTTTCTGTCATTGGCCAAATTTGGCATTGGTAACAGAGAGTTGGTAGGAAGATTGTGTTGCAAAGTGCTTTCTTAGTTGTTATTGATACATGTTTGTTCGTTTGTATTGTTGCCATTTGTCCACTGAGTTGGTGTGCCTTATTGCATATAATTTCGATTTCGTTAGTTAGTCGTCAGATTATCATATATCCTTTATGTGTTTTATTCAATCCATAAGTGATCGGTTCCCCTTCTCAGTGTCTCCCTCACCACACAGCGACGACGACATAATTTCTGTTTGTTGACTATTCTTGCCTGGCTCCCCGCAGAACGCTTCTGTTTGGCTTCACCTCTTTTCACTGAAGTTCTCGCAGTGTCAGTGTTGCAGATTCGCAGTCGTCTTTTCAATCAATCAGGTGCCGTCTCCACAATGAAGGTGGGCTGCTATGGATCTCCAACACTGCCTGTCTCTCGATTTGACTGTACTTTCTGTCAGACTGATTTTCCTCCATCTCTTGACGTTATCTTCCCACTTGTATCGTTGTCTAACTCTTGCTGGCTTGCCCTCGACCTTGCCCTCCAGTATGGTACGCCGCTATTTCTGACGGCATATTATAAGGGAGAGTTCAACAGTGCCCTTAAAGTCATCTGTGCCGAGCCCATAATCGATTACAGATAGAAACAGTCGGTTGTTTCAAAAAAGATGGTAACTATAGTCCCATAACACATAACAGATGATGCTACCGTTGAATGTGAAGTGTAAGGTTTCACATGTTGTTGGCCACGACGTATACGAATAAGAGTGGATAGTGTTCACCTAGCCAGTCTCCGTGGCCAAAGGCTTGCGAACGCGGTTCATGAGCCGCATACCAGAAGTTTGAAACGTAGCCGCGACCGATTTGTGCAGCAGACCGTGTCGCGTTGTGTTATAACGTGTTGGTATGGGAGCCAGTCGTTCAGGAAGCAATGGCAAGTTACTGAACGTAAATACTTGCCACATCAACAGCAACTGAAAAATGCTGGTGTTGACTGCAACGTCCTGCAAGAGATATGCAACATTTAAAACATCAAAAACAAAAAAGTGTTCACCTACGTTGCCTTTCCTTCTCAGAAATTCTCCATTTTTCGCCTGTTTATGACTTTTCCTGGATTGGCAACCATGTTAAATTAATTCTATGTAACATACCTGCTCCGCGGAGAAGTAGTTGCCACTGCAGTTCATAATTCCGCATACCGCTTTCGAAATACAGCTGCGGGAGATTTGGCAGCAAACCGCCTTGTGTTGGTTTCTTACGAAATGTTATGGGTGCTGGAAATGGTATTCGTGCCGGTCGTTCAGCAAGCAATGGCAAACTACTGAACGTAAACTTGCCCAAGAATCACGAACAGCAAAAAAATGCTGGGGTTGACTGCTACGTCCGTAAAGGATATGCAACTAACTTTTTTTTATGGGTGTTGATCATTCAGAAAGCAATAGCAAACTACTGAACGTCAACTTGCCAAGAGATCACAAAAAGCAACACCAAAAAAAATGCTGGGGTTGACTGCGACATCCTGTAAAGGATATGTAGCTAATAATAAACTTAGAACTTAACTAAGTGACATGCAAGAACTATTCTTCTTCTTCTTTCGTTCGCCTGAATTATGTTTATAACTGCAATGTTGTCTCTTGTATGAATCTAACAGTCTTTTTTAGTTCAGTCAGCGGTCCATAGAGTTTATCTTCCACTGTCGTCTCTCTAGGCCAGAAGGTTCGCCTGGATATGTTGTAGTTTGGGCAAGAACTATGTTTCTAACGTTCATTGACCGTGATTTATTGCACACAATGTTCTTCATTTGATAGAATACGGTTTTCGCTTGTCCTGTTCTGTTCTTTGTCTGAATCACTAGCGAAGGATAATATATCACTAAATATGACTTCCCATTTAGACAGAAGAACGATATATCGCTAAACTATGGTCATTGTGTTGTTGTCTTGCGCAATTTCAATGCTCAGTGAACGGAAATGTACGCTATAATACTTGTTCATTTGATTGTGTACCGTGTTTGGTTCACACCTACATACTGATTGGCACTGAATCAGTTATCTGTGTGTCTGTGTGATGTATCTTCCATCTGGTATTATCCGTGTGCTTAGATATCTGAATTTCTGCACTTGCCCCCAAAATAGTGTCATTTACTTTATTGTACATTTAGACACAGTTTGTTTCTTTGATATTACCATGACTTTTGTCTTTCTGTTATAAAGAAAATGCCGATTTATTTCACGTTCTACAACAACTGTATCTATAATTTCCGGTAGTTTCTTCTAACTTGTTGCTATCAAGACGGTGTCATCAGCATAACGTAAGTTTTTTGTTTTGTTTTAATATATATAAATCATGCCCCTTAGGGTCCCTGGCATATTTTCTGTTGATTTCATGATATTCAATGCACAATGAGAACAAATCAGGTGATAATGCCCAACGCTCTTCTTTATACACTGAAATGTTCCTACAAGGTTGTTGATTCTTATTGCTGCTGTTTGCTGCCAATATATGTTCTTTATTATTCGCAGATAGTTGCTTTAAATGTTCAGCAGCTTTAAGCAATTTTATTATTTCCGCATGTTTCACATTGTCAAATGCTTTTGTGTAGTCTATGAAACATATGTTCAGATCAGACTTTACTTCTAAATCCTTTTTTTTCAGTTTGGTGTTTGGACGACAGACTGAGATCGAATGTTCGTTCTCCTCGTGTTCTTTATCCATCACTGAAGCATAGGCTCTCAACCAGCTAATACCAAACCGTACTATCTTTTACTATCGTCTGCAGCTCTTATGTCCTTCTTACCATATCCATCTCTGTCTCTACTTCTCTTCTAGGTGTGTGTGTTTCTCTCTATTTGCTTTGCCCGTGGGTTCTAGAGAAAGAACTTTCTTGTTGTGCTATTATTTGTTTTTCTCAACGTCCGTGTCTTTTTCTCGTCTCTGGATTCGCTGGAATATGTCTAGTTCTTTCCCTACACCCCGCTTTGGTGATCCTTTATACCATTTTAGTGCTTCTGTTCTGTGCTTGTACCAGGTAATGAATGTTTATAGCTTTCTAGGTAGATCAGTGGTGAGAAACAGACGTAGTGGTTGGGGTTTCATTGCGAAGACTAATGGACGATGCTTGAAAAGGAGAGTCTGCCATATTATATGTGGCATGTCGAGGTGGAAGCAGTAACAGCAGCTTTCCGATAGTTGAATAAGACATCTGCAACACAAATTGTGTTCATTACGAACTCACGGAGTATGCTTAGTATGATGGAGAACAAAACGTTTCGTGTAGAATGGCTTGCCTCGCTTCAGAGGTCACATTTGTGAGAATTGTATGCATTTTCTGCCCTGCTCATGGGTTAATGAACAGGCTGATAGGCTGGCAGGGAATGCACCTCTCAGTGGTAGATTACCTATGGACAAGGGAGAGGTGGTCGGGCGCCTGTGGGACCAGGTGGAGACAGCAGTGGAACAGACTGACCACATGTAGGTGAAGTAAATGATTTGGCGGGGGACTGGCAGGGGCTCTGGATGAATTTCAAACTGAGAGGGAAGACCAGGAGAACTTTCAATCAGATAGCAGTTGCAACATTTAGCAGTGTGATTCATCGCTGGCTGTTGAAAGAGGGGACGGAGCGCGTGTGGGAATGTTCTCCGTGTAGTGATGTCGTTTCTTAGATCAACACAACAACTATACTCTTTTTTAATAATTGTTTTAGTCGTTTTGTGTGCTTCTTAATCATACAGCAGTACAGCAGGTCAACATGATCGAATGGGTAAGAACGCGTGTTCTTAGACATCCGGTGCGCTGATACTGAGGTAAGCGGTTCAACCCCTACACCGGACAGCTGGACTAAAATGTTGACCTGTCATCCTTGACTTGGGGATGTAAATTACAAGTACCTCTGCATTCGGAGTGAGTTCGCCTGAGGGCGAGGGACACTGTTAATAGGGGAAGGTAATCCACACGCAAAATCCAGTCCATCACTAGTAAAAATAGAGTGTATGGACTACGCCTGAGTTCAAAGCGAGCGGGCGAACATTAAAAATACAGCTGTCCTGATTTAACGCTCTCAGCTTCCTTGATGACGAATACCCACAGGACCTCTGGATCCGAGTCTACACAGATGGGTCAGCACAAAATGCTGTTCGAAATGGAGGAGCGGGAGTGTATATAGAATACCCTAATAATACTAGAGACACGGCCAGAATTCCAACAGGAAAGTACTGCCGTAATTATGATGCTGAAATTGAGGCAATCAAGATAGCAACAGAGAAATTACTAAATACCAGCCGTGGTACACAACCTGCGGTGATATTGACAGATGCAAAATCCGTAATAGAGGCGCTCCTGTCTGGGAAATTGCCAGTTCTGAGGACACTACTTTCTGAACTTAGCAGTCAGCGTAAGATCACCATACAGTGGATACCATCCCACTGTGGAATCCCCGGAAACGACAGAGCTGATCGATTGGCTAAGGAAGGTGCACAAGAAGAACAACCAGATGTGCCTATTACATACCACCAAAAGAAAAGAATGATCAAATCAGTCAGAAGACCACCAAACCTTACTCAAGACGACTACCACGTTATGGACAGACCAGAACAGGTCATTCTTCTGCGCCTCAGAACAGGACACAATAGATTACGCAACCACATGTATACAAAATTCACGATTGGTGACTCAGCCATGTGCACATGTGGTTTGGCGTCGCAGACAGCAGAGCACATACTCCAGGATTGCCCAAACTACAACATATCCAGGCGAACCTTCTGGCCTAGAGAGACAACAGTGGAAGATAAACGGACAGTCAAAGGCTAGGGAAAGCATCCCGAAAAATGCTTGTCGAAATCGGATGTACTGAGCCACAGGCTTGACAAAGAAGTGCAACGTAACTTTATCATTTCATGATGCCACAGATGAAAATTAATCGTTATGGTGCTAATCCCGTGAAGTCCCATCAGGCGGTGATAGTGCCGGGCCCCCTGCCTCGAGGGGGTCCACCCATGACTACTGGTGGTCACCTTCCCCTGTGCTGTGGAGTCAGGGCACAGAGGAGTAGGTTAAGAGCTATTGACCAAATACCAAGGACCCTCAACATACTACAGTGGAATGCCGAAGGAGTTTATAACAAGAAAGAATCCCTGACACAGCGTCTTCATAAAGATAGAATAGATGTGGCATGCATTCAAGAGACACACCTCAACGCCAAGCGCAAATTTTCAGTCAGGGGATATCAGGCCACACGTTTCGACCACGAAGGACATAAAGGAGGAGTTCTAATACTTACACGAAATACAATACCTTGCAGCGAAGTATCTGTGATCTCTGACAACCAAACAGAAATTATAGGTGATGATATAATGATAAAGGACGTGAAAATAAGAATTTACAATCTTTATAGCCCAGCAGATAAGGATCTTACACTCTCAAACATGAAAATAACTGACACAAATTGCATTATTGTCGGAGACTTTAATAGCCGTTCAGAAAGATGGGGATACCCAGATACTGACAAAAGAGGAGATGAAGTGGAGGACTGGGAAATAGACTCAAATCTCCATCTACTCAACAAAGCGGATGACACACCGAGCTTCTACTCCAGAAGATGGCTTACCACTTCTACTCCAGACTTAGCTTTCTGCACAGGAGACATCCTCCACAAAATCGACCGCCATGTGCTGGACCAATTAGCAGGTAGTGACCACAGACCAATCAAACTTGTAATGAATATGGAGTATGTTCCACAAGAGCAAATGCCCTTGCCCCGCTGGAATTACAAACGAGCAGATTGGGACAGATTTGCCACACTAACAGACAAATATTGTGAAAATATAAATACACGATATGGCAACATGAAGCAAATGGTGGAAAGTCTAAACAGAGCAATAATACAGGCAGCCACTGAGTCCATTCCAAGAGGAGCGAGGAAAAATTACAAACCATACTGGACTGAAGAACTACAAAGTTTGGAGGACAAAGTTGAAGATGCCAGGAAGACAGCAGAGAGAGAACAAACAATTGAAGCGAACATCTCTCTCAAAGCCATCTCAGCAAAATATAAAAGAACAGTAAATCAAACAACAAGAGATTGTTGGAGGGAAAAAACAGAAAACCTGAATTTTGACAGGGATGGAAACAAACTATGGAAACTAGTGAAAGCCATGAACAATGAAGGACCTAGAAACAAACAAATAACAATTAAACAAGGAAATGCCTTGCTTACAGGAAAAAAGGCTGCAAATGCACTAATGGAACACTATGCCAGTGCAAACCACATTGATATTACAACCGAACAGAAGAAAGCAATCAAAGATAAACAGATACATCATAGTAATACAGAGACAGCAGCAGAATATATGATGGTAAATCTAACAATGGAAGAAATGGAACAGGCAATGAATACCCTAAAAAAGAAGAAATCACCAGGAAAGGATGGAATCACAAATGAAATGCTAATAGGACTAGGGACAAAGGCAAAAAAGAAACTACTAGCAGTCCTAAATTACAGCTGGAAGAGGGGAATAGTCCCACAGGCATGGAAGGAAGCTATACTAATACCAGTCCCAAAGAAAGGAAAAGACCTAGAAGAACCAAATGGCTATCGACCTATCAGTCTACTTAGCTGTGTAGGAAAATTAATGGAACGCATTATCAATGGCAGGCTAACATGGCATCTGGAAGAAAACAAACTCTTATCACCACACCAAGCAGGATTCAGAAAGTACAGATCCACTGAAGATCAAATAACCTATATAGCTCAGGAAATAGAGGATGCCTTCCAAGAGAAAACGCACACACTAGCGGTCTGGATAGATTTAGAAAAAGCATTTGATAAAGTATGGAAGGAAGGACTGAAAGTAAAATTGCAAAAAATGCATGTTTGTGGGAAAATGTACAAATGGATCAGCCACTACCCTGAGAACAGAACTGCCAGGACAAAAGTACAAGGACAAACCAGCAAAATGATGCTGTTGGAGCAAGGTGTTCCCCAAGGAGGAGTTCTTTCACCAACATTATTCCTAGCATATATAAACGACATCACGGAAAATTTTCCAGCCAGAGTACACACATCATCCTTTGCAGATGACCTAGCCATATGGACATCTGAAGAATATATTAGTACAGCTAACAGCAGAATACAGCAAGCCCTATTAGCACTAGAGGACTGGTCAAAATCATGGCTAGTGAAGATAAGCGAGGAGAAAACAACATGCACAGTGTTCTCCCTCTCAAATAAAACTCAGCAACCTAAGCTGGTATTGAATGGAAAAATATTGCGCCATGAAGAAAATCCAAACTATCTCGGAGTCACCTTTGATCGTCGCCTGACATGGAAAACACAGGTTGAGAAAAATCGAACAAGAGCAAGGCAAAGAATGGCAATCATGAAAAAGCTTGCTGGTACAACGTGGGGAGCAGATGAGAAAGTTCTCAAGAAGCTATATACTGGACGGGTGAGGCCAGTACTGGAATATGGCATTGCAGCTTGGGCAACAGCAGCTAAGTCAAACTTTAACAAAATAAGTAGAGTCCAAAACCAAGGAATGCGAATCATAACTGGAAGCCTGAAGACAACGCCTATTAATGAACTAGAAAAGATCACTTGTTTACAACCAATGCAGGACAGAAGAGATAGCAGAGCCCAGCAACAAGCAGAAAAATTTAGAAGATTGACAGACCACCCTATGTATAACAGGTTTAATAGTTTTGGAAAAGGAAGACTGAAGCGTAGCAACTTTGTAGAAACTGCAAAACGAAAGATTAGGGCAGATCCCATACTTAACATATCAACAGTCAAGCCCATTTACTATGCACACAACTTCCCAGCTTGGAGACAGCAGCAATTGCCTGAGATGATAGAAAACATTCCTGGTATTGAGAAAAAGAACACTCAGCATGAAACCGAAAGAAGAGAAATAACCCTAACTACATAAAAGAACATTACCCAAGCAGCAATTGGACCCATGCATATACAGATGGATCAGCCAAAAATTCAATAGAGAATGGAGGAGGAGGAATTCTCCTAAATTTAAAAAATGGAGTGAAAAAAACACATTCAGTGGCAACTGGAAAGTTTTCAAGTAACTTCAAAGCAGAGGTAGAGGCTCTGAAAACTGCAGCAGAAATGCTCTTGATGGAGGAAAATAAAGAGAAGCAAATAGCTATCTTCACAGATGCAAAGTCAGCTGTCTCAATACTGAAGAGCAATAACAGCACAGAAATAGCTGACCTAAGAGCAGCACTCCATGGTCTAAGCCAGAAATCCAAAAAAGTTGTAATACAGTGGATCCCATCACATTGCAGTATACCTGGAAATGAAGAGGCTGACAGACTGGCAAAAGAGGGCGGACGACTACCACAGCCTGACATAGACATAATTTACAATGAGGCAAAGAGGTTGATAAAAAGCATCTATAAAACCAAAATGGGAATCAAAGCATCCAGGCCACCAGAAGGATGATGCATATTACAAACTCGACAGAAGAGAACAAGTAGCAATCTTCAGACTCCGCACAGGACATAACAGGCTGAAATACCACTTGTTCAATAAACTAAAGATAGGAGATACCGATGAATGTAATTGTAGAACTGGAAAAATGACAGCAAAACATTTGCTGCAGGATTGCCCAACGTATGCAGAACAGAGAAAGATATTTTGGCCCACACCTGCTTCATTTGAGGACAAGCTCTATGGAGATGTCAACAAGCTCAAGTTGACCGCAGCTTACTTTAACTACATACAGGTTGACATTTAAAGGTGTATGAAGAAGTATTCAGACTGCCACACTTCATACCACAGGTATGTCAGTTACAAAAGCCTCCCAGAGGCATGAAATGGAATATTGCTCGGATAGCAAATCCATTACGTGGAAAGTCCGAATCAAAAGCTCACTGTGTGGGCTTCAAATAAGGTGGAAAAAGTGTCATAGTGGCACGAAATGGAATATTGCTCGGATAGCAAATCCATTGCGCGGAAAGTCGAAAGCTCACTGTGTAGATGTCATCTGCACACTGCATTCTTCTGGTTTCCGGAGGAACAGCCTATGGTGAACGGAAGTCCCAATATACGGAAGTGAGGCTAAGCAGCCATGTGCAGGACGTGACGATTCCTCGGGTGAGCCCAGTACCAGAGCGCTGTGTGTTGGCTCTGCAATTATGGAAGCCTCCTTGGATGGCGGGGAATGCCCATGGTCTGCCCCTGCCTTCCCTTGAGGGCCGACCAGGATGTCTTTGGCTGTTCTATATGGGCCAGCTAGGATGGGAGATAACACCACAACAGTGAGAGTCAAACGTCCTAAGAAACCCCCGGGAAGGTTAACCCGGTCAACAAATGCCCGCAGAAGTCGGATGTGTCGGCCTAACGGCGCAAGAACGCAGCTCTGCTGCAAACAGGCACAACGCAATCACATCCAAAAAAAAAAAAAAATCCGGATGAACGAAGAAGAAGAAGAAGAAGAAGAACTAAGGTTTCCCCGGGAAGGTTAATTGGGTCAACACACACCGGCAGAAGTCGGATGTGTCGGCCTAAAGACGCAATTAAACAGGCACAACGCAATTACATCTGAAAAAACACCCCGGATGAACGTAGAAGAAGAAGAACCAAGGTTTCACCGTGGAGATTGGGTTATAATTTGCTTGATTTATTCTTTTTGTCTTATGCCAATGAATGTTTAGATCGAATCGCTGTAGCTTCCCACCAAGTCCAGATTTTTTACATCATAAAGTGAATTATGTTGGATTGTTTTGTCAAGCCTATGGCTAATTTTACCCCTATTCTGTGGCGATGTAGTTACGGACGCAATTCGTAATCCCACACATCGCGTTCGAGACACAGATGCTGGAAATTTTAACCTTGCTTTGATTTTCATGTAGTGGCATAAGTGCCGATCATTCGGTAAGCAATGGCAAGCTACCGAAAGTAAACTTAACAAGAAATCATAAACAGCCAAAATGCTTGGGTTGACTACGATGTCATCTAAAGGATCTGCAATTAGCTTTTATGGCTCAGTTCACCCGACTTCGAGAAATTATTTTTTAGGTTTGTTTTCCCATGCCTTTGACTGTCCTCAGTCTACCTAAAAGACAGCAGGTTTGTGTCTCTCGTCGTCCGGTTCGTGTCCCTTGAGCTGTCGGACATAAGAGACCATACCAAAAGATGCGCTACCGTCGACATAGCTCTTCGGGTCATTGGAACACGCTATCGCCACTCTCATTGAATGTAAGAAAGAGAGTGCCGAAGTGCCATATAGAACCTGTTTGGCTGTATGGCAGCGAATCTCGGAATGTAAATGAAAACATTAAGTTCATTAAGAAGAACTTGAATGCAACAGAGATGTAGTTCCTAAGACGAATATTGCGCATTCCTGGACTGCCACAGTAACTAACAGTGACTGTCCGAAAGAGGCTAATGAAAATAGAACATTATTTACAACAATAAGAAAGAAACAAACGTATTTTTTGGGTCACGTGATAAGAACTGAGGCATTGCAGAACACCACGACGACAGGAAAGATCGAGGGGGAAGAGAGGCAGAGGTACATCAAGAGAAATTATGCTTGATGGATTGAGACTGTGACATGGAGGAATATAAACAGCAGAGTTGACGCAGAACACCACAGACCGAGATCTGTGGAGAGCCATGAACACCTGCACCTACGCTTGATGATGATGCTGACGATGATGATGTTGAGTCCTTGTTTAAAAGCGACGAACACGGCAAGTTAGTGGGCATGTGGCTGGGAAGATTATGATGCCCTTTCCCGCCGATGGGACCCGCGGTGGCGTATTAGCTAGGCGCTTGCCTCCCGGTCCTGTGGTTATGGGTTCGAATTCGTATCGATTGATTGATTGATTGATTTAGGAATCGACATCACAGCATTCGGGGCATTCCCATAAGTGCTCCGTCCCCATCCTCGGCAGCCAGTAAAGAGTTCCAACACTAATAGTACCAGTAGCAATCAGATTATAAGTCCGTCTCGCCTTTCCTTTGAGCGTTGAGCGTCGGCCAGATCCCTTCGTCACTCCTCGTTATCTCATTCTTGCCAGACCATGGTAATCCATTTGCTCCTCCGAGGTGTGCACGTGCTCCCACAAGGCCGCAACCACGTCTGCCTTGTCATGTATCCATACTCCACCAAGTTCTGCAGAGCCAGCCAATCTGTCCGCCTGTTCATTTCCCAGCACACCGGCATGCCCCGGAGAAAAGATCCAGGCGATGCTTGTCACCCGTGACCTCCGAAGCGAAGCAAGCCACTCCGCACGAAGTCTGCCCGTCTTCACCCTCGTCAGCATGCTTTCTGAATCAGTTACAATCACGATGTGTGTGTGTGTGTGTGTGTGTGTCGTATTCTCCATCCAGCGGAGAGCCGCAGTGACTGCCTCCACTTCCATTCTTAAGCTGGATGTTTGTGGTATCATATGCCAGGCTCTCCTGCCCCAAATATCGACCATTAGCTTTGGCTATGAACCCCCAGCCACTTCTCTCACCTCTTGACACCGAACCATCTGTGTAGATAATCACATCACTCCAGTGAGCATTGTCCTGAATTAGTTGCTGGATTTCCACTTCCGTGGCCCCTGCTGGCCACTCCCTGCACTCCCGGCTTAATGTGATTATAACTCTGCACAAGTCTGACTGCTCCGCTGGCACTCTGACCCACTCCTCTCCACGCCTAATGTTCTCCAAGGGACACACCTGTCTGATCGTATCCTCCGCCTGAGTCATCCATGATTTCCCTCTTATCAGTCGCTGACCCTTAACTGCGTCCAGCGCCTCATGCAGTGGGTGGTCTGTGTCTGCAGCTACTCTGAGGTATGCCTTCGCCTGCATCACCTTGAGCCTACCAGCAACAGTCGGCAGACCAAGGATGTAACGCATACACACTACTGGGGTGTCTCTAGTGCATCCCAGAATGACCCGCATAGCTTCGTTCTGTATGCCCTCTAACTTCACCAGCTGACTCTCAGAGACAGTGAGCAGACCTAATCCATAATCAATTACTGAGAGGATCAAGTGCTGGTATAGTGTGAAAAGCATTCTCTGCTCTATGTCCATTGCAGCCATAGTTTTAAGTGCATTGAGTCCCTTTTGAGTTCTTGTCACGACCGTCTCCACATGGTCCTTGAAGGATAGGCTCCTGTCAAATGTGATCCCCAGATACTTCAGTTTGCTCTCTCTCTGCTGACATTTCTACCATCTATCGCGAGGCTTGGGACATCAGCTCTTACAATCCTGTTGTCCAGAGAGCACCACAAAACAGCCGCCTTTTCCCGGTGGATGACAGCACTCATTTCTGTGCACCAGTCAATTACTTTATCTACTGTCGCCTGTAACTCCTGGGCTGTTTGCTCCCTATCTCTCCCCTGCCTATATGCAAGAATATCATCTGCAAATGTTAGTATTCTTCCAACCCCTGATGCTTCTAGGTTTGCAATCTTGCTCGTATACACATTAAAGAGCACCGGCGAGACTGCAGATCCATGTGGCAGTCCCGGGGTTGTCATATGTGGCTCTGAGGTCCATGCACCCAGACGGAGAGAAACCCGACGAGAGTGCAGGACGGCTGCTATCCAGTTCACCAACCAGGGATTGACCCCCTTCTCCATCAGTTCGGTCATCAAAATATCATATCGAACTCTATTGTACGCATCGTCGAGATCAAGCGCTACCGCCATCGTTTCCTGTCTACTCTGGAACCACTCATAAACATCAAAGGCAAAAGTGGCTGCATTAGACCAGGTATCTTTTCCTGGCCTGTAGCTCCCCAGGCCTCTTGGAAGAAGCTTCCCCCTTTACAAAAAATCCTGCAGCTTAACAGCGACTATCTTCTCTAAGACCTTCCCAAATGTATTTTGAAGGGTGATGATCCTAAAGCCGCTAAGCTTTGATTGATCCTTGAATGGTTTTGGGAGAGGGATGAGATAGCTGTACACCCAATCCTGCGGTACTGATGCTGTCCTTTAGAACTCGAATTCGTATCGAGGTGGATTAAACAAGTGACGAGGACTCCCAGTTCGACCCAGCCTAAAATGAGTACCAGGAAATGTCGTGGGGAGTCCAGGCGGCCGGCGAGATGTCGACCACATCATCTGGAGCGGCCATTGGTCTATACAAATATGGGTCTGGCACCACATGCTCAATGCGTCTTGAAGAGTGTAGAAGGGGACTTGACTGACTCGCAGACAGACAGACTGGCTGCTAAGTAGGTAATAGATAGGCAGGCAGACAGAAAGAGAGGTTGGTAAGTAGGTATGTAGATAGGCAGGCAGACAGACAGATAGGAGGGAAGGTCGGTAGGTAGGTATGTAGATAGGCAGGCAGATAGACATATAGACAGACAGGAAGAAATGTAGGTAGATATGTGGATAGTCAGGCTGACAGACAGGAAGAAAGGTTGGTAGGTAGGTATGTAGATAGGAGGGCAGACAGACAGACGGGAAAGAAGGTTGGTAGGTAGGTATGTAGATAGGCAGGCAAAACAGACAGACAGGAAGGTAGGTAAATAGATAGAAAACATACTGACTACAAATTGTCTAGAAAATCAATAAATCAATCAGGTGCCGTCTCCACAACGAATTTTGGCCTCTGAACAGTCATTGAAGTGTGTCGAATTTTTTTCATAATCAACGAACCAAAAGAGTTACGGTAAGTACTCTCAATACACTATCAAACCAGGAGCACATTTTCATCAACAGTTTTGAGGTTTGGGTTGTAGTCTGCTAGGCTGGGAAAGTGACATGAAGAGAATGGCCACGCAAGGCAACCACGCTTTGTCGATGACAATATTAGCTGAATGTTCCACTTCTAAAGCTCGGGCAAGTGTTGTCAAGTTACCACACGCTCTTGTTGACACACCGGTGTTTATGCCCGTGGGAACACAGGGGACATTAAAGGGATTGGCACCTGATCAGCTGAG
Source organism: Cepaea hortensis (assembly GCA_963921405.1). Classification (NCBI taxonomy): domain Eukaryota; kingdom Metazoa; phylum Mollusca; class Gastropoda; order Stylommatophora; family Helicidae; genus Cepaea; species Cepaea hortensis. The sequence continues at coordinate 12,314,770 of OY992883.1, read as the reverse complement.
AGAGCTCGATTGTCGGATTATGTTGGGAAATACCTACCATTTGGGACATAGACCTGTAAGTATTCATTATTTACTCTCTCTCTCTCTCTCTCTCTCTCTCTCTCTCTCTCTCTCTCTCTCTCTCTCTCTCTCTCTCTCTCAGTGTCTGCCTTTTAAGGAGGAGTCGGTTGGAAAGCGGTTATATTGTAGTTCCATCTCATCTCACCTTAGCTTAACTTAAGTTATCATGTTCATCTTGTACCCTGCGGTGTCGAGGTGAAGTATAGTATATAATACATATATCATATATATATATACATACATATGTATACATATGTACTGTATACATACATATATATAATATACATCATGAGAGTGCCCGATTGTTTATTATTGTAGTAAGTATATAATATTTATTATCATAATAATAATAATTTTAATATGATTCATATCCTTGTAAAATAATCATAGATAGAGGATAGACCCGTCTGTAACTGTAAGTAAGAATGTACTCTCTATTTTCTCTCTTTCTCACTAGTCACTCTTTCTCACTAGTCACTCTATCTCACTAGTCACTCTTTCTCACTAGTTAACTCTTTCTCACTAGTCACTCTTTCTCACTAGTTAACTCTTTCTCACTAGTCACTCTTTCTCACTAGTTAACTCTTTCTCACTAGTCACTCTTTCTCACTAGTTAACTCTTTCTCACTAGTCACTCTTTCTCACTAGTCACTTTCTCTTACAGAGTTACTCAATTGTAAAATAAAGAGGAGTTTGTGACCTAGTGGTTATTATTATAATATTATACTAGTTTAGTAGACGATACTACCTGCTTCGCTTCTGTTAGCACCGAATGTTGGGCGACGCTTACCAAACCCGACACCCCACATTGTGCCAACGGCTTCAGGCGGAGGAGCGCAATTGGGAAGATGCAAGCCTTATCCTAGTGTGAGGAAATGCAAACTAAAGACTAAATGTCATGGCAGGGCAGACCAGGCCCTAAGCCTTGGTTGGCAACTGGTCTAGGATCAAAGCTCCAACAGGCGGACAGTTAGAGCATTGCTTTGCTGATCTGGCTGTTCTGCAGCTTGTCTTGTTCCAGATGTATTGGTGTTACCTTTCCTCTGGAGTACACTAGACAGGCCGAGAGAGGGATCATGCTGCATGGGCAACACATGGTCTCTAAATTCAGCCCATGCTATGTGCTATGAAGAGGTATAACTCCATTTTACAAATTATCGTCTGTCAAGATGGTAAGGTGCCAGTCATACTAGTTTATGATCATATCCAGGGTTGTAACATCGCATTCAAATCATAGACCTGTAAAGTAAGTAGTAAGGGGAAACATATTTTTAAAACTATTTCTACAATGGCTGGGGCATATAGAAAGAATGGAAGATAATAGGGAAACAAAACTCGCTTACACTCAAGAAATAAATGACCGTAGACCCCGAGGTAGACCAAGAAGACGGTGGAGAGATAATATACATACAGACCTACAAGCACTTGGAATCAACGACTAGCAAGAGAAGGTCAACCAGAGAGACGAATGGAGACGGATTGTATCTGCAGCAAAGAACCTCAATGGCTCGGAACGCTGAAGAAGAAGAAGATTTTATTTCAAAATACCGATGATCAGCAAAAAGAACAAAAATCTGGGGTCAGGTCATGTGTTTTTGTCCAAATTATACCACATCACCGAACCATTCTGGTACTTATCTCTTGATCATCCCCTTGCTCTCTTCCCATCAAGTTTGCTAGTTGTCGCTACATTTTCCCTTCAAGTTTGCCAGTTGTCGCTACATTTTCCCATCAAGTTTGCCAGTTGTCACTACATTTTCCCTTCAAGTTTGCCAGTTGTCACTACATTTTCCCATCAAGTTTGCCAGTTGTCACTACATTTTCCCATCAAGTTTGCCAGTTGTCACTACATTTTCCCTTCAAGTTTGCCAGTTGTCACTACATTTTCCCATCAAATTTGCCAGTTATCACTACATTTTCCCTTCAAGTTTGCCAGTTGTCACTACATTTTCCCATCAAGTTTGCCAGTTGTCACTACATTTTCCCATCAAGTTTGCCAGTTGTCACTACATTTTCCCTTCAAGTTTGCCAGTTGTCAGTACATTTTCCCATCAAGTTTGCCAGTTGTCACTACATTTTCCCATCAAGTTTGCCAGTTGTGCTACATTTTCCCATAAAGTTTGCCAGTTGTCACTACATTTTCAAGATTTGTCTCCACATAACATACCCAAAAAATCTGGACTGTCTACATATAATTTCTTAAATCAATCCACATCTATTGTTTTAAGGACTGCCTCATTTGTTTTTCTGTCCATCCGTGATATTCTTTGTATTTTCCCCAGAAGAGACATTCCACTGCCATTAGATGTTTCTCAGCTTATCTTTCTGTTGTCCGTGCTTCACATGCATACAACAGTATTGGTTCTATTAGTAGCAAATTTAACTTATCAGTATTTAGCTTGGCTAGACCTGGTTATGTATGACTGACTGAATTAAATAACTTAAATTAGTTCTGTACCACACACTGCAGCTACTATATAAATTAATAATATTTTAAAATTCAAAATCATAATAACAATTTAAAAGTGCATTGATGAAACACTGTTGAGTCCCTCAACGGTTGAGTATTAGCACTTGCTGGCGTGATTCAATTGACTCAGTCAAGTTGACCACATCTTATCTTAGTCTTCTTACCACGTAACTTTCTGAAACACTGTTACCCCCGGGAAGGTTAACCCGGTCAACAAATGCCCACAGAAGTCGGATGTGTCGGCCTAATGGCGCAAGAACGCAGCTCTGCTGTAAACAGGCACAACGCAGTCATGTCCGAAAAAAAAACTCCGGATGAACGCAGAAGAAGAAGAAGAAGAACCACTACTACTGTGAATGTTATGTAAGTCAGTGTAGTAACTACTACCTGCACACTGTGAATGAATCATCACATCCAATACTCAACACATTAATGTAACTACTATTAGTACTTTAACATTGTTTCTCACAGCAGTTGAGAGCTGTTCATTAGTGAGTGTGTTTTCCATCATACAGAAGAGATTCCTGTTTTAATCTCTGCAAAGCATCTTCCATCAGATGTTATGACTGTTCTGAGATAGTTGTACCGATTCACCTGTTTAAGAATTAACCCATTTGCATGAATGTTACGTTGTAGTATGGTTTTAATCTTGGAGATGACCATAATTTTATGTTTTCTGGCATATTTTGCTGCATACCGTTAGGTGCATACTTCAGGGTTATATATCACATGGGGTGAATAGATAAATCATACTTTGGCTGCCCGGGAAGGTTAACCCAGTCAACAAATGCCCGCAGAAGTCGGATGTGTTGGCCTAACTTCGCAAGAACGCAGCTCTGCTGTAAACAGGCACAACGCACAATCACATCCGGGAAAATACTCCGGATGAACGCAGAAGAAGAAGAAGATACTTTGGCTGGAGTTCAGTATGGCCGAATGTTTAAGAGCACTGACTCTTAAAGTTCCTGTGTGCTAATGCCAAGATAGCAGGTTCAACCCCCCACATGGGTTCCAAATGTTGCTGTATGTAGCCGAGGCGCGGTGTTGGGGTGAGCGCCCAACATTGCTCAAATACCTCAATGGCTCGTGAATACATAACCTATGCAGCAAAAGTCCAACTCCTGGCCTTCACGTGGCGGGCCTGTTTAAACTAACAGGAGAAGGGGCGACGGCGAGTCTCTGGCGCCGGAAAATAACCAGTATGCTCTAGATGTGTATGCACGGACATGCATGCGCAGACAGGCGTGTGCGCGCGTACACATCTACACTCGAGTGAGACCACAGTCTGCTCTAGCAAAGAAAGGTGCTGAAGACGGAGGCAACCAGCCAAGAGGCGCACCACAGAAATCAGGATGCCACGCAATCACGCAAAATGGAATATGTCGACTACTGCTAATCGTTATGGTGCTCGCCCTGCTTTGGACCCCCAGGCAGGTGCAGTGCCGGGCCCTATGTCTCGAAAGGGTCCAACCCCAACTACTGGAGGTCCTTCTCAGATGTCCTGTGGAGCCAGGGGACATGAGAATAGGACGACTGGCCATACTAAACTAAGACTTAAAATAATGCACTGGAATGCGGAGGGAGTCAGCAACAAAAAAGTTGAATTAGAAAACATCCTGGACAAAGAGAAAGTAAGCATATGTTGCTTGCAAGAAACTCACCTCAATGAAAATATAGCCTTCAAAATCAGAGGCTACCAGTGTTACCGATCTGACCGAAAGAACAGGCGAAAAGGTGGGATACTGACCCTTGTAAGAAATAACATCATGGCTTCCCAAATCAAAGTCTACATGGAAGGGGCTGAGTATCAGACACTTAAACTTAAGACAGGTAATACAGATCTACATCTGATCAATTACTACTGTCCAAGTGACCGCCCACAGGCACTGGACACTCTACCACTAAAAGAAAAAATGATTGTGTGTGGCGATTTCAACAGCCACTCGCAGAGCTGGGGCTATGATCACATGGACCAGAGAGGAGAGAGACTGGAAGACTGGCAAGATGAGAATAGATTCATGTTGATTAACAAGCCGTCCGACCCACATACTTTCTACTCGAGATCATGGCACTCTTCAACTACACCTGACCTGGCTTTTCATTCACCAGACCTGGGGTGGAACATTACACGAACTGTTGGGAAACAACTTGGTGGCAGTGACCATCGGCCAGTCTTTCTAACCGTAGAAAATGAGCTTGTAAGTGAAAGCAGCACCCTCTCGAGGTGGAACTACAAGAAAGCAGACTGGGCAATGTACAAGCATCGCATCAGCATACTGGTTAGAAACCTGAACACTGAGAAAGACATAAATAAAGCAGTTGAAGAGTTTGGGAAATGCATACTACAGGCAGCGCGAGAAACAGTACCAAGAGGAGCCCGTAAACAATATAAACCCTACTGGAGTAGTGAACTGGAACAGTTGCATAATGATGTTGAAGTGTGTAGAAAGCAAGCAGAGGCCACACCCAGCCAAGAGCACCACAATAAATTCCAGCATGCAAAAGCCAAATTTCAAAGGGCCAAGCTGCAGGCTAGACGGAAAAGCTGGCAGGAGAAAACGGAGTCTCTGAACTTTGAAAGAGACACAAGGAAATTGTGGAAGCTAATAAAACAGCTTAATGACGAGGGCACAGGGAGAAACTCAAAAATTGCACTACATAAAGATGGAAAAATCTTAACAAGAAAGCAAGCAGCTGACCATTTTGCGGACTCGTTCGCACAAGATAGCAATATCAAAATTAGTCCAGAGAATCAACAAGAGATTCGAGAGAAACGACAACATACAGGACAGAAGGAAATAGTACATGAGGTTCTGGAGGCACCCATCACAATCAGCGAACTGGAGCTAGCCATATCAAAACTGAAAATGAGAAAGTCACCAGGAGCTGATGGTATCTCCAATGAAATGATCAGGAACCTAGGAACAGAGGCCAAAACAAAGCTGTTGCAGATCTTCAATAACAGCTGGACCTTAGGCAGTGTTCCACAAGCCTGGAGAGAAGCAATCATGATACCCCTCCTAAAATCAGGGAAAGATGGTTCCATTGCCTCTAGCTACAGACCAATTAGCCTCACCAGCTGTCTCTGCAAAACACTGGAGCGCATCATCAATCACAGACTGCAGTGGTACATTGAAAGTAAAAACATCCTTGTGCCACAGCAGGCTGGCTTTAGGCAGTGCTACTCTACGGAAGATCAGACAACCTACCTCTCTCAAGAAATTGAGGATGCATTCCAAGAGAAGAAGCTGGTGCTTGCGGCATGGATAGATCTGAAGAAAGCCTTTGACAAAGTCTGGAAAGAAGGTCTGATGAAGAAACTGAGAAACTGCAAAGTCAATGGAAGAATGTACAAATGGGTGAAAGCATACTTGCACAACAGAAGAGCCCGAGTACAGATAGACGGACTCAAGAGCAAGAAAGTACTACTGCGTCACGGTGTCCCCCAGGGCGGAGTCTTGTCCCCCACACTTTTTCTAATCTTCATCAATGATCTTGTTGCTCACCTACCGCATGGAATTAAAGCGGCAATGTACGCCGATGACCTGGTTCTATGGAGCACAAATGAATATGCATCAGTGGCCACCAGATTGCTACAAAGAGCTGTAGATACATTTGCTGCATGGGCAAATAGATGGTGTGTCAGCATAAACACTGACAAGTGCAGCACCACCCTATTTACCCTCTCTCCAAAACAAAAGGCAGGGATCATCCAGATAAATGGAACACCCCTAAGAGAAGATAAAGAACCAACATACCTTGGAGTAACATTTGATGGCAAGCTGACATGGAGAAAGCACATCAACAAAGCAGTAGCAAAAGCCAGAAGGAAAATAGCCATCCTGAGAAAGCTAAGTGGAACCACATGGGGAGCCAGTACGAAAATACTTAGCAAAGTTTACCAACAGAGCATACGACCACACCTGGAATATGGGTCAACTGCGTGGTGTTCAGCATCAAATACCACACTACAAGAGCTGGACAAGGTGCAAAATCAAGCACTTAGAGTCACCACAGGAGGGATGAGATCAACCCCTATAGTGGAAATGGAGAAGATGGGGAGGACACAGGCACTGAGTGAGCGCAGAGATACGAAAACGCTAATACAAGCAGAAAAGTTCCTCAGCTTGCCAGGCCACCCTATGAAGAACAGATTTGAAAACCTAGCTATGGGGCGGTTGAAAAGAAGTAGTTTTATCCACCAGGCCAAACGACTCTGCAGAGAAACCACTGATCTGCCCACAGTTGGTATCCCCTTAACAACTATTCCAGAGCGAACTCCATGGAAAGATGAGCATAGACTATCATTACAAATCCAGACAAAAGTGAGAGGAATATTTGACAAGGAAGAACAGAACAGTGTGCAGCGCAGAACAGCCACTCTCAGCTTTCTTGATGAAGAATACCCACAGGACCTCTGGATCCGAGTCTACACAGATGGGTCAGCACAAAATGCTGTTCGAAATGGAGGAGCGGGAGTGTACATAGAATACCCAAATAATACTAGGGACACAGCCAGAGTACCGACAGGAAAGTACTGCCATAACTATGATGCCGAAATTGAGGCAATCAAGATAGCAACAGAGAAATTACTAAATAACAGCAATGGTACACAACCTGTGGTGCTACTAACAGATGCAAAATCAGTACTCGAGGCGCTCCTCTCTGGGAAATTGCCAGTACTAAGGACACTACTTTCTGAACTTAGCAGTCAGCATAAAGTCACCATACAGTGGATACCATCCCACTGTGGAGTACCCGGAAACGACAGAGCTGATCAATTGGCTAAGGAAGGAGCCAAAGAGGAACAGCCTGATGTGCCCGTTACATACCACCAAAAGAAAAGAATGATCAAATCAGTCAGAAAGCCACCAAAACCTGCTCAAGATGACTACCACATTATGGACAGACCAGAACAAGTCATTATTCTGCGCCTCAGAACAGGACACAATAGATTACGCAACCACATGTATACAAAATTCAAGATTGGTGAAACAGCCATGTGCACATGTGGATTGGCGTCGCAGACAGCAGAGCACATACTCCAAGACTGCCCAAAATATAACATATCTAGGCAAACCTTCTGGCCTAGAGAGACGACGGTGGAAGATAAACTCTATGGACCACTGTGTGAACTGAAAAAAACAGTTCAATTCATGCAAGAGACGACATTGCAGATATAGACATATTTCAAGCGAACGAAAGAAGAAGAAGAAGAACCCCCCACATCAGTCTTCTTGTCCTTGACTTGCGGACGTAAATTACAAGTACCCTGGAAGTCAGAATTGGCTGGCAAGAGACACCGGTAAAGAAAAGTCAATCTAGCGTACTAGAAGTAGTAGTACGTGTATGGACAACGCTTGAGTATAAAATGAGCGAACACAAAAAAAATATTGTGGATCCGATCTGCTTTAGTGCTGATATATGTCTTATTCTGACTGCGTTCAGGTTTAGTGCTGTTATCTACAATTCAGTCATATTATTGGCATATTTATGACTCTATGACTTTATCTTGTAAACAGGGTCCTGATTTGCTGGAGAAAGCTGGAGGTCTTCACAACTTTATGAAATGGGACAGAGCTCTGTTAACGGTAACTGACATGTGATTTGTTCTGTCGAAATGTCAAACATCTAACCGTTACCCATTATTGGTTTTTGGCAAAGGATCGCATTCATCACACACAGCTGTCTCCAAAAGGGCCCACTCTCCTCCCATAGAACGCACAAAGATAATCTCAGTACAGTGCTTGAACTCTGTAGCACCGGCGAGGATCTGAAAGTTGTGTACTAGAATCACATGTGCTATAAATATGCATATACAGTATGCAAATTTAGCCATGGCATAAATGTGTTCGCCTGCTTTATTCAGTCCCCAATTGCCATTGTTCACACAGGTGCTCAAGTTTTTCATCCTTGTCCGAGAATGCTGGATGTCCAATTTATTACCCCGGGATCAGGGGGGAGTATACTATTCTTTTCTTAGTTTGTAAACATCCACTCAGTCCATGCAGTGAATCAAACCAGGTCTGCATGAGCCAGAGCCACATGTCATCATCTCAAGGCTACCCCACCCACTTGAACTCTCAAGGCTACCCCACCCACTTGAACTCTCTAGGCTACCCCGCCCCCCTTGAACAATTCTTTCAGCACTTCTTAAACTTACAGAGACCTACTCTACCAGGTGTGGACAGAAGCCGAAGAGCTGATGCAGAAGGTTTTGAAGATGGCATAATAGTTGGTGAGTTTCATTCTGGTAAAGGCACTGCAGGTAGGGAGATCAGTGCTGGGGAACTTGCAGAGACCTACTCTACTAGGTGTGGACAGAAGTTGAAGAGCTGATGCAGAAGTTTTTAAGGTTGCAATATGTTTGATGGTCATATATCAAAATCTTCATCAAGGCAGATTTAAAAAAAAAATACCTTGGACCCATGTGAATCCATTATAAAATCAGTGCCAGGAAATGCCTAGGAAAGTAAGGGCGGCTGGCATGATATTGCTCACATGATCCACCAAAAGCTGATTGGTCTATAAATATATAGGCCAAGGCCCAACACAGTATACCCATTGGTCTCAAGGCGTTTAAAGGGTTCTGTTCTTGTTTTTCTTCAGGACAGTGGTGGCTTTCAAATGGTCTCATTGTTAAAGCTGGCAGAAATCACAGAAGAAGGTGTTAAGTTCCGATCCCCACATGATGGCTCGGAAATGCTGCTGACACCAGAGAGATCTGTTGAAATTCAAAATTCCATAGGTGAGTGCATGATTTCTATTACATGTAGGTAGGTTGTGAATGTGTTCAGTAATTGCTTTAGTGGTTACAATATCTCCTTCACCTCAGATCTGGCTCATAAATATAGGTAGTTTTTAAATGTTTTTAGTCATTCTTCGTGTTTCTGATTCACTGATTGGTATGGATTCAACCTTAAAGTTAAATATTCTAGCAGCGAGGTGCTGTTGTCATTTGGAGGTGACTGGTTCGAATCCTGGTTGGTATCTATAGCTTTCAATGTTTATGTTGTCAAGTGTGTCCTCTATCCCTACTTCTACTTCTTTGAGTGCCAAACAATATATGTATGTTTGCCAGACACTTGCTTCGGTTCGTTGGGTAGTATTTGGCATATGTAGTGATGATACCATGGACAGACGATACCATGGACAGACAGAAAAACCAATGACCAAATACTACAGGAGACAAATGAAAATCGTAAATTGATTAGAGAAATTAGACGGAGACAGTCACACTTTTTTGGACATGTTATGAGAAGAAATGGATTGGAGAAGTTAGTGACAACTGGCAAGATCGAAGGGAACAGACCAAGAGGAAGACCGAGAGGAAAATACCTGGATGGCTTGGCCACATGGCATGGATGAGACAGGAACACTGAGTTGATCCACAACGCTGGTGATCGAGGGAAATGGTGAGTCATGACCACCCACGCTTTCCGGCATGGCACATGATTGATTGAGTGAAGAGAAACGCTGACTAAAGAATAACAGCTGACACCGGCGTCCTAGGGTTGGACAACGTGTTTAATATAGGTATTGTAGCATCGCAAGTCTCCTCACACGGCTAACTTCATTCCCCTCTCATTCTCTCAGAGGGTACAAAGATTGTTCTCACCTACATGTGGGACGACTTCCATATCTATTTAAGTATTCTGTAGTTTTCCCCTATCGTCCTGAGCATAGCTGAACCGCTCTATTTGTCGCAACCTACCATCAAAAGTTATATAAATTTTCCCAACTTATGAACATGGCGGACTGCGCCGAACGGCTGACGTCTTATTGCTGTCGTATCGTTGGCCTGGCTTGTTGACAACCATCATACTGTGGCTGCTGTCAAAGCGGGACGTGTTTCACCACAACAGTTGGCCGCATTACTTGAAGATTGTTTCTAACTTGTTGCGTGCATGAGTTGCGTGGTATTATGTTTGTCTCGCAGCTAGCTTAGATGTTTATCCTAGCCCCTTCTCAGCCTAACTGCTGGTTCTTTGTCTACTTGTTCCCATGTCGACTTCCATCCCGTCATGTGATGTTTACTCTGTCACGTGACTGATTAATATTTATGGTCTTGATTCTAGTGTCATTACTGCTATGCTGTGATTACTACTTATTTTGTCTGTTCTACAATGCTACAAATGTTTGATGATCATCATTCATTCTTCTATTATTTAACTCTTTTGTGATCTAGTCCTGTCTTTTCAAATCTTTTATCGTTTGACTCTTTCCAGTCTTTTCGGTACATGGCAGTGTTTAATTATTAAATATTCTAAGTTTGGTCATGCCATTAAAAACTGTATTTACTGCTTATTGTACCTTGCAGTGTAGGGCAGGGGATTGGGGGGAGGGGTCTTGAGCCTGAGGTATTAAGGCACCTGGCTAGTGCAGTCACAGCAAACTGTGCAGATTAGGGTTTTCCTATTGCTGCAGACAGAAACAAAATCCATTATCTTACCTATGATTCATAGGTTTCATTTCGTTTAACTTAAATTTCTGTTGACTTCTACAAACTTCCTATTGCTGTGAAAGCTCCGTTTAGCTTAAGGAAAATCAGACTATCATTTGTTTATTTTATTCTCATTATCATTGTCTTCCCCAATGCACTTTTAGACTGAATTGGTTAACCTCCCATCAAATGTGTATAATTTATCTTGCATCCGATGTCATGTGTGGGAGAGGAGAACAGTGTCATGTGTGGGAGAGGAGAGCTGTCATGTGTGGGAGAGGAGAGCAGTGTCATGTGTGGGAGAGGAGAGCAGTGTCATGTGTGGAAGAGGAGAGCATTGTCATGTTTGGGAGAGGAGATCAGTGTCATGTGTGGGAGAGGAGAGCTATGTCATGTGTGGGAGAGGAGAGCAGTGTCATGTGAGGGAGAGGAGAGCAGTGTCATGTGTGGGAGAGGAGAGCAGTGTCATGTGTGGGAGAGGAGAGCAGTGTCATGTGTGGGAGAGGAAAGCAGTGTCATGTGTGGGAGAGGAGAGCAGTGTCATGTGTGAGAGAGGAGAGCAGTGTCATGTGTGGGAGAGGAGAGCAATGTCATGTATGGGAGAGGAGATCAGTGCCATGTGTGGGAGAGGAGATCAGTGCCATGTGTGGGAGAGGAGATCAGTGTCATGTATGGGAGAGGAGAGCAGTGTCATGTGTGGGAGAGGAGAGCAGTGTCATGTGGGAAAGGAGAGCAGTGTCATGTGGGAGAGGAGAGCAGTGTCATGTGTGGGAGAGGAGAGCAGTGTCATGTGTGGGAGAGGAGAGCAGTGTCATGTGGGAGAGGAGAGCAGTGTCATGTGTGGGAGAGGAGAGCAGTGTCATGTGTGGGAGAGGAGAGCAGTGTCATGTGGGAGAGGAAATCAGTGTCATGTGTGGGAGAGGAGAGCTATGTCATGTGTGGGAGAGGATAGCAGTGTCATTTGTGGGAGAGGAGATCAATGTTATGTGTGGGAGAGGAGAGCTATGTCATGTGTGGGAGAGGAGAGCAGTGTCATGTGTGGGAGAGGAGAGCAGTGTCATTTGTGGGAGAGGAGATCAATGTTATGTGTGGGAGAGGAGAGCTATGTCATGTGTGGGAGAGGAGAGCAGTGTCATGTGTGGGAGAGGAGAGCAGTGTCATTTGTGGGAGAGGAGATCACGGTTATGTGTGGGAGAGGAGAGCTATGTCATGTGTGGGAGAGGAGAGCAGTGTCATGTGTGGGAGAGGAGAGCAGTGTCATGTGTGGGAGAGGAGAGCAGTGTCATGTGTGGGAGAGGAGAGCAGTGTCATGTGTGGGAGAGGAGAGCTATGTCATGTGTGGGAGAGGAGAGCAGTGTCATGTGTGGGAGAGTAGATCAATGTCATCAGTGTAGTTGGAGATAAGCATGGCTGGATGCATAAAAGAGCTCGCTCATTAACTTCCGGTGTACTGATGTTGAGGTAGAGGGTTCAACCCCTACACCGGTCAGTTGGACTAAAATGTTGACTTCCCGTCCTTGTCTTCGGGACATAAATTACGAGTACCTCAGATGTCTGAGTGGGTTGGGTTCGCCTGATGGCATGGGACACTGGTAATAGGGAAAGCTAATCTGCATGCAAAAATCAGTGTGGTGCACTAGAAGTAGTAGCACATGTATGGGCTATGCTTGAGTTTACGGTGAACGAGCTCAAGAAAATAAAATTGTAGTTCAGATAATCATGTTGTTCTGTCAGGTTCCACTGATTTCCATTTTTGGTGATAGTTATTGTCTCCATAATCAGCCTAGAGTCTGTAAGTTTAATATAGTAGATAAAAGGCATCCCTTTTGCACTCCTTATTCTGTTGCAATTCTTATTTCTAATGTAACAAATATGAGTATATTTGAAATACTGACTTGTGCACATACCGCAATGGCCACTGGACAGCAAACATTCTGCAAATGTGTCCTTTCTTTGGTGATTTAACAGCTTAATCCTGGCTTCAGGACATGGAAATGAGGCACCCAAGAGAACCTGCCACTCACTGTTTCAAAGGATGTTGCTAATGTCTTTGTTTAGACTGCTGAGTATTAAAACTGCTGACTTGCAGCAGGAAGGAAGAAAATATGCATATCTTTTGTTTGTGTATGTTATTTAATATACAATAGATCTGAAACCTGTCATGCGCTTCATTAAAGAACAACAGCTTAAATGGTTTGGTCACCTCACAAGAATGCCGTGGTGCCATCTGCCACAGAGATCCACATTGAATAAATATAATGGATAGAGCAAGGAGAAGACAACATAACAGATGAAGTGATGGTATCAGGACAACCTTAGAGAAATGAATACCGACGTACAAAAAGCAATAGACAGAGCGCATACAAGTTCCTTACATTGCCGCCGCGCCTTCCGCCCCTCAACACTTCACTGATAAATTGAGGAAGAGTACAAGAAATAGAAGATTTAAAATGTCAGTAATTTTATATATTACTTTGTGTGTTCTTCTCTTTTTCTTTTTCATCCACTCTGGAAAGGACATTGGTGTATTAATTTTTCCATATTCCAAAGGTTTTAATACACTTATAACTTGATATGTGAGTTTCTCTGTTCACAACCATTCTTGAGTGCATGTACGATATGATATGTTCACAACTATTCTTGAGTATGTATGATATGATTTATTATCATACAAAAATTCTTGAGTGTACATATGATATATTTGCAACCATTTTTGAGTTCATGTACTGTATGATATATTCACAGGTGCAGATATAATCATGCAGCTTGATGATGTTGTCCACTCATCAGTAAGTGGGCCAAGGTTGGAGGAAGCCATGTACAGGTAACAGATACATGAATATAACCCTCACGAAAATTAGTAATTATTTTGTGAACACAAGTATTTGACGTACAAGATGATGAAATATACAGTTTTATGTGGTTTTAAAACCAATAGTATTTTTAAATGATATCTGATGGAGGCCTGGAGTGTCTACAACTGTTGTATCCACAATATCTACAACTGTTGGACATTGTATAAGAGAGAGAGAGAGCAAGTACAAGAACATTAATTAAATATCAAGAAAACAGAACAATGGCTGTGTAAAAGAACAAGATAACACCAACATGTGACATAATAACAGAATGGAATATGCTTAACCAAGTTAATACATCCAGATGGGAAAATTACTGCCGATTCCGTCAGAGATGAACTGGGTGTTTCGTTGGGGACTATTGTGTTGACATTCTGGCAGTGGAATTATGCACAGTGGATCTGTGCGGGCTGTTGTTTGTCGAGACTCATGTCTTTTCCACTTTTCACATTGGGCAGTGGGGAGCATTTTGTGCGATATTCACTGGCACAGGAACGGAGCATAATGGGGACGACCCGTTGCTGTGAGGTTGGAACTATGACTAACTAACTAACTAACGAACATAGGATGAGCTTGGAGACAATAGAGATGTTTTTTTTTCTTCTTCTCTCGTTCACTTGAAACAGATTGCCTGTGTCTGTAATGTTGTCTCTTGTATAAACCTCTGTCTTGTTTAGTTGACTCAGCGGTCTGTAAAGTTGTGCTTCAACTTTTGTTTCTCCAGACCAGAAGGCTTGCCTAGATGTCGTATTCAGCACAGTCTTTTGTCTGTGGCACTAATCCACATGTACACATGGCTGATTCACCATTGGCCTTACATTGACTCCTAGTTCAGACAGTAGTTTCTGTAGTACTGGAAATTTACCAGACTGGAGTGCTTCAAGTACTGATTTTGCATCTGTCAGTAGTACCACAGGCCTTAATTACCTTAATTAAGTACCTTAATTATTCCATCCTTTATTCCCCCATTGAAACATAGGCCATCAACGAACTCACTCCAAGCCCTCCGATCTTTGGCTATCTCCTGCAGCTCTGTCCATGTCCCTCCCCACATTATTCATCTCTGTATTTAATTCCCTTCTTCAAGTGTTATTAGTTCTCCCACTATTTTGTTTGCTGTGTGGGTTCCAGACAAAGAACTGTCTAGTCATACTATACTCAGATTTTTTCACTGTATGTCCTGTACAGCACTAACATCCTTTCCTCATCTCTTGATTCAATGGAATATGTTATGTTCCCTCCATGAGCTCTACATTGGAGATTTTATTATACCATTATGGTCCAGCTTTTCTGAGAAGGCACCACTTAAAATAAACTCTGCAGTAATTTAGTTGAGGTGTTAAACATCTCATTTTATTCCTCTTGTACCTTGCAGTGTTGAGGTAAGTCCAAATATACTTCTGATTATTTCTTCAAGCAGGTAAATATCCCCTGCCGGCTTGCTAGGCCAGTCGCAGGTTTAGGACAAAATGATCTGATCAAGGGGGAGTCCACCCCCCACCTCTCTGGGGCGAGCCGAGCCAGAGCCACTTTGGCCCATGACCTTGTGGTCATAGTTTCCTGGTGTACACCACAGGAGGTGAGGTTGACTTGTGTAGTCTGCAGGTCATCAGCTGGCTACTAATTTTCTAGCCGATCCTAACCCTACTGACTGCAGGGCCAGACGCAGTTCACACCTTCTAGACAGAGGTGTTAATATTGGCTTTAATAGCTTTTGCTGGAACACCCTCTGGACCAGCAGCTTTCCTGTTCCAAGAGCCGGATAGCTTTTGTAACTCTTCTTTGCACGGTTTCTCACAGTTGATATCCAACTATTCTACCGACTGGTTATCTGGAGATATTTTGGGACTGGTCTCTTCAGAAGTTCCTAAAGATTTGCAGCCCATCTGTTTATTTGATCTTTAATTCACAGCAATACATAGATGTTTCATATCACGTAAAAGGCACCTCGTTCTGCTCATACAGGACTATACGATGGTTGGACAGGTGCATTAAAGCTCACCAAAGACCCAGTGAGCAGTGTTTGTTTCCCATAGTGCAAGGTGGACTCGATGCTGAGTTGAGAACAAAATGTGCACATGGTTAGTGAAACCTTTCAGTTGTTTGTTGTTGCTCTTCTTTACTTTATCTTGAATTGCAGTACACAAGAAGGCTAATTTTAGGAGAAATTGATGGAGCTTGCCAAAAAGATGTAAATTTGCTAGAATGTCGGATTCTCCTTCGGGAGACCCGGGTTCAAATCCTCGGTAAGGTGTGGAATTTTTTCTGTCGGGGCCAAAAAGAAAACCCTAACCTGCACAGTTTGCGGCGACTGCACTAGCCAGGCGGTCTTAATTCCTCAGGTGATGGCCTATGTTTCAATGGGGGATAAAGGATGGAATAATTAAGGTACACAGCCTGTGGTACTGCTGACAGATGCAAAATCAGTACTTGAAGCATTCCAGTCTGGGAAATTTCCAGTACTACAGAAACTACTGTCTGAACTAGGCGTCAACGTAAGGCCAGTCTACAGTGGATACCATCTCACTGTGGAGTGACCAGAAATTAGAAGAAGAAAAAAAAAGACCCCCATACCATACACCACAAGGTAATATATAGGCAGTAAATGACAGTGATTGTAAACACACACAGCTACCATCTGCTAAAAACATTTGGACAAAGAAGAAATATGTAAACACAGTAACCACAGTGTATTGCATGATTTCTTGCCTGGCACATGTCACTGCATCACGTCATGTGCATACTGCAGAGCATACTCTTATGAAGTTATAAAGTGTCATTAGAGGGTGGGCATATAACTGGTCATCTCATCTGATAGAAAGCTTTAGCTGCAAATTCCAAACAGTTATCAAGTCTACAATGGTTTGAGGGCTTGCGCATAATTGGGGGATGAAAGGCAGAAGAAGATGAAGAATAATTGTGTTACTTCCCCTCTGAACTATGCTGCATATTGAAACATTTTGTGTGTGTGTAGAGTATGTGAAGTGCTAGAATTGTCTGATTTTCTTGGCCTGAGTGCTGGAACAATTAGTGGTCAGTCTTTCCCTTGTGTAGCGAACAGTGAGTACTGGTATCAAACCCTAAATCTGACCACGCTCATGCCATTGACAGAGTAATGTCTTAGCCATTACACCAACTCACATGCCATGTTGCATATTACCATGTTTTTATAAGCAGGGACTGCAGTCGTGTTCATAC
This sequence comes from Cepaea hortensis, assembly GCA_963921405.1. Classification (NCBI taxonomy): domain Eukaryota; kingdom Metazoa; phylum Mollusca; class Gastropoda; order Stylommatophora; family Helicidae; genus Cepaea; species Cepaea hortensis. The sequence continues at coordinate 12,297,744 of OY992883.1, read as the reverse complement.
AATCTCTGATTGAGAGTCATGCATGATTTCTTCTCATTCACAGAATTAATAAAGAGAGATGTGGGAGGTTATGCCATTGGAGGTCTGAGTGGTGGAGAGGAGAAGTCAGAGTTCTGGAGAATGGTCAAAATCTCTACAGACCTACTTCCAAAGGAGAAGCCACGCTACTTGATGGGAGTCGGGTGAGACTGGGTGTATGTTGTGTGCTTACTGAATATTGAATTTAAGAATAAACATTATACTGCGCTTGGGAGGTCAGCATGGCTGAATGAATAAGAATGCATGTTCTTAAATATCTGGTGTGTTGATGCCAAGGTTAGGGGTCCAACACCCCCCCCCCCCCACACACACACACACGCATGAGAAAGAGAGAGAGAGAGGACAGTTAGACTAAAATGTTAACCTCTCGTTCTTGACTTGGGGACGTAAATTACAAGTACCTCTGAAGTCAGAGTAGGTTTGCCTGATAGCGAGGGACATTGTTAATAGGGAAAGCTAATCCACATGTAAAGTTTAGTCCAACACTACTAGAAGAAGTATGTATGGACTATTCTTGATTTCACAGCGAGCGAGCACCAACAAAAAAAATACTGCACTTGGAACATTCCCACAAGCTCTACCCCACCTCTTCAAAAGCCATTGAACAGTTCCTATGCTGATTTTTCCAGTAGCAGCTTGATAAAATGTCCACCTGGTTTTTCCTCTATGCCTGTAGCATCTTTCATAGCCTCACCTCACTCCCTTCTGAGCTGCTCTTTGCAGTAATCTTCACCTGATTCCAGAGAGCCTTCACCACATCACCGTTATTCATTGTGTATAAACTTTGTCAGTCACTTTCACCCTGGGGTGTGTGGGTCTTGTAAAGAGATCTCTGGACATTCCCACCTGTGGGTTTCTGACCCTCATGGACAGAGAATGGGAATATTCCCCCACAAGAGCAACTCTACAAGACAAATTATCTGGGACCTGGAAAAACCTCAGAGGTATAATATTCATGACAGGATGTAGAGCAGACGCTGACCACTGAGAAGAATAACAGGCTCCCACTTCTATCCTTGAGTGTGTTTGTCATAGATATTATATTATATTATATTATATGCCTTAGATATTACTATAAGTAGTTTTAGTGATCCCAACTACTTCTATGTAGCTATGATAACTTTATAGCTAGTATGCTACCTACCTACAAATAAATCGTGCAGTCTGTTATTTGTGTCTTGGTTACTCAAAAGCAGGAAGTTCCTGTCTCCTAGAGTTGCCAGGTTGTATGACCACTTCTGTTTTTTTTTTTTTTTCAGGTTTGCAGTCGACCTGGTTGTATGTGTGGCTCTGGGTTGTGACATGTTTGACTGTGTGTTTCCCACACGCACTGCTGTAAGTTGATCATTTCCTCTACATTGTTGCTTCTGACTGATTACAGTAATTTTAATGTTTTTCAGTTTCTGAGTAATTAATTAATTTTCCCATATTGTGTGTGTATTTCTGAAAACAGTCTGTGTCATTTTGTGTGTGTATTTCTTATGTCAGTCGGTTCCATTTTTTTTCAATTCGTGTTTACTGCTGTAATTTAATTGTTTCTGTCTTCTTCATTACAAATTAGTTGATTGTTACATCTGTCTTGATTATTATTATCTTCCTGATTACAGAAGTCCATTATTTTGTTGGTTTGTTTAGTGGTGTAAGTTGATAATTTATCCATTCCTTTTTATTTCTGTCTTTCATGCCACAATATGCTGATATTTTGTGTTCATTGATTAACATTGTTATAGACTTGCGTTTGCGTAGAAAAATGTTTTCTTTTACCAGTTGATATGATGTGTGATGATGCTGATGATTATTGGGGTTTATGTGGTGCTTGGGATGATAATGATACTAATAAAAATAATAAAAAGGAAAAAGAATTAAAAGATAAAGAAAATTAAGTGGAGGAGAAGGAAGAATATTAATAATACAAAATAAGCAGAGTAGGAGGAGGAGAAAGAATGAGAATAAAAATAACAAGAAGAAAATAAGAGCAGAAGATGTGATGTTGATAATGAAGAAAATTATGGGGATGATTATTATGGTAATCACTGCTGTCTAATGAAGAAATATGAAGATAATGATTATCAGTATTGTCTATAAAACAGAAATAACTAAAATCCATTTCAGAGATTTGGCAGTGCCCTGGTCAAAACAGGCCAACTAAACTTGAAAAGCAAAACATTTGCGAAGGATTTTCGGCCGATCGACAGCGATTGTCACTGTTCAACTTGTAAAACATACACAAGGGCATACCTCCATACACTGGCCAACACAGAGCCTGCTGCCTGCAACATCATCACTGTGCACAACGTGGCATATCAGGTTTGTGATTTCTTTCTTTCTTGATCTTATTGTCATCATTTCTTGTATTTGTTTCTTTGGTTTAAAAGTCATAATTTTACACATTAGGTGAGTGTTTTGCTTTCTTATGTTCATTTAATTTCTGTTATGTATTTATGTAGTTATTAATTTTTGGTGCTTTTATTTTGTTTTATTTGTGGAATTATTTATTTTGCACATTTGTGCTCAACTAGGGTTAGAATTAAATTGTAAGAAGACCGAGGAAGAAGGAAATATCACAATGTAACATGCAAGTAAATGGGAATATTCTTAAGCAAATTAGCTGGTACAATTATCTCGGAACAATCATAACATCTTATGAGAGATGCCTTGAAGAGATTAGAATAAGAATCACCATGGCGAAGGTAGTCTTTTGCAAGATGAAAACATATTGACCAATAAAAATTTTTTGCTTTTGTATGGATGTGAAGCGTGGACAATGAGCAAACAGGCTGAAAAACATCTGATGGCTGTAGAAATTTGGTTTCTGAGGAAAATGCGAAGAATACCACAGATAGACAGAAAAACCAATGACCAAGTCCTACAAGAAACAAATGAAAATCGTAAACTGATTAGAGAAATTAGACGTAGACAGTCACAATTTTTTGGTCACGTTATGAGAAGAAATAAATTGAAGAACTTGGGGACACCTGGCAAGATCGAGGGGAAGAGAACAAGGGGAGGGCAGAGAAGTAAATACCTGGATGGCCACGTGGTGTGGTCGGGACAAGAATACAGAGCTGGTCCACAACTCCGGTGATCGAGTGAGATGGTGAAACATGACTGCCCACGCTTACCGGCATGGCACATGATGATGATGACATTTGTGCTATCGTGTGAAATTTCAAATATATACTTAGTCTTTGTCTTTTTAATATATTTGTATTTTGTTCTTCATTTTTATTGCTATTGACACTTATTTTGTTTGAATAATGAAGACACAAACCGTATATTGCAGAATTTATATCCTGGCATATATTGCTGTATATATACAAAAATATTAACTTAATACAGAATCAATACTTCTTCTTCTTCTTCTGCGTTCATCTGGAGAGTTTTTTCGGACATGATAGCATTGTGCCTGTTTACAGCAGAGCTGCATTCTTGCGCTGTTAGGCCGACACATCCGACTTCTGTGGGCATTTGTTGACCGGGGTAACCTTCCCGGGGAATCAGGACAATAATTCCAAAAAAGTACAGATTGCTTTAAAAATGAAGGCACAAATAATATATTGCATAATTTATGTCCTGGCATATTTTGCTATTAGTCGCGGTTCCAATTTCACGGCAAAGGATCGCCCAATAATGCTCCGTTCCTGTGCCAGTAAATATCACACAAAGTGCTCCTCACTGTCCAATGTGAAAAGTGGAGCAGACAGCAGTCCCGACAAACCAACAGCAAGCACAGGCATACATGCATAAGGCCACTGCCAGAATGCCAACAGAACATTCTACCAGTAGAATCACAGTTCATCGTCGATGGAAGTAGCAGTCACTAGAAAACCAGCAGTTGCACACACATTACTGCATAAGGCAAAACCAGCTAGTTCAGCAACCAGCTGTCCGCTGTTTTTCTGAACAGGCAGTTCACATTACAAACCACTGTAGACAGATGTAAACACTTTCCACATTACATTCACAACTCCCCGAGAAGGTTAACCCGGTCAACAAATGCCCGCAGAAGTCGGATGTGTCAGCCTAACGGCACAAGAACACAGCTCTGTTGTAAACAGGCACAACACAATCACATCCGAAAAAACTTTCAGGATGAACACAGAAGAAGAAGAAGAAATTCACAACTCACAGTGTTACTTGCTCCACGTACTTAGCTCAGTAGCTGGGCAATAGAAACCATGCACTCCAAGTCCAAAATAAGGAAAATTGCTGTATATATATCATCATCATCATCAAGTGCCGTGCCGATGCTATCAATACTGTGTCATATATATATATATATATATATAAACTGAATACAGAATAACTACAATTAAAAAACAGTGAAGGTCCCTTTAACAAGTCTTGAAGTATGTTGAGCATATGGTGCTAGTCTCATATTTGTATAGACCAACCCGTATTACGGGCGATTAGGTCAATATCTTGCTTGTTGCCTTTACTTTCCAAGACATTTCCTGGTTCCCATTTTAGTCTGGGTCGGCTTGGGAATCTTGATGAATTTAAAAAATCCGCCTTGATGCAATTCCACAAGTAGGCAAGCAATCGACACAATACTTTAGCAAAAGTAGACAGAATTGAACATAAATGACAAATGTTGAGAGATTCAATGTGCAGTGAATATTAATGAAAGGTCAGAACATTTGCCATGTTCAAGCGTTTGATGTGTCTTGTCATGATGTTTCTATCATCTTCCGTCCAGTCCTTGTATCTCCAGCATTTGATGTGTTGTGTCATTTATGTATGGAACATATTCTCTCCAATCATTATATCTCCAACATTTGATGTGTCATGTGCCAGACGACATCTCGGGGTAAATATAATAATTCCAACGAAGTAACTTGTGAACAGAATATGGCTCATAAATAACAGTCACCAAATGCAGGTTTAAGAAGCCAAACCTGAACTGAAGAAGGAAATCTACTCCAATATACTTGGAAAGTTGAAACGTCGTTTATTTTCTGCAGTCCGCAGGCTTGCAACAACAATAAGTATAAATATTATGATACTATGCCTGTTCTGACCAGGCGGGTAGTATTACAACAAGAATTAATATTAGTAATATGTCTAAAGCCGTCTGCACTCAAGTTCTAAACAATGTCCTTACTCATCCATCTGGCGTCCTTCTCTCTATCTTCGCAATGTCCTTTCTGCCAATCTTTCGACATCAAAATTCGGCGTTTGTCTGCCTGTTTCTTTGTGGCTTCGATGCACGTTGTGACCATAGATTGTTCCATCCATTCCAGCTACTGATTCAGCCACTGATGCGGTATAAAGCCTGTGTTTAGCCAAACGATATTTCCCAAATCAACATGAGCTGCCGCTCCAAAGAATCTCTCAAGTCCGTCTGCCGTTGTTGATATTGACGATCTTTGATGATGTTTCTGCGGTGATACGTCATGTGCTTGGATTTCTGAACATTTTGGTTTTGGGATTCTCTGATCTTTCTACTTTATCTTATTGCGTCACACCTGCTACTTGGCATCATGTAAAGATGTTTCAGTCTAACATCTTTACAGCCATTATATCTCCAACATTTGATGTGTCATGTAAAGATGTTTCAGACTAACATCTTTACAGTCATATCTCCAACATGTGATGTTTCAGTCTAACATCTTTCCAGTCATTATATCAGTCTAACATCTTTCCAGTCATTATATCAATCTAACATCTTTCCAGTCACTGTATCAGTCTTAACATCCTTCCAGTCATTGTATCTCCAATATTTGATTCTTGTCGTGATGTTTCACCATGTTATCTCCCTTCCTGTCCAGCAGTGGTTGTACTCTCCCCTTGTAGCTGTCTTTCCTCCTTGCCCTCTGCTGTGATGTTCAGCCAGGTGTTAAGGCATGGATAGTCCCGTGACAGACACTCCCATCTGGCCATGAAAGGTTGGGCCTTCACATACTCTAGGTCATGGCACAATGAGCATCTGTCGGCACAATGAGCATCTGTCGGCACAATGAGCATCCGTCAGCACCTTTCCTTTCCAGGCTGTGCAAATAAAATTTTGAAAATTAATTTTTATTGATTTGATAAGACTGAGTCAACCAACTCTTGATGGTTTGACATGGTGTGGATGAATATCATCAGTAGAGTTGATCCAGAACATCAAGGACCAGGATCTATATATATATATATATAGGAAGGCAGACATTGTCGTGGACCCTTGAAATCGTGTATAGTGTGAAAGAACAGATAGATCATCACGGCTTGGAGAGAATGGTGCTGCAGGGAGTGACCAGAGGATCTGGCCGACACTCAGGACTCTGAGGAAAGGCCAGATGGACACATAATCATACTGCTTCTGGTAGAATTAGTATTGGGACTCTTCGCTGGCTGTTGAAGATGGGGACGGAGCATATATAGGATAGTCCCGAGTGTTTGATGTCAGTTCTTTGACTTGACTCATTTATTTAGTATACTTGTTCTGATTGAAATGACAATGCCTGGCCCTTGTAATTATCATCGAGTATTTATTTTATGATTATCCACAGCTGGAACTGATGAAGTCCATGCACCAGAGCATCCTTCAGGATAAGTTCCCAGAGTTTGTCCAGCAGTTTTTTTCTACCATGTTTCCAAAGAAGGGTTATCCAGATTGGGCAATTGAAGCATTAGCCAGTGTTAACATTCATTTACTTTAGTCAGGAAATCATGAAAAATCTGGGCAGCTATAGTAGGACATTTTAACTGTAATTGTTAGATCATATCTTATTTTATGGTGTAAAATACAGTGCAATTGATTTTAAATGAACCTTTTGCCATTGTTATTGTTGTTGTTGTGTTTGTTTTGTGTATTTACTCGCTTTGAACTCAAGTGTAGTCCACACACGTGTGACTACTAGTGAATGCATTGGACTGATTTTGCGTGAGGTTTGCTTTTCCTGTTACCAGTGTCCCTCCGGCTTCTGAGGTATTTGTGATTGACGTCCCCAAATTGAGGACGAGAAGTCAATGTTATATTCCAACTGACCGGCATGTGGAATGAACTAACTATGTCCAGAAGAGAAAGTTTATGTGTGCTAAACCTTTCAGCTATGATGATCTCCAAACATTTTGTTTTTTCTCCTCTACTGCTGTTGAATTTTTTTATGTTAGTAGCCCAGTGCTGGTTTATGGTTGGAATTACAGGGTGCATTGTAAAAATGTACTGGTGATGTTGATTGTTCCTGCCTTTTCAAAGTTTAAAGCATTAATAGAGAATATGATTGGTTGTTTAATAAAGCAGAGACTGTCTGCACAGAGAAGCTTTAAGAGAGAATGTGATGGGTTGTTTAATAACGGGAAGACCAATGTCTGCACAGAAGAGAGCTCATAGGGAACGTTAGAGCATTTTATTGACTCTTTCATAATGGAGATACTGATGTCCACACAGGGGAGTATTCAGAGAGAATATGATTGGTTGTTTCATAAAGAGGAGATAATGTCTGTACAGGGGTAGTATTTAGAGAATATGATTGGTTGTTTAATAAAGATGAAACCAATGTCTATACAGGGTAGCATTAAGAGAGAATATCATTGGTTGTTTAATGAAGGTGAAACCAATGATTGCACAAGGGAGCATTCAGAGAATGACCCATACACAAACTAACATACCAAGGATCACAACACCTCTCCATAGACGCGACACTGAAGAACTTATATTGCACGGATGGATGATTGCTGAGCTTTTAGAGAGGAAGGGGAGCTCTGCAGCACAGACCCCCAATGAAATGGTACTATGGGATCAAGTCGGGAGAAAATTCTCAACACTAGCCTCACCTCCATAGATGGAAGAGTTTAAAGAGCTCAGATGACCTGAACGTCAAGAATTGGAGCACAAATCTTCCAGAAACTTCCAACCAAGCAGCCAGTCGACCAACCATCAAATCAGTCAATCAACTAACCACCCAAATGGCCAGCCAACCAACGAATCAATCAGTCATCCAGCCTACCAACCATTCTAACAATCAGCCAGCCGACCAACCATTGGAACAATAAACCAGCTGACCAACCATTGAAACAACCAGCCAGCCAGCTAACCAACCATTGAAACAATCAGCCAGCCGACCAACCATCAAAACAATCAAGCAGCCAGCCAGCTGACCAACCATTGAAACAATAAGCCAGCTGACCAACCATCATAACAATCAACCAGCCAGCCAGCTGACCAACCATCGAAACAATTAACCAGCCAGCCAGCCGACCAACCATCGAAACAATCAACAACTAACTATCCAAAACGTCCAACAACCAATCAGTCAACCAGCCGACCAACCAATCATTGAAACAATCAACCAGTTAACCACCCAAACATCCAGCCAAACAACAAATAAATCAGCCAGCTCTCTCTCTCTCTCTCTCTCTCTCTCTCTCTCTCTCTCTCTCTCTCTCTCTCTCTCTCTCTCTCTCTCTCTCTCTCTCTCTCTCTCTCTCTCTCTCTCTCTCTCTCTCTCTCTCTCTCTCTCTCCCTCCCTCCCTCCCTCCCTCCCTCCCTCCCTCCCTCCCTCCCTCCCTCCCTCCCTCATACACATACGCACATCTTACAAAATATCCTACATTTTCTCTTCTCATAATGGGGCCAAGAACTATCAACTGCTTTTTTCTAATGTTATCTTTGTGTCTAGTTCTTTCTAAGCAATTAGGTTGCTCGTTTTGGCTATCAAAAAACGTGGGCAGTTATGACTTGCCATTTCACTCAATCACCAGAGTCGTGGATTAGCTCAGTGTTCCTGTCTCGACCATGCCGTGTGGCCAAGCCATCCAGGTATTTACTTCTCGGTCTTCCCCTTGGTCCGTTCCCTTCGATCTTGCCAGGTGTCACCAAGTTCTCCAATTCATTTCCTCTCATAACATGTCCCAAAAACTCAGACTGTCTACGTCTAACTTCTCCAATCAATCCACGATTTTCATTTGTCTCCTGTAGTACTCGGTCATTGGTTCTTCCGTCTGTTTATGGCATTCCCTGCACTCTCTCTCTCTCTCTCTCTCTCTCTCTCTCTCTCTCTCTCTCTCTCTCTCTCTCTCTCTCTCTCTCTCTCTCTCTCTCTCTCTCTCTCTCTCTCTCCTCCCTCCCTCCCTCCCTCATACACATACGCACATCTTACAAAATATCCTACATTTTCTCTTCTCATAATGGGGCCAAGAGTGTAAGCGAGTTTTGTTTCCCTATTATCTTCCATTCTTTCTATATGCCCCAGCCATTGTAGTCTATTAGCCTTCATGATACCAGTGATTAGCGGGGACTTAAACAGATCATAAATGTCTTTGTTACTTCTTCTTTTCCACTCTCCACTTTGTGTATCCCTAATGGGACGCATCTTTGGACCCATTAGGGATACACAAAGTGGAGAGTGGAAAAGAAGAAGTAACAAAGACATTTATGATCTGTTTAAGTCCCCGCTAATCACTGGTATCATGAAGGCTAATAGACTACAATGGCTGGGGCATATAGAAAGAATGGAAGATAATAGGGAAACAAAACTCGCTTACACTCAGGAAATAAATGACCGTAGACCCCGAGGTAGACCAAGAAGGCGGTGGAGAGATAATACATGTACAGACCTACAAGCACTTGGAATCAACGACTGGCAAGAGAAGGTCCACCAGAGAGACGAATGGAGACGGATTGTATTTGCAGCAAAGAACCTCAATGGCTCGGAACGCTGAAGAAGAAGAAGAAGATAATGGGGCCAAGAACTATCAACTGCTTTTTTCTAATGTTATCTTTGTGTCTAGTTCTTTCTAAGCAATTAGGTTGCTCGTTTTGGCTATCAAAAAATGATGTGCTGAAATGGCAGTTTCAATATAAGCGAACACACCATCATCATTACCGATAGCATAGATGGTCATCACTCGATTTCATGTGATTGCCAAAGTCATGGATCAGATCTGTGTTTTTGTCTCGATTACACCACCTGGCCAAGCCATCCAGGTATTTACCTATTTGTCTTCCCATTGCTTGAAATTATGTTAGTTGTCGAATCATATTGTTTCTAGGCATGTGTGAAGAACGTATTCTGCCATTGCTTCCATTCAGCCTGGAGAGAATGGTGCTGCAGGGAGTAACCAGAGTATTATGCTACTGGTATCACTAGCATTGGGACTCTTCACTGGCTGTTGAAGATAGGATGGAGCACGTATGGGAATGTCTTCAGAGTACTGCGATGTTGATTCTTGACTCAACACTCATTCTCGGCAGTAACCATACTGGTAGGTGACTGTAGCCATTGTACTTGTAATGAGGTCCATCGCCAACATGAGACCATAACCAGCAAGTATTTGTCAGCTTCTTACAACCTCAATCCACTACCTGCTCAGCGACGACCCCCAGGAGTCTCAGAGAAAACTGAACTCCTAAGCTGAATGACGGAGTTCAGAATTGAACTCACAATCTTTGGAGCACGAGGCAGAGGGTTTAGGCACTTCGCCACAAAGACCCCGTTATGTAATGAAACAATCAATCATGTGCCATGCCGGAAAGCGTGGGCGGTTATGACTTGCCATTTCACTCAATCACCAGAGTCGTGGATTAGCTCAGTGTTCCTGTCTCGACCATGCCGTGTGGCCAAGCCATCCAGGTATTTACTTCTCAGTCTTCCCCTTGGTCCGTTCCCTTCGATCTTGCCAGGTGTCACCAAGTTCTCCAATTCATTTCCTCTCATAACATGTCCCAAAAACTCAGACTGTCTACGTCTAACTTCTCCAATCAATCCACGATTTCCATTTGTCTCCTGTAGTACTCGGTCATTGGTTCTTCCGTCTGTTTATGGCATTCCCTGCACTCTCCTCAGAATAGTTTCTGTAAAAAGTAGTGCAGTAAAGTAAGGGACTATTTTCCGTGCCTTGAACTGCAATCAACCTCAAGGAGAAGTTATAGTAGGGTCCATCACCGGCTCAGAATGATAGTTCTGTGACTAGTCAGCCACCAAAGTAGCTGCCCATGGTTTACCCTCACAGTTCTATTAATCCGAAGGTGATGTTTGTCCATATGAGGTAATGGATTAGGGAGAATGTATATTTTGCAAGCCCCGTATTTTTGTGTACAAGCTGACATTGGTCGTGTGTTGTGATGAAGATTTTGTCTTTGTGAGCATGCTACAAGTAAGCTATTATTGACAAAATTTTATCTTTCCCTACGTGTGAGAAAATTGCAATGTATTGATTACATCTTGCATGCTATTTCTTCGCAGATGTGAGACAAATTGCTCTTTATTGATTACATCCCTTTGTTATGGCTAACGCAGTGGTGTCCCTATAGTGCAAAACCCGGGAAGATAACCCGGTCAACAATTACCTGAAGAAGTTGGATGTATCGGCCGAAAGGTTCAAATATCGCAGCTCTGCTGTAAACAGACACAACGCAATTACTTCTAAAACAACATTCTGGTCCAACGCAGAAGGAGAAGAAGTGTAGTGAAGAAAGTCCCGGTGCAAAATGAGTTTTCGAAACTCAGCTACCAAGCATACCATGAACCTGTTGTGGATATGTGAAATAGTCAAGCTGTTTTGGCGCACGTTATATGTGGAGAAATAAACTAAAAAACCTAATAGCAACTAGCAACATTTATGGGGAAAGCGCAAGGAAAAAGGCAGAGCGATAAATACATAGACGGTTTGTCCCCCATGAACTGAGAGGGAAGACCAGGAGAACTTTTAATCAGATAGCGGTGGGAACGATTAGTAGTATGACTCTTCGCTGGCTGTTGAACGAGGGGACGGAGCACGTATGGGAATGTCCTGAGTTCAGTGATGTCGGTTCTTAACTAAACTCAACTCAACTTGTCCCCCGTGGCTTAATTGGGTCACGAACACAGACATTATCCAAGGCTGGTGTTTGTGTGGGGGTGGTGAACAATGACCGCCCACGCTTATAGGTATGAAAAAGAAGATGATTCTATCAATAAAGGTCCGCTTGACCGAATGGATAAGAATGAGTGTTCTTAAACATCTGGTGTGCTGATGCCGAGGTTAGTGGTTCAACCCCTACACCGGACAGATGGACTAAAATAATGACCTGTCGCCCTTGACGTGGTTACGTTAATTACAAGTACCTCTGAAGTCGGAGTGGGTTCGCCTGATGGCAAGGGCCACTGTTAATAAGTAAAGCTAACCCATAAGCAAATTTCAGTCCATCACTACTATAAATAGTGTGTATGGACTACGCTTGAGTTCAGAGCGAGCGAGCGCCAAAAAAAAAAGTATTAATAATAAAGCCCAAGGTTGCACGTTCAGTTGCACTTTCTACTGTTGTGTTACCTACATGGGTTGGCAGTATCAATACTGAAGTCCCCAAGAATAATAATTTCCTTCTATGTATTGAACACCCAGTACAATTATTCCATGTTTAACGATCTCCTTTTAAATATTATTTTATTTATTCTGTCTTTATCTTTCAAAGTTAAATCTTGTGTAACAGCAACAATAATACCTGCAGTTTAAATGACTGGGCGCCGCCATAATCTGCCGTATCGATGGTCAGGAGTTCGATCCACACTGGGGTGGATTCGTATTGTAACCTGGGATTCCAAGTCGATCTCATTTAACACGGGTACCAAGAAATGTCTTGGAAAGTAAAGGCGGGCGGCATGATACTAATCACATGACATTACCCGCGAGTGACGATTGGCCTATAACACATGTGTAGAGCAACATATGTCCGATGGGCTTTAATTAAGGTGTGTAGGCATAGATGTTTTACACATCCCTGTCAACACCAGCATCTTTCAGCTGATTTTAAATATTGAGCACAACCCACTACTGGCAACGCTGATCGTATTCTGGTATGAACCTAAGGCCTATCCACGTCAATATGGAAGCACTAGTTGATTGCTGATTTCTTGGAAAGATTACGCTCAGTAGTTTGCCATTTCTTTCTGAGCGACCGGCTCATATACCCCGTAAGTTACCGACGCAATTCGAGCCACTGCTGATTCTCACCGTCGTCACGTTACTTACGAGAGTATACGAGATTACGGAGAAAGTCGTGTAACCTCTAGACCAGGGAGACCAGCGATTTTTTTACAACGTTTGGAAAATATTCAAAACCCGTTATCATATGACAAAGAAATACTAGTTATTATTATGGTAATTGTAATAAGAATAAGAGAAATATAACACAGAATAATATAGACAAAAATATTTGATATACTGAGATCTGAAAAGTTGCATATCCTTTTTTACATTACATGACGTAGAGGTCAACCTTTGCACTTTTTGGTTGTTCGTGATTCCTGGGCAAGTTTACGTTCAGTAGTTTACCATTTTTTTTAAACGTAAATAAACACACATAGTATTATTTCCGGGAAGGTTAACCCGGTCAACAAATGCCCGCAGCAGTCGGATGTGTCGGCCTAACGGCGCAAGAACGCAGCTCTGTTGTAAACAGGCACAACGCAATCACGCCCGAAAAAAAAAACTCCGGATGAACGCAGAGAAGAAGAAGTATTATTTGGCGCTCACAGAAGGAGAAGAAGGAAGTAGAGACTAGAAGACCATTTTTTAAAATGTGTATCCCTTACAGGACGTTGCAATCAACACCGGCATTTTTCACCTGTTGTTGATGTACTAGGCAAGTTTTTACGTTCTGTAGTTTGCCATTGCTTTATGAACGACCGGCTCACATACCCCGTAAGTTACCAGCGCGGCGCGATCCACTGCCGAATCTCGCGCAACTGTTTTCCCCACGTGGATATACGGGATTACGAAAAACGTCGTTAACTCCTTGGCCAGGTAGACAAAAACAACGCAAGGCGGTCTGCTACCAAATCGCCCTCAGCTGTGTTTCGAACACGGTATGCGAAATCCCGGGAGGTCCCGGATTCAAGCCCCGGTGAGGACCGGTGAAGAATCTCGCGCAGCTGTTTTCCCCACATTGCTTGCTAGGAGAATTTCCCGTGTTCTATCCCCAGCAGGGGTAAGATTATTTTTTTCTCCGGACCCTTACAGCTCTGGGCTCGACCCAGTCTCATAAAGATGGGTTACATTAGTTGCATATCCTTTACAGGACGTCGCAGTCAACCCCAGCATTTCTTGGCTGTTAGTGATTTCTTGGTAAGTTTACGTTCAGTAGTTTGCCATTGCTTTCTGAACAACCGGCACGCATACCATTGTATGAAAATACAACGTAAGGCGGTCTGCTGCCAAATCGCCGGCAGCTGTGTTTCGAATGCGGTATGCGGGATTACGCATTGCGTCCGTAACATCTTCGCCAGAGAGCAGGCAAAGATGGACACCAGACAATTGTAAGGAATTTCTGGAATATTCCCTGGGAAGTACAAGCAACGAGGATGTGAGCTGGCCACCCCACCTCGTATGTCATGGCCTAGGATATAACAAAAAAGTCTTAAAAGTCGAAAGGAACGACTTCATTGCACCGGGTTATATCCCATATGGCTCGGTCTCTTTCTACAGGGCGGCCTGCCGAAAGCATCGCACAAAGCACGAACTCCGTAGCTCCAGCGACGACCCGCAGGAGTCTCCCAGAAAAATGCACTCGAAATGTGAACCGAAAGACGTAGCCCGGAATCGAACCCACAACCTTCAGAGCGCGAGGCAAACGGCTTGACAACTTCGCCACGGAGACTCCCGTGTATATGAAGACCTAACACTTTACATTCCTGTGGCACTGCTTGATACGGAGCCGTTACCTGGCCCTAAACCTGTATTGAAATAATATGCAAATAGCTTGCGATTGTATTATAAGAGTTGTTGGTGTTTTTGATTCGCTATGGTAAAGTGCTCCACAGCTGAGCTGCGGATTATGTTAAGCATTTTTTCTTATGTCTACCCTAGGCTCGGGTGGATGTAATACGCTTAGGCATTTGCGCTGGTTTGCATTACATTTGCATACATGGGTCAAAGGTAATTTGGAGCACAATGAGATATCATCATCATCATCATCATCATCTTCCACTTCTGCCGTCAAGCGTCGTGGGGAGGAATAATTTGCGTTCCAGTGCCCGGTGGACGGCACTGGATAGTGTCATTCCGTGAGGTTGTACAATGTCTCTGATGTCGTCAATCCATTTTCTTCTTGGACGTCCTCGTGGTCTCGTCGCAGATGATCTTTGATGTAAGGCCAGTGATGGTAGTTGTTGATGTTGCATTCTAATGACATGGCCAAACCACTTGATCTTCTGTCTGTCAATAAATGTGGCACAAGGTGTTGATCCCACAGTCTGTCTGATAGTAGCATTTCTTACTCGGTCTCGGATTGTTAAGTTGGCAGCTCTCCTCAGGCATCTCATTTCGCAGGTGTTGATTTTGCGAAGGTGTAATTTGGATAAAGTCCAGGTTTGAGATTGGTAGCATAGGGTTGGTGTGAATATGCTGTTTATTATCTGTCGTTTTGCGGACATGGGTATGTTTGGATGTTTCAGTAAGGGTGATAGCTGATATGTAAGTGCACTAGCTTTTTGACATCTGATGTCAATTTCTCTGTCCAATCTGCCATCTTCTGTGATCATACTTCCAAGGTATTTGAATTCTTTAACTTGTTTCAGAGGTGTGTTATTTATCTGTATATTTAGTGGGCCTGGCGATCTGCTAACTTGCATTACTTCGGTTTTGGCTGTGTTTATACTCATATTGTATCTGCTGCAGGCTGATTTTGTAGTCTGCCCTCATCGCTGTAAAACAGGCACTGATCATCTGCAAATAGAAGTTCATTTATTCCCTGTGGGTCAGTTGTTTCATCTGGAGTAAAGAGTTCTAAATTTTCTGAATCTGGTCTGTCGAGACTTGCTTCTTTGGAAATTCTGTCCATGTAGATATTGAATAGCAGGGGAGAGAGCACACATCCCTGCTTCACTCCTGTATTGACTGTGAACATATCTGATATACCTTCCTGTGTTCTTACTGCACTTTGGCTCGAGTGGTACATGGCTATGATATTTTCTAGCAGTTGCCCTTCTATCCCATAGTCTTCAAGGATGGTCCATAATTTGTATCTGTCTACTCTATCAAAAGCCTTTTCCTGATCTACAAACACAATATTCTGCTGGTCACTATATTCAATAGTTTTTTCACAAATTTGTCTAAGTGTAAATAATGCACCAGTGCAACTTTTACCTTTCCGAAAACCGAATTGTGCTTTGCTTAACTGTTGTTCAACTATTGGTCTAGCTCTTTGTTCCAAAAGTTTTGCATACATTTTCCCTATATGGCTTAGGAGTGATATACCTCTGTATGTTTCGCACTCTCTCATATTGCCTTTCTTTTTCCATATTGGTACTATTATTGCCTGTTGCCAATCATCTGGGACTTTTCTTTCTTCCCATGCTATATTAAAAAGTCTTGTTAGCCATTTAACTCCTGTTTCCCCACAGGCCTGAATAGCTTCTGTGGTTATTCCATCTGGACCTGGTGATTTGTTCTTAGGACTTTTCTGTATAACTGCTTTGACTTCTGCATGTATGAAATTTGGTGAATTACCAGTAGATTGGCCGCATTGAAAGCTACAGAGTTTGTGGGGTGGTTGTAGCTGAAGTCGTTGATATAGGTTAGAACTGTGAGTGTTATGTTTTCTGTGAATTAAACATTTAGTAGATTTCTTGAGTGAGTAAAGTCTAGGCGTTATAAAGTTGCTTGCAGATCTCACCTTTATCATGTGTCATGCCGATAAGCGTGGGCGGTCATGTTTCACCATTTCACACGATTGCCAGAGTCGTGGATCAACTCTTTGTTTTTTTTTTTGGTCTCGATTATGCCACGTGGGAAAATTCTTAAACAAGTGAATCGGTAAAAGTCATAACATCAGATGGAATGTGCCTTGTAGAGATTAGTACATAAATAAACACACATAGTATTGTTTGGCACTCAGAAGGAGAAGAAGAGGGACTCAAAGATCAGAGGACGCACTAGACAACATAAATTTGAAAGATATATAGTTACCGACCGGGATTCGAACCTGTCACCTTCAAATGACGACAGTGCCTCACTGTAGGAACAAGTGTACTTCGACGCATGACCAACTAGACACTCAAAAAAAAAGTGTCTTCATTGGTCATGTCTATCGTACAGGTAAACCTATAACTATGGAATACGGACAGAATTCGTATCAAACCATTGAGATAGCATTATAGGTCTCATAATTGTATATTAAACCAGCATAGGTCAAATAACAAACACACAAACACATATATTCACAAACATTAAAGAAGAGAATTGATTGGTCGATTCTAATGCTATACACGTATTACACAGAGAACCTTTTGAGGCCACTGATTTCTTGTAGAGATTAGAACAAGAATCGCCATGGATAATGGTAGCATTTGGAAAACTGAGCAATGAAAAAACTGTCAATTGCAATGAGAACAAGGGTTTTGAGGTGCTACATGGAACCTGTACTGTGGAACATGCACAGACAAGCTGAGAAATATCTAATTACAGTGAAATTGTGGTTTTGGGGAAAATGCAAAGAATACCAAGGAAGGGAAGAAAAGCCAACGAGCCAGTCCTATAAGAAACACAAAAATCATAAATTGATTTGTGTGGACAGTCAGGATTTCTGTGGCAGGTTATGATGAGAATAAAATATTAACACCAATAATAGTGGCAACTGGCAAGATTGATGGGAAAAGAGCTAAGAGAAGACAAAGAGATAAATATCTAGATGGCTAGGCCACATGGCGTGATCGAGATAAGAACACAGATCTGATCAACTACTCTGGTGATCGTGTGAATTGGCGACCCATGACCGATCACGCCTATCGGCATGTCATTTGATGATGATGACATTAGTTTACTTGCTGAATTGGAACATACATGTGGCATTTGGAACAATAGTCAGCACATGTCTGTATGTGAGACGTGTAGACACGCAGATTATGGAGCAATAGTCAGCACGTGTATGTATGTGAGACGCCTAGGATCTTTCTTGTGTTTTCATCATGGACATTTTGAAGTTTAGCAAGTTGGTAGTTTTATTATTGGCGTTTGCGTAACTAGAGATTGTTAATTCACATATATTATTATTAGCCACGATGAGGCCCAAAGTTCTGTGTTCAATTCAGGGTATTCTAGATTTTGAGGAAACCAGCACCTCCATTCGTGTTCTTCTTCCGTCCTTTATCCTTCATTTGCAGCATGGGCCCTTAACCAATTCACACTAAGCGTTCTCATATTTTGCTTTCTCATGCTGCTTCCTTCATGTCCTCCCCATTTAGTTAATCTCTCTCTTTGTTTCTCTTCTTCGTATAAGGACTCCCACTATTTCATTCACCTTGTGGGTTCCAGACAAGGGAGTGTCTAGCTAAACTATCCTATTTTCAGGTTTTCTCAACATATTTCCTATCTATAGGTCAGCCAGGTCGCTAGGATAAGAGCGCTTGCTTGGTATCTGGCTATGCGCTAACGGGTTCATTCCTTACAGCGGTCAGTTCGACGTTAACGCTGACTTGCCGTTTAGAAAGCACTGGCAAATTACTGACCGTAGAAGACAAATTACTGAACGTAGAAGGCAACTTACTGAACGTAGAAAGCAACTTACTGAACGTAGAAGACAAATTACTGAACGTAGAAGACAAATTACTGAACGTAGAAGGCAACTTACTGAACGTAGAAAGCAACTTACTGAACGTAGAAGGCAACTTACTGAACGTAGAAAGCAAATTACTGAACATAGAAGGCAAATTACTGAACGTAGAAGACAAATTACTGAACATAGAAGACAAATTACTGAACGTAGAAGACAAATTACTGAACGTAGAAGGCAACTTAATGAACGTAGAAAGCAACTTACTGAACGTAGAAGGCAAATTACTGAACGTAGAAGGCAAATTACGGAACGTAGAGGACAAATTACTGAACGTAGAAGACAAATTACTGAATGTAGAAGACAAATTACTGAACGTAGAAGGCAACTTACTGAACGTAGAAAGCAACTTACTGAACGTAGAAGGCAAATTACTGAACGTAGAAAGCAACTTACTGAACGTAGAAGGCAAATTACGGAACATAGAAGACAAATTACTGAACATAGAAGGCAAATTACTGAACGTAGAAGGCAACTTACTGAACGTAGAAGGCAACTTACTGAACGTAGAAAGCAACTTACTGAACGTAGAAGGCAAATTACTGAACGCAGAAGGCAAATTACGGAACGTAGAAGACAAATTACTGAACGTAGAAGACAAATTACTGAACGTAGAAGGCAACTTACTGAACGTAGAAAGCAACTTACTGAACGTAGAAGGCAAATTACTGAACGTAGAAGGCAAATTACTGAACGTAGAAGGCAAATTACTGAACGTAGAAAGCAACTTACTGAACGTAGAAGGCAACTTACTGAACGTAGAAGGCAAATTACGGAACGTAGAAGACAAATTACTGAACGTAGAAGGCAACTTACTGAACGTAGAAAGCAACTTACTGAACGTAGAAGGCAAATTACTGAACGTAGAAGGCAACTTACTGAACGTAGAAGGCAAATTACTGAACGTAGAAGGCAAATTACTGAACAAAGAAGACAAATTACTGAACGTAGAAGGCAAATTACGGAACGTAGAAGGCAAATTAATGAACATAGAAGACAAATTACTGAACATAGAAGGCAAATTACTGAACGTAGAAGGCAAATTAATGAACAAAGAAGACAAATTACTGAACGTAGAAGGCAAATTACGGAACGTAGAAGGCAAATTAATGAACATAGAAGACAAATTACTGAACGTAGAAGGCAACTTACCGAACGTGGAAGGCAAATTACTGAACGTAGAAGGCAACTTACTGAACGTAGAAGGCAACTTACTGAACGTAGAAGACAAATAATTGAACGTAGAAGGCAAATTACTGAACGTAGAGGACAAATTACTGAACGTAGAGGACAATTACTGAACGTAGAAAGCAACTTACTGAACGTAGAAAGCAAATTACTGAACGTAGAAGGCAAATTACTGAACGTAGAAGGCAACTTACTGAACGTAGAAGGCAAATTACTGAACGTAGAAAGCAACTTACTGAACGTAGAAGGCAACTTACTGAACGTAGAAGACAAATAACTGAACGTAGAAGGCAACTTACTGAACGTAGAAGGCAACTTACTGAACGTAGAAGGCAACTTACTGAACGTAGAAGACAAATAACTGAACGTAGAAGGCAAATTACTGAACGTAGAAGACAAATTACTGAACGTAGAAGGCAACTTACTGAACGTAGAAAGCAACTTACTGAACGTAGAAGGCAAATTACTGAACATAGAAGGCAAAATACTGAACGTAGAAGGCAAATTACTGAACGTAGAAGGCAAATTACTGAACGTAGAAGGCAAATTACTGAACGTAGAAGGCAACTTACTGAACGTAGAAGGCAAATTACTTAACGTGGAAGGCAACTTACTGAACGTAGAAGGCAAATTACTGAACGTAGAAGGCAAATTACTGAGCGTAGAAAGCAACTTACTGAACGTAGAAGGCAACTTACTGAACGTAGAAGACAAATTACTGAACGTAGAAGACAAATTACTGAACGTAGAAGGCAACTTACTGAACGTAGAAAGCAACTTACTGAACGTAGAAGGCAAATTACTGAACATAGAAGGCAAAATACTGAACGTAGAAGGCAAATTACTGAACGTAGAAGGCAAATTACTGAACGTAGAAGGCAACTTACTGAACGTAGAAGGCAAATTACTGAACGTAGAAGGCAAATTACTGAGCGTAGAAAGCAACTTACTGAACGTAGAAGGCAACTTACTGAACGTAGAAGGCAAATTATGGAACGTAGAGGACAAATTACAGAACGTAGAAGACAAATTACTGAACGTAGAAGGCAAATTATGGAACGTAGAGGACAAATTACTGAACGTAGAAGACAAATTACTGAACGTAGAAGGCAACTTACTGAACGTAGAAGGCAAATTACTGAACGTAGAAGGCAACTTACTGAACGTAGAAGGCAGCTTAATGAAAGTAGAAGGTAATTACGGAAGGAGAAATGTCTAGAAAAGCAATCTGCGGTTGGTTGCAACGTCCTTCAAAGGACACTGAACATTGTTATTGTTATGGCCTATATGACGTCGGCGTCTTTTCCTCACCTCATGATTCACTGGAATGTGTTTAGTTCTCTCCGTGTGCTCTACATTGGTGATTCTGTCATGCCAGTTTAGCTCCACTGTTCTACGCAAGCACTGATTGGTGAATGCAGTTGATCAGTCATTCTTCCAGCTGTCCTCCTTGTTGCTAATCGTACAGCAGTACCGATGCCACAAGGGGGTTGGGTATTCTATGTTTGGGACATCCGTTGACGATACAAAATTGCCCACAAGGAAGTCTCTGTGGTGAAGTGGTTAACCACCAGCCTCGCTCTCCGAAGGTTGCGGGTTCGATTCCAGCTTACTTCGTTCGGTTCATGAGTGCAATGTTCTCGGAAACTCCTGGGGATGGTCGCTGGAGCTACGGAGTTCGTTATTTGTGCGACTTCTCTCGGCAGAAGAGACCGAGCTGTATGGGACAAAACCTTGTGTAATGAAGTCGAACCTCTTGCCTTTTACACCCTTTAAAACCTTTTTATTGCCATAAAATGAGTTATGCAAACACAATATTATTTCTATGTTTATGCTAATTTATTTTACGCAGAATTCTAATGTCTTCAAATCTAGAGTTTGGCAGCTGTTAAGAAATCTATAAATTACGAATCTACGAGAACAATTTATTATGTTTACTTACATCAAAAGACTGTATCAGTCAACATTTTGTTTGTTGTATCTCTCAGGACCATGTGTCTGATTTTGGAGGCAGGTATAACAGTGCATACTAGAAATATCAAAACATGCTTTCACAATCGAACTGCCTTAACTAAACTAAGTGCATGGAGTGCATTGGTGGATAGTTTAGGCATACTCTGCAAGCACAAGATGCACAACTGCCAACGAAGCAAGTGGTGTTTATACAGTGGCAGCAATTTCAATTAGCAGATAGATACAATAGCTGTAACCAATGCCCTGAACTGAATCAAGTCCCGCTGTTTATGCTTCACCTCGACACCGCAAGGTACAAGAGGAACCAGATGAGATGAGATGAATGCCCTGAATTGGCTCGGCACGCAAAAGTATTCACAAGCATGCGTACTGAGGGACTCAGTGAACATGCTCATGAAGGCTCAGATTGGTCTCGTACGACATGAGCGGATTAGTCTAGCTGACTGTCACCTATGTACTGGGACAATCAGTCGTGACAGGCAACTAGCGAGCCGATCGTTTGGCGGACATGGCGGCGATGGAGGGGTGGAAGGGCTTCTCATCAATGCCATGAGAGATGCGGGACAAACAGATGACTTTAAGAACTCTTTGGAATCTGTTTCCTTGTCCAGAGTGAGGGAGATGGGAGTGAACTGGGGAGCTGCCAGACATACATTTTTTTTTCTCAAAGGCACAAGACATTTGGTTAATCAACACAGAACCAGTGGTGGTGTTTGTCCATCAAGTATGCTGATGACCATTCACTTCACCTAGTGGGGTTGAAAGTTTGGAGCCGTGAGTTCTAAGATGGCTGGCAAGGCATAATTTGGCTCGAAAGTTGTTTTGAAAATGGGGGAAAAGAATGCCAGACGTTCTAGGAGAAGAATATGCTGCAGTTTTTTGTTTTTTGTTTTTTTTTTCGTTTTGTTTTTGTTTTTGGTCCAGCCCCCCCCCCCCCCCTCCACAGCTTTTGCAGTTCTGTTTGCTTCGCAAGTGACACCACCCTTGCATAATGATGTACGCCATGAATGTCTGTCTTTGGCAACAGTCTCCCATGTTTCGGGATGAATTCTCAAAGCTTAGAGCGATACCTTCAGAGTGTCTTTACTGCGTACAGAACTGGTACAATCAGTTGATATACGCCGGCGGAGATGTTAAGGAGGAGATGGACGCACTTTTTGACCTGTCCGTAGTGCGATGATGGTTTTCTTCATTAATCACTAACTAAGCTAAGCGACCCCGATTCTTTTCATCATTCAATTAAATGTTCAAAGGTTGAACTCTACACGTTGCGACGCTATCGGGCAATTACAACATAAACTCAGCCAAGACGAAAAGATTGTCCACAAAATCAAATGTTTCTGCACTCTTCTCCACAACAAACGCCCACTTGTTAGAACCAGTACTCTTTGGTGTGAACATCTTAATGCCATCTTGCTTTGTATAATCAAGAAGACATTGATCTATCAGAGAAAGTTTGCATAATGTTGGTACAAATAAACTATTCTTATTATGAGCATAGATCGATTTGTAAAGATCATGATCGTGTTTTATTTTCGGAGTGTTTTTCAGGTCACTGGAACAAAGTTAAAAACCGGTCTGGTCGCCAGGGATGAGTTACACTACCCGTAGAGTTTGGCCTCAAATGGAGCCCGTGTAGGTCAAATAGTTGTCTCTGTTCTGCATATCTTGGACACTCCTACAACACATGTTTAGCTGTCATTTTACCAGTTGTGCAGTTAATTAATTCATATCTCGTATCTTTAGTAATGATGAGAGAGATCAAAGAGAAGCCAGGAATACTAATCGGAGGATATAAAACTGTCATTTACTGCCAATATAGTACCTTGCGGTGTATGGTCTTTGAGCCTGAGGAATTAAGGCCGCCTGGCTAGTGCAGTCGCCGCGAACTGTGCAGGTTAGGATTTTCTTTTTGCCCCCGACAGAAAAAAATCCCACACCTTACCGAGGGATCGAACCCGGGTCTCCCGAAGGAGAGTCCGGCGTTCTAAACAATATACGATATGCAGATGACACAGTATTGTGGCGGATAATGCAACAGACCTACACCTACAACAATTATTGGACATTGTAGTATCAGAGAGTGCACAGAAAGGACTCTCCTTGAATATTAAGAAAACAGTAACAATGGTGATATCAAAGAAAATGGGGACACAAAAATGTGACATAGAAATAGAAGGGGAAATTCTCAACCAAGTTCTTCTTCTTCTTCAGCGTTCCGAGCCATTGAGGTTCTTTGCTGCAAATACAATCCGTCTCCATTCGTCTCTCTGGTGGACCTTCTCTTGCCAGTCGTTGATTCCAAGTGCTTGTAGGTCTGTACATGTATTATCTCTCCACCGCCTTCTTGGTCTACCTCGGGGTCTACGGTCATTTATTTCCTGAGTGTAAGCGAGTTTTGTTTCCCTATTATCTTCCATTCTTTCTATATGCCCCAGCCATTGTAGTCTATTAGCCTTCATGATACCAGTGATTAGCGGGGACTTAAACAGATCATAAATGTCTTTGTTACTTCTTCTTTTCCACTCTCCACTTTGTGTATCCCTAATGGGTCCAAAGATGCGTCTTAAAATTTTGTTCTCAAAGGTTTGTAACAAGGCTTCGTCTCCTTTCGTTGTACTCCAGGTTTCAGAGCCATACAGCACAACTGGTCTGATCAGCTCAACCAAGTGGATAATTTAAATACCTAGGGGCACTTATAACATCAGATGGAAGATGTATAACAGAGATTAAGAGCAGAATCCATCCATCCATCATGTGCCATGCCGGTAAGCGTGGGCGGTCATGTTCTGCCATCTCACTCGATCAACAGAGTCGTGGATCAGTTCCGTGTTTCTGTCTCGACCATGCCACAAGGCCAAGCCATCCAGATACTTGTTTCTAGGTCTTCCCCTTGGTCTGTTCCCCTCGATCTTACCAGTTGTCACCAAGTTCTCCAAATCATTTCTTCTCATAACATGCCCCAAAAAATTGTGACTGTCTACGTCTAATGTCTCTGATCAGTTTACGATCTTCATTTGTTTCTTGAAGGACTTGTTCATTGGTCTTTCTGGCTGTCCATGGTATTCTTTGCAAAAGCCGCATTTCAGAAAATGAAGAGTTTCTTATGCAATAAGTCCCTATAATTGAATGTAAGAAAGAGAGTGCTAAAATGCTATATAGAGCTTGTTTTGCTGTATGGCAGCGAATCTTGGAATGTAAATAAACAAATTAGGAAGAACTTAGAAGCAACAGAGATGTGGTTTTTAAGACGAATGTTGCGAATTCCTTGGACTGCCAGAGTAACTAACAACGATTGCCTGAAAGAGGCTAATGAAACTAGAACACTATATACAACAACAAGAAAGAGACAAACAGCTTTCTTTGGTCATGTGATGAGAAGATAGGCATTGGAGAACATCGTGACAACTGGAAAGATCGAGGGGAAGAGAGGCAGAGGCAGACCAAGAGAAATGATGCTGGACGGATTGAGACGGTGTCATGGAGGAATATCATCAGCAGAGTTGATCTAGAACACCAAAGACCGAGATCTGTGGAGAGCCATGAACGCCTACGCCAGCCGGCACGGCACTTGATGATGATGATGATGATGATCTTTAGTTTATTGATTGTTTATATTATAACCCCGAACTTCAAGTATTGGAAAATGAATACACATGAGGTATTAACGATTATACTTCAAAAATAGCACAAAGCCTGGGCTGAATTGTAGAGATCGTATGTGAGCATTAGAAAAAGTGCATAAAAGATCTTTACATCTCTCTCAATACCTCAATGAGGTCAATGGAAGAAGAAGAGGGAGAAGAAGAGGAAGAAGGTGAGTATGTAACCTGCTATCTATGGTGACAATCCACGTGTTCAGAATTTTGAATTGTCTATATATGCTAATGCACAATCGATTGTGTCCTGTTCTGAGGCGAGAATGATTTGATCCGGTCTGTCCATGAAATGGTAACCTTCATCTGCTGGCGTTGGCCGTTTTCTGATTGATAAGACAATCTAAATATAGATTCGTTCTTGAACAATACGTGGCAAGAGAAGGGTGAGCGTGCTGTAGAAAACTAACAGGAAACAAATGAAACATTTTAAAACCTCGATAAGGTACTTTGGCAATCGCGAACAATTAATCGAATTGGGATTTGCTTGGCAATTGTAGATGGCATGGAACGGCTCGCGAGATTTCAAATGTTGCAAGTTTGCTGCGCTACAACGTCTTAAAATGTTGTGCTTAACTTAGAATTAACAACGCAGCGTTATTGATCCTGGGACGCGTGAAAATTGATTAAATTGCGGTGCTACCAGCTGATTTAAAAATGACAATAGGGTCGTGAAAACTCGTGGCCATACTCGTGCTCATGCAAATATTGGCCAGGTCATATATACAATCACAACAAGCAACAAGGAGAGAAAACAGCAATAGATGTATCAGAGAGTTTGTGTGTGGGTGAGTAGAAGCTTCGTCAAATTCCTCGCCATTTAGATAATTTTAGCGTAGTATGTGGAATATATATATATATATATATATATATATATACATATATATATACACATACATGAGGGGGATTGGCATGAAAACCTTTAAAGTGTTATAGAAATTATTATAGCCATGCCATTGTCTTGTAACTTGTCAATATTATGTTTAATGATGTCATGAGTGTTAAGCACATGACATCACAGTGGACATGAACACGGTGACGTCTTCAGGCAGTTTAAAGATGGCTGCCCTACTTTTGACATGCATCAAAGAGAAGCAGCGTTCTGTTATCCGTTTTTAACAACAACAAAATTAGTAAAGAGGTAAAACCTATAAAAATGTATCGGCGAATAAAGGTCCAGTATGGTGATGCACGCCTGTCAGTCCAGCAAAGATATGAGTGGAGTTAAACGTTAGTTGCATATCCTTTACAGGACGTTGTAGTCAACACCATCATCTTTTGCTGCTGTGATGTCTTGGCAAATTTACGTTCAGTAGTTTGCCGTTGCTTTCTGGACGACCGGCACCCATACCATTTCGTTAAAAAAAACCAACGCAACGCGGTCTGTTGCCAAATTGCGCTCAGCTGTGTTTCGAACGCAGGGATGCGGGATCACGAACTGCCACCGTAACCTCTTCGCCACGGAGGCGGCTGTGAGTGGAGTTGTTGTTGTTTGTTTGCATATCCTTTACAGGACATCGATGTCCACATCAGCATCTTTCAGCTGATTGTTGATTTCTTGGAAAGATTACGCTCAGTAGTTTGCCATTGCTTTCTGAGCGGCCGGCTCACATACCCCGTAAGTTACCGACATGATTTGAACCACTGTTGATTCTCACCATCGTCACGTTACCTACGAGAGTATACGAGATTACGGAGAATAGTCGCTAACCTCTAGGTCAGGAAGCCGGCTTATGAGTGGAGTAGACAGTTTTAAATCGGCGTGACTTCTGTGACAGACTGTTCACGTCCGGGCCAGGCACACCGAGTAGTGACCAAGAGAATTGTTTTCTACAGGAATCCAAGCAATTTATCGGCGCTGGAGGAGTTGCATTGACATAGCAGTGACTACATAAAAAATGATATATTTGTTCTTTACTGTTTGAGAGGGGACACACACACACACACACGCACGCACGCACGCACGCACGCACGCACGCTGTGTGTTGTGTGTGTTTGTTTCATGTCCGTTACAGGATGCTGCGACCAGCCGTCTATTTACTCGGCAATTTTACGTTCAGTTGTTTGCCATTGCTTTCTGAAAGAGAATTAAACGTTTCAGCCCAAAAGAACGATGCTATCCCTATTACCAGTGCCACTCGCCATCAGGCGAACCCACTCCGACTTCCGATGTACTTGTAATTTACGTGCCCATGTCAAGGACGAGAAATCAACATTTTAGTCTAACTGACCGGTGTAGGGGTTGAACCGCCTACCTCGGCATCAGCGCACCGGAAGTTAAAGGGCGAGCGATCTTATCCATTCTGCCATGCTTATCTCCGGTGCTAGTGGTAGTTTCTTGTAACCTCTACACATCCCCTTGTGCAATGAAAGTTCCTCGTGCTTTTTGATCTCTTTATTCAACATCTATATTTGTTACCTTATCTGTGTCTACATTGCTACCTAAATAGTTGTCTGATTGTTCATCTGTGTCTACATTGCTACCTAAATAGTTGTCTGATTGTTCATCTGTGTCTACATTGCTACCTAAATAGTTACCTGATTGTTCATCTATGTCTACATTGACACCTAATAGTTGTCCGATTGTCCATCTGTGTCTACATTGCTACCTAAATAGTTGTCTGATTGCCCATCTGTGTCTATATTGCTACCTAAATAGTTGTCATTATTAGACCTGATTGTTGTGAGTTTCAATGAGGTGTGGGTATTTGTGTGTGTGTGTGTGTGTGCGCGAGCGCGTGTGTGTGTGTGTGGTGTATGGGTGTGTGTATGTGTGAACATGGATTTCAATAACATTGCTCCTATCCAATGTAAGTTTGGTCTGGTAAAATAAAAAGTTAGTTGCATATCCTTTACAGGACGTAGCAATCAACCCAAGCATTATTTGGGTGTTCGTTATTCCAGGGCAAGTTTATGTTCAGTAGTTTGCCATTACTTTCTAAACGACCGCACCCATACCATTTAATAAAAAACCAAGATAAGGCGGCCTGTTACCACGACTGTGTTTGGAACGTGGGTACTAGAGACTACGAACTACGACCTCTTTGCCACGGAGCCGGCGTGGTCTGTAAGGACCCTGTTTAATCGAGCCAGAAAGATTTGCTCCTATGACACTCTAAAAGAGGAAGCAGACAGCCTTAACCAGACTTTACATCCAGCTGACTTCATCAAGTGACACAACCAACTACATAAACCCACCCGAACGGAATCAACGGTCCCCAAACCCAAAATGTTTCTTCAGCTGACGTTTTGAGGGGACAATGCAATGAAATGAATACACGATCGTCTTAAAACGGGCAGTAAGCCAGACATTCTTTGCTATTGAACTAGTGATCAGATATATTATCACTACGATATCTACCCCATCTGTGAAAGAACCATTGACTTTGTATACCAGATCAGATTGTATTTGTCTATCCTAGTGTGAGTGTCAAGCAACTTACATAGGTAGAACGGAAAGACAGTTAACAAATGGAGTTAAGTTTGTTGCATATGCTTATGGGACGTCGCAGTCAACCCCTGCAATTATTTTTTGCTGTTTGTGATTTCTTGGCTAGTTTACTTTCAGTAGTTTGCATTGCTTTCTGAACGACTGGCACCCATACCATTTCGAGGAGCGGATCATATACCAGTGTGGGTGGAAAAGAGGGTTAATCAGTCTTCAGGAATCCTTGTGCAGTCGAAAGGCTAAACAATGCCCTCCTCGCCGATTCCTCAAAATCTCATAAACTATAGCTATGAAGTAATTAAAGATAAAGTATTTCGTGGGCTGTATTCAACAAACAATAAACGATTGCTCGTGTAGGCGGTTCCAGTCGGTTTCTTCTTCTTCTTCTTCTTCGTTCATCAAGAGTTTTTTTTTTTCCGGATGTGATTGCGTTGTGCCTGTTTACAGCAAAGCTGCGTTCTTGCGCCGTTAGGCCGACACATCCGACTTCTGCGGGTTCCAGTCGGTTTGATGCAAACAGAAATAGTTCGTGTTAAATTTAAAATTATTGCTGGGATAATGTCGGATGTATCGTTGATGGCTCAACCCCAAAGAGATAAAGGATACTAAGTTCCTCTTTCCCAATGTGATCCTGCCCGTTATAATTAATTTAGCTGTTACTGGCTCAATGATTTGAGACCATTAAATAGAGTTTCGGAGAACCAAGGAATACCTCCAGGTAAACAATGAAGTATTTACTGAATAACCCAAATGTCCCTAGGGTGGTTCCTTGCCTCTCCTCTACCAACTAAATAATTATTAATCTAGGGTTGTTTAATGAAAAAAACAAAACAATTTTACTACGACAAGAGAACTCTCAAAAGAGACAATGACCCTTATTTTCAAATTTATTACACTTAACTAGTGTTAATAAATGTTGAGTCGCTACGTAGAACCTGTGCTTTTGTATGGATGTGAAGCTAGGACAATGAGCAGACAAGCTGAAAAACATCAGATGACTGTGAAAATATGGTTTCTGAGGAAAATGCAAAGAATATCATGGACAGACAGAAAAACCAATGACCAAATCCTACAAGAAACAAATGAAAACCGTAAACCGATGAGAAGAATTAGACGTAGACAGTCATAATTTTTTGGCCATGTTACGAGAAGAAATAAACTGGAGAACTTGGTGACAACTGGCAAGATAAATGAGAAGAGAACTATGGGAAGACAGAGAAGTAAATACTTGTATGGCTTGGCCATGTGGCATGGCGGAGACAAGAACACAGAGCAGATCAACGACTCTGGTGATCGAGTGAGATGGCAATACATGACCACACACGCTTACCGGCATGACACATAATGATGATGAATATAACACAATAACAACATTTCCTCGAAATATAAGCCCAAGGCAAATATGAGAAATCTCTTATGACGATTAATCATCCCACGACACCTGAGCAGTTACATATCATTTCTAGCAGAAGATATTGTTGTTTTCACAGTCAAACACTGTTAGACTGTTAGTCCTTCTATTCTGTGTAGACAACAGTAAATAAATGTTTGTTGTGTAATAGTGACATTTTTGCCATTCGTCACAGTTTCTTATTACTACGAATCAGTCGGTGAAAATAGTAAAGTGAGACAAGAATCCCTCCGTGTGGTACATTTCAAATAAGAATAGCAGTGCGAAAATTATTGCATTGTCTACTGTTTCTTTTTCTTCTGCTGAATTCATCCGGAGAGTGTTTTCGGATGTGATTGCGTTGTGC
This sequence comes from Cepaea hortensis, assembly GCA_963921405.1. Classification (NCBI taxonomy): domain Eukaryota; kingdom Metazoa; phylum Mollusca; class Gastropoda; order Stylommatophora; family Helicidae; genus Cepaea; species Cepaea hortensis. Next base: position 12,267,168 of record OY992883.1, on the reverse strand, counting down.
CTGTTTATAGTAGAGCTGCGTTCTTGCGCCGTTAGGCCGACACATCCGACGTCTGCGGGCATTTGTTGACTGGGTTAACCTTCCCAGGGGTCTAGGTTTTCAGTTTTGTTTATATTTTGTTTAGCTTTAGTACTAGCTGGAAAAAAAACACGAACTAACTACAAGACCCAGTTTCTTCATTGTCACGGCATAAAAGTGGTATACTTCTAGTCCCTTTGTTGTTGTTGTTGTTGTTGTTGTCGTCGTCGTCGTCGTCGTCGTCGTCGTTTGTTTTAAATGATGATCGCAGATGATCTTTGATGTAGGGCCAGTGCTGGTAGTTGATGGTGTTGCATTCTAACGAGATGACCAAACTATTTGATCTTCTGTTTTTCGATAAATGTAGTACAAGTGTTGGTCCCACTCCATTCACCAAACAAGCAAGAAATACTACTGGAGAGAAGCCAAAAAGCTAAGAAAAAATGGATGAATGAAGAAATCTTAAAGTTGATGGTCAAAAGAAAACAGAGCAAAAGTTAAAAAAAAAAAAGAAAAAAAGAATGTGATACGATAAATAAAGAAATAAGAGATAAATGTGTGCGGGAAAAAGAAAGTTGGTTAAAAGAGCAGTGCAAGAAAATTGAATTAAATTCCTTTAAAGATTTAAAAAAAATAAATATCCAAAACCAAATCAGTGAGCTCACGGAAAAAAAATAAGGGTAAACACAGGGTGTTTGAAATTTAAAAATAAAAAAAATGAAAGATATTGGAGGAAAATGCTATAATGAAGTGGTGAAATGAGTATATAAGATAACTATATGACGGAGGAAGGGAAGAATTAACAGAAGAAAGTAATTTATAAGGTCCATCCATCCATCATGTGCCATGCCGATAAGGTCACCAATTCTAAAAGAAGTATCTGACGCCGTCAGACAAATGAAGAAAGGAAAACCACCTGGGCCAGGTGGAATTACAATAGAAGAATTAGACAGTACTGTCAGAATTTGAAGTAGATATATTAACCAACACGTTAAATGATATTTACAGCAGTGGATATTTACCGACCGATATACAGAAATATGTATTTATAGCTATACCAAAAAGACCAGGAGCAATTGAATGTGAAGATTTTCGTACAATTAACCTCATAAGCTTCTACTCAGAATTATAATTAAAAGAACAAGAAAGAAAATAAAAATGGACATTGGTGAAGAAAAGTATCAAATTGTGGAAGGAAAGGGTACAAAGAATGCAATATATACATTACTAACACTAATCAATATCAGTTATCAGTTCAGTTATCAGTTGGGGTATCTTCATTGCACTCCAAACATGTCCATAGGTGCTCAGATCCTCCCCCCAGCATATTCATCAGCGTTATTATTCTTAAATCTTTCCCATCAATATTGATATCTTCCAACATATAATAATAAATCATACAATTCAACTGTGCATTCATTTCCCTAGTTGCTTAGAGCATATTTAAAAGATCATAATAACATTGATCACTACACTTAATAATTATGTTCCAGCATTCTGCGGAATTAAAAGATTTCTAAAAGAAAAACAGTTAAATAAGCAACGAGTAGGGGACATAAACATCTAACATTGTTCCAAGGGACATTACTTGAATTTTAAAAATATAAATAAAAATACTACAGATAATTTACTAAATAACTTTAAACTTCTTTTATATTCTTATAGAAATAAGAGAATTAATACGGAAATAAAATATTTTAAAGATGAATATAATTATTTTAGATTTCTTAAAGAAAATCTTTTTAATATTTAAATACTTACATTTTATAATAGATTATTTAGTTACACGGTTATTATTTAAATAGTGTTTGTATACTTTTAATGTAGAATACGGACACTGTAAAGCGTTATGAAAATTTTTTTCTGGCCTCTTAGGGCTACAACAAATGTACAGGAAATTAACTATACACATTGCTCTCTTGTCCCTTCTCTTATTCATAACACATATAGACAACAAGATACCAGCCAAACAGATCAGTTGGGGTATCTTCATTGCACTCCGGACATGTCTATAGGTGTTCAGATCCTCTCTCTCTCTCTCTCTCCCCCCCCCCCCCCCGCAAGCATATGCTTCAGCGTCCGGTGGCTAATAGTGCCATTTTGTGTTGGTTGACGAGGCACCTCGTTTTCTCAATGTACCTCTCGCGCTTGGCCGTGCCGATTCTTACTCCCAAGTCTTTCATCCTGGACAGCGATGTGGATTCACTGACGTCAAAGTCATCTGTTCTCGCCATATCTTTAAGGGCGTTAATAACATCGGCACGATCCATAGGCTGGCCATCTGCAGAGGGTGCAGAGCCAGCCAGTTTATCAGCTCGTTAATTTCTCTCGACTCCCGCATGTCCCGGGACGAAGATGAATGTGACTTTATAGACAACAGACTTCCGCAGCGACTCAGTCCACTGTCTGCGTACAGCTCCAGCTTCGACCTTCTGAATCATGCTCATTGAATCACTTAGTACACACACGTTGGTATAATGCTGTGATTCCAGCCATATGAAAGCCTGTGTAACTGCCATCACCTCCATCGTCATGCTGCTCGTGGTCATAGAGTGGGCACCTCTGGATTCCTGAACGGTTCGGCCCGTTGAACGGGCTGTAAATGCCCACGCACTTCTCTGCTGCTTTACAACAGATCCATCTGTATAGATGAGCACTTCGGGGCTGTCTGAGTGTTCATAGATGAGCGCGTTGACCTCAGCATTGACAGCGGCAGGGTTCTGCTCTCTGCACCGTCTGTCGAGTGTGATAATGCAGGAGAAAGTGCACTTAAAAAGCTGGAGGCACCGGCACCCATTCCTTGCCGGGGTTGATACTGGTAAGACTGCAGACCTGTCTGACGACATCTTCCGCCCGACCCATCCATGATTTGCCCCTCTTTAGCCTGTTACCCTTTTCTCTCAATATAGCATCATGCAGAGGGTGCTGCTCATCTGCACTTATTTTTAAGTATGCACGAGCTCTCCAGATCTTGATCCTGTGTTCCATTGTCGGGAAGTCAAGGAGGTATCTCATTGCAACACAGCTGGTGTCTCTCGTGCAGCCCAAAATGATGCTCATGGCTTCGTTTTGTACGTTTTCAAGTCTTCCAATCTGTGTAGGGCTGACAGTGAGGATGGCCAGGGCATACTCGATGCGTGAAAGCACAAGTCCTTGGAACAAAAGTATTAGCAGTCTTTGCTCGATATTGGCAGTCGCCATGACTCTCATTGCTGACAAACCTTTTCGAGCCTTCGTTATGACATAATCGACATGATCTCTGAAGGACAGGCTACGATCAAGCCTCACGCCAAGATATGTCATTGACTGGGTTCTACTCAAAATGCTCCCATCCATTCTTACTGCTGGCAGGTATGTTTTCACAATATGGTTGTTTAGGGAGAACCATGTAACTGATGCCTTTGCAGGGTTGACAAGGGCGTCGGCATCAGCACACCATGAGGAAATTCGATCTAGTTCGCCTTGCATATCATTGGCAACCGCCTGTCTATCTCGACCCTTTCGATACACGAGGATGTCGTCAACGAATGACAGAGTCCTACCCCTCCCGTCCAACTGTTGTTCAGTGATCGGCACCGTATACACGTTGAATAGTACTAGTGACAGTGGTGAACCCTGCGGCAATCCTGGACATATCGTTATCGGCTCAGAAGACCAACTCCCGCATCTTAGCACCACCTTCCTTTGGAGCAGAACTGCAGCTATCCATCGTACAAGGTGAGGGTGCACTTTCAGTCTGAGGAGGGTTTGCATCAAGTGCTCGAAAGATACTCTGTTATATGCGTCCTCTAAGTCTATGGCGGCCGCACATGTCTCTTCTCTGACCTGAAATCCTTCGTAAACATCTTGAGCAAAGACCGCCGCATTCAGCCATGACTCTTTGTTACGTCTGTATCCTCCAAGTGTGGGCGGGAAGCAGCCGAGTTGTTCCAAGTCACAAGCAAGTCTGTGTGATACAATTTTCTCCAGTAACTTGCCAGCAGTGTTCTGCATCAATAAAGACACAGGAAGACATATACTTGTGCTTCATAGATTATACCAAGGCATTTCAATCCATCCATCATGTGCCTTGCCGGAAAGAGTGGGCGGTCATGACTCACCATTTCACTCGATCACCAGTGTCGTGGATCAGCTCAGTGTTCCTGTCTCGACCATACCATGTGGCCAAGCCATCCAGGTATTTACTTTTCGGCTTCCCCTTGGTCTGTTCCCTTCAATCTTGCCAGTTGTCACTATGTTCTCCAATCCATTTCTTCTCATAACATGTCCAAAATTTTTTGACTGTCTACGTCTAATTTCTCTAATCAATTTATGATTTTCATTTGTCTCCTGTAGTACTTGGTCATTGGCTTTTCTGTCTGTCGAAGGTATTCTTTGCATTTTCCTCAGAAACCACATTTCTGCAACCATCAGATGTTTTTCAGCTTGACTGCTCATTGTCCAAGTTTCACATCTATACAAAAGAACAGGCTCTATGTAGCACCTCAACACTCTTTTTCATCCTCGCCGATGCAACGGAGTTCGTGCACTGAGCTGAGTTTCTCCAGACTCAGGTTTGAGTTAGGAGGAAAACGGAGCACGTATGGGTTAAACCTTAGTTAGTTAGTTAGTTAGTTAGTTATCAGTTGGGGTATCTTCGTTGCACTCCGGACATGTCCATAGGTGCTCAGATCCTCCCCCCAGCATATGCATCAGCGTCCGGTGGCTAATAGTGCCAGTTCTGTGTTGGTTGACGAGGCGCTTTGTTTTCCCGATGTACCTCTCGCGTCTGGCTGTGCCGATTCTTACTCCCAGGTCTTTCATCCTGGAAAGCGATGTGGAATCACTGGCGTCAAAATCCTCTGTTCTCGCCATATCTTTAAGGGCGTTAATAACATCGGCACGATCCATGGGCTGGCCATCTACAGGGGGTGCAGTACCAGCCAATTTATCAGCTCGTTCATTTCCCTCGACTCCCGCATGTCCCGGGACGAAGATGAAGGTGACTTTGCGGACAACAGACTTCCGCAGCGACTCAGTCCACTGTCTACGTACAGATCCAGCTTCGACCTTCTGAATCATGCTCATTGAATCACTTAGTACACACACGTTGGTATAATGCTGTGATTCCAGCCATATGAAAGCCTGTGTAACTGCCATCACCTCCATCGTCATGCTGCTCGTGGTCATAGAGTGGGCACCTCTGGATTCCTGAACGGTTCGGCCCGTTGAACGGGCTGTAAATGCCCACGCACTTCTCTGCTGCTTTACAACAGATCCATCTGTATAGATGAGCACTTCGGGGCTGTCTGAGTGTTCATAGATGAGCGCGTTGACCTCAGCATTGACAGCGGCAGGGTTCTGCTCTCTGCACCGTCTGTCGAGTGTGATAATGCAGGAGAAAGTGCACTTAAAAAGCTGGAGGCACCGGCACCCATTCCTTGCCGGGGTTGATACTGGTAAGACTGCAGACCTGTCTGACGACATCTTCCGCCCGACCCATCCATGATTTGCCCCTCTTTAGCCTGTTACCCTTTTCTCTCAATATAGCATCATGCAGAGGGTGCTGCTCATCTGCACTTATTTTTAAGTATGCACGAGCTCTCCAGATCTTGATCCTGTGTTCCATTGTCGGGAAGTCAAGGAGGTATCTCATTGCAACACAGCTGGTGTCTCTCGTGCAGCCCAAAATGATGCTCATGGCTTCGTTTTGTACGTTTTCAAGTCTTCCAATCTGTGTAGGGCTGACAGTGAGGATGGCCAGGGCATACTCGATACGTGAAAGCACAAGTCCTTGGAACAAAAGTATTAGCAGTCTTTGCTCGATATTGGCAGTCGCCATGACTCTCATTGCTGACAAACCTTTTCGAGCCTTCGTTATGACATAATCGACATGATCTCTGAAGGACAGGCTACGATCAAGCCTCACGCCAAGATATGTCATTGACTGGGTTCTACTCAAAATGCTCCCATCCATTCTTACTGCTGGCAGGTATGTTTTCACAATATGGTTGTTTAGGGAGAACCATGTAACTGATGCCTTTGCAGGGTTGACAAGGGCGTCGGCATCAGCACACCATGAGGAAATTCGATCTAGTTCGCCTTGCATATCATTGGCAACCGCCTGTCTATCTCGACCCTTTCGATACACGAGGATGTCGTCAACGAATGACAGAGTCCTACCCCTCCCGTCCAACTGTTGTTCAGTGATCGGCACCGTATACACGTTGAATAGTACTGGTGACAGTGGTGAACCCTGCGGCAATCCTGGACATATCGTTATCGGCTCAGAAGACCAACTCCCGCATCTTAGCACCACCTTCCTTTGGAGCAGAACTGCAGCTATCCATCGTACAAGGTGAGGGTGCACTTTCAGTCTGAGGAGGGTTTGCATCAAGTGCTCGAAAGATACTCTGTTATATGCGTCCTCTAAGTCTATGGCGGCCGCACATGTCTCTTCTCTGACCTGAAATCCTTCGTAAACATCTTGAGCAAAGACCGCCGCATTCAGCCATGACTCTTTGTTACGTCTGTATCCTCCAAGTGTGGGCGGGAAGCAGCCGAGTTGTTCCAAGTCACAAGCAAGTCTGTGTGATACAATTTTCTCCAGTAACTTGCCAGCAGTGTTCTGCATCAATAAAGACACAGGAAGACATATACTTGTGCTTCATAGATTATACCAAGGCATTTCAATCCATCCATCATGTGCCTTGCCGGAAAGAGTGGGCGGTCATGACTCACCATTTCACTCGATCACCAGTGTCGTGGATCAGCTCAGTGTTCCTGTCTCGACCATACCATGTGGCCAAGCCATCCAGGTATTTACTTTTCGGCTTCCCCTTGGTCTGTTCCCTTCAATCTTGCCAGTTGTCACTATGTTCTCCAATCCATTTCTTCTCATAACATGTCCAAAATTTTTTGACTGTCTACGTCTAATTTCTCTAATCAATTTATGATTTTCATTTGTCTCCTGTAGTACTTGGTCATTGGCTTTTCTGTCTGTCGAAGGTATTCTTTGCATTTTCCTCAGAAACCACATTTCTGCAACCATCAGATGTTTTTCAGCTTGACTGCTCATTGTCCAAGTTTCACATCTATACAAAAGAACAGGCTCTATGTAGCACCTCAACACTCTTTTTCATCCTCGCCGATGCAACGGAGTTCGTGCACTGAGCTGAGTTTCTCCAGACTCAGGTTTGAGTTAGGAGGAAAACGGAGCACGTATGGGTTAAACCTTAGTTAGTTAGTTAGTTAGTTAGTTATCAGTTGGGGTATCTTCGTTGCACTCCGGACATGTCCATAGGTGCTCAGATCCTCCCCCCAGCATATGCATCAGCGTCCGGTGGCTAATAGTGCCAGTTCTGTGTTGGTTGACGAGGCGCTTTGTTTTCCCGATGTACCTCTCGCGTCTGGCTGTGCCGATTCTTACTCCCAGGTCTTTCATCCTGGAAAGCGATGTGGAATCACTGGCGTCAAAATCCTCTGTTCTCGCCATATCTTTAAGGGCGTTAATAACATCGGCACGATCCATGGGCTGGCCATCTACAGGGGGTGCAGTACCAGCCAATTTATCAGCTCGTTCATTTCCCTCGACTCCCGCATGTCCCGGGACGAAGATGAAGGTGACTTTGCGGACAACAGACTTCCGCAGCGACTCAGTCCACTGTCTACGTACAGATCCAGCTTCGACCTTCTGAATCATGCTCATTGAATCACTTAGTACACACACGTTGGTATAATGCTGTGATTCCAGCCATATGAAAGCCTGTGTAACTGCCATCACCTCCATCGTCATGCTGCTCGTGGTCATAGAGTGGGCACCACTGGATTCTTGAACGGTTCGGCCCGCTGAACGGGCTGTAAATGCCCACGCACTTCTCTGCTGCTTTACAACAGATCCATCTGTATAGATGAGCACTTCGGGGCTATCTGAGTGATCATAGATGAGCGCGTTAACCTCTGCATTGACAGCGGCAGGGTTCTGCTCTCTGCACCGTCTGTCGAGTGTGATAATGCAGGAGAAGGTACACTTAAAAGCTGGAGGCACCGGCACCCATTCCTTGCCGGGGTTGATACTGGTAAGACTGCAGACCTGTCCGACGACATCTTCCGCCCGACCCATCCATGATTTGCCCCTCTTTAGCCTGTCACCCTTTTCTCTGAATACAGCGTCATGCAGAGGGTGCTGCTCATCTGCACTTATTTTTAAGTATGCACGAGCTCTCCAGATCTTGATCCTGTGTTCCATTGTCGGGAAGTCAAGGAGGTATCTCATTGCTACACAGCTGGTGTCTCTCGTGCAGCCCAAAATGATGCGCATGGCTTCGTTTTGTACCTTTTCAAGTCTTCCAATCTGTGTAGGGCTGACAGTGAGGATGGCCAGGGCATACTCGATGCGTGAAAGCACAAGTCCTTGGAACAGAAGTAATAGCAGTCTTTGCTCGATATTGGCAGTCGCCATGACTCTCATTGCTGCCAAACCTTTTCGAGCCTTCGTTATGACATAATCGACATGATCTCTGACGGACAGGCTACGATCAAGCCTCACGCCAAGATATGTTATTGACTGGGTTCTACTCAGAATGCTCCCATCCATTCTTACTGCCGGCAGGTCTGTTTTCACAATATGGTTGTTTAGTGAGAACCATGTAACCGTTGCCTTTGCAGGGTTGACAAGGGCGTCGGCATCAGCACACCATGAGGATATTCGATCTAGTTTGCCCTGCATATAGTTGGCAACCGCCTGTCTATCTCGACCCTGTCGATACACGAGGATGTCGTCAACGAATGATAGAGTCCTACCCCTCCCATCCAACTGTTGTTCAGTGATCGGCACCGTATACACGTTGAATAGTACTGGTGACAGTGGTGAACCCTGCGGCAATCCTGGACATATCGTTATCGGCTCAGAAGACCAACTCCCGCATCTTAGCACCACATTCCTTTGGAGTAGAACTGCAGCTATCCATCGTACAAGGTGAGGGTGCACTTTCAGTCTGAGGAGGGTTTGCATCAAGTGCTCGAAAGATACTCTGTTATATGCGTCCTCTAAGTCTATGGCGGCCGCACATGTCTCTTCTCTGACCTGAAATCCTTCGTAAACATCTTGAGCAAAGACCGCCGCATTCAGCCATGACTCTTTGTTACGTCTGTATCCTCCAAGTGTGGGCGGGAAGCAGCCGAGTTGTTCCAAGTCACAAGCAAGTCTGTGTGATACAATTTTCTCCAGTAACTTGCCAGCAGTGTTCAGCATCAATAAAGACACAGGAAGACATATACTTGTGCTTCATAGATTATACCAAGGCATTTCAATCCATCCATCATGTGCCTTGCCGGAAAGAGTGGGCGGTCATGACTCACCATTTCACTCGATCACCAGTGTCGTGGATCAGCTCAGTGTTCCTGTCTCGACCATACCATGTGGCCAAGCCATCCAGGTATTTACTTTTCGGCTTCCCCTTGGTCTGTTCCCTTCAATCTTGCCAGTTGTCACTATGTTCTCCAATCCATTTCTTCTCATAACATGTCCAAAAATTGTTGACTGTCTACGTCTAATTTCTCTAATCAATTTATGATTTTCCTGTAGTACTTGGTCATTGGCTTTTCTGTCTGTCGAAGGTATTCTTTGCATTTTCCTCAGAAACCACATTTCTGCAACCATCAGATGTTTTTCAGCTTGACTGCTCATTGTCCAAGTTTCACATCTATACAAAAGAACAGGCTCTATGTAGCACCTCAACACTCTTTTTCATCCTCGCCGATGCAACGGAGTTCGTGCACTGAGCTGAGTTTCTCCAGACTCAGGTTTAAGTTAGGAGGAAAACGGAGCACTTATGGGTTAAACCGTGTGCCGTGATGTTGATCCAACGACTAAACTAAACTAAACTAATCTTTTTCTTGTTTCAATTGACATCTTTTTATTGGTCAGTGTCATAATCTTACTTAGACATAATTCTGGCTCGCATTTCAAGACAGAGGTGAAACAATTGCATGCGTTCAATAACAGCACTCTCACACATAGCAACGATAGTTTCAACCCGTTTATTCACAAACTATTCACATGGGCAAACTCCCATGAGTTGCGCTCTTGGCAACACGCAACTTGTACAACAACATTATCACAGGATTGTAATCATTCATGAGAGATGATACAATATAATGGCATAACATAGTTCTCACACTGTCTCCGTTCACACACAGCTCGCTTCATGACTCAGTCGCGCCATCAAGTCTACGATCATATCCCAACGTTCACTAAACACAACCACTGCCCTATGTGCTTGCTTGTGTTCGTTGGCTTGAGCTCCAACGCAAAGTCCTGTATGTCGGATGAAGGCATCCTGTTGTCCAACATCAGTGTGATGTCATACAGGACCTGAGTTTTGCGTGAGTATCCGTTGTCCCATGTCTGGCTTATTGGTGTGCAGACTGGTGGTTCCTCGCCGTACAGACAGACACTCTCCGACTTCGGAGGAATCGGCGATCCTACTGACTTTAGCCAGGACCCCGAAGGGACCTGTTGCCCAGGACGCTCGACGAGGACGCGTCAATAGGTCTTGGCCAGTATATAAACCGGCCCTGGTGCCTTGGAAACACCTCTGCGTCCCACTGCCCTATGTCTGTCTGTCTCGATGTCCTGAACCCGTCTGACCAACACAGGTGCGTTTGGCCAGTTCACGGCTGCTCACAGTTCGTGAGTCCCGTGCGGGGTGGCATGGTGCGGTGACCACGGGCCTTAACCTGTTTATCGGTCTACTCGCACTCTGTGACCGTGATGCAGGACGCCAGGCTATCTGCCCTGTTATCCTGCCGTGACCTGTCTCCTGTCTATCACCTGCTATACAGGGTATTGGGTCTCTGACAGTCAGTATGTTGTTCATGTTGCTAAAGGCTACTTTCGCCATGGCGATTCTCATTCTGATCTCTACAAGACATCTCCCATCAGGCATTTAATAAAGTAAAACGTGATGAACTGATTAAAATGTTGGAAGATATCAACATTGATGGGAAAGGTCTCAGAATAATAAAGAATATTTACTGGAACCTAGTAGCAGCAATTAAAATGTGGAAATAAAGTGGGCAACTATGAACAAGTAAAACTAGGAGTACGGCAGGGATGTATCTTGTGACCGGATCTCTTCTCCCTCTTCAGCGAATGAATAATAAGAGAAATCAAAGAGAAGCCATGAATACTAATCGGATGTTATAATATAAATATAAACAATATACGCTATGCAGATGATACAGTATTGGTGGCGGATAATGCAACAGACCTACAACAGTTGTTCGACATTGTAATAACAGAGAGTGCAAAGAAAGGACTCTCCTTGAATATCAAGAACCCCGGGAAGGTTAACCCGGTCAACAAATGCCCGCAGAAGTCGGATGTGTCGGCCTAACGGCGCAAGAACGCAGCTCTGCTGTAAACAGGCACAATGCAATCACGTCCGAAAAAAAAACCCCCGGATGAACGCAGCAGAAGAGGAAGAATATCAAGAAAACAGTAACAATGCTAATATCAAAGAAAAAGGTGACACCAAAATGTGAAATGGAAATAGAAGGGAAAATACTTAACCATGTGGATAATTTTAAATATCTGGGGGAATTTATAACATCAGATGGAAGGTGCACAACATAGATTAAGAATAGAACAGGGCAAGCAAACGCTGCATTTCAGAAAATAAAAAGTATCTTATAAAAAAGTCACTATCATTGAATGTAAGAAAGAGAGTGCTGAAATGCTATATAGAACCAGTTTTGCTGTATGGCAGGGAGTCTTGGAATGTAAATGAACAAATTTGGAAGAACTTTGAAGCAACAGAGATGTGGTTTTTGAGATGAATGTTGCGAATTCCTTGGACTGCCAGAGTAACTAACAACAACTGCCTGGAAGGGGCTAATACTAATGAAACTAGAACACTATATACAACAATAAGAAAGAGACAAACATCTTCTTTGGTCATGTGATGAGAAGAGAAGCATCGTGACAATTGGAACGATCAAGGGGAATAGATACAGAGACAGATCAAGAAAAATTACGCTGGATGGCCTGAGACGGTGGCATGGAGGAATAAAATCAGCAAAGTTAATCCAGAACACGAGGTCTGGGGAGAAACATGAACGCCTACGCCAGCTGGCAGGGCACGTGATGATGATGACCTATTCTTACTATGCAGCGTGTCCTTGTACCGGATAACATTGACATACATGCCAGTCTCCCTAAAATCTGTTCCCTTCGATTTTGCCAGTTGTCACCAAGTATGTACATACCAAGATAAGACCGAGAGGAAAATACCTGGATGGCTTGGCCACATGGCATGGGCGAGACAGGAACACTGAGCTGATCCACGACGCTGGTGATCGAGTGAAATGGCGAGTCATCACCGCCCACGCTTTCCGGCATGGCACATGATTGATTGACTGACGCCTTAAAATCCGCCAACGAAAGCATTTCATGGTTAAAAAAAAAAATCCATTGGAACGATTCTACCCTAGCACAGAGGTCATGACCGCAGCGATCAAATGGTTCAATGAGCAACCGCTGTCCTTTTCCACGGTGACCTACTTTTCCCAGACAGCGGGATGTGTCTGAATGCCTTCTACAACTTCTTGTAACAAAGCTCGGGTACATGCGTGAATCCTATCGGTTGCCGTGTTTAAGTCTCTCACACCCACTGATAAACCTTTCATCATCATCATGTGCCATGATGGGTGGGTCAACATTTCAGCACTCTCTTTCTTACATTCAATTATAGTGACTTACTTCATAAGATACTCTTCATTTTCTGAAATGCAGCTTTTGCTTGCCCTATTCTGTTCTTAATCTCTGTTGTGCACCTTCCATCCAGCTCACATGATTACCAGAGTCGTGGATCGGCACTGTATTCATGTCTCAACCATGCCACGTGACCAAGCCATCCAGATATTTACTCCTCTCAATCAATCAATCAATCAATCAATCAATCAATCAATCAATCAGGTGCCGTCTTCGCAATGAAGGTTGGCTGCGATGGATCTCCAACACTGTCTGTCTCTCGCCTTGACTGTACATTCTGTCAGGCTGATGTTCGTCCATCTCTTGATGTTATCTTCCCACTTGTATCGTTGTCTACCTCTTGCTCGCTTGCCATCAACCTTGCCTTCCAGTATGGTTTTGTATAAGAGTATCATGTCTTTTAACATGGCCGAACTATTTCACTTGCCTCCTCTTTATTTCTTTCATCAACTCTCTCTTCATTCCCAGTTTTTCTAGAACCTCTGCATTTGATTGCTTTTGTTTACATGAAATACGACCTATTCATCTGTATATTCACATCTCCAGGGCTTCTATGCGACTTTCTGGTTGCTTGTTCAATGTTCAGGCACCCGCGCCATATAATAGCGTTGAATATACGTAGCATTTGACAATTCTCATTTTTAATGCGCTGTTAATCTCTCTAGGTGTCAATACTGATTTCATGCTGTTGACAGCATTTTTTTGCCATCCCTATTCTCTTTTTGATTTCTATTTCACTGCTGCAGTCATCTGTTATTATATGTCCACGATAGGAGAAACTTGTTACTTGTTCTAGTATTTCCTAGTTGACTGTGATATTAATAGATGACCTTTGCTTTTCACTGCTAATTATCATAGATTTTTTTTTTTTTTTGATGTTAATAATCTAAGCCACATTCTGCTTAATTCTCTACCTCCTTCATGTTTTGTCCCTTACATTTGTACTAACGCCACTACTAACTACTAACGCCATTGATACGGGTTTCAGTCGATCATGCCTCTTATATCCAGTGATGTTTTGGTTGTCTACTGGTATAGTAATTGATCAGGTGTCATTCTTACACTGGGATAAAGGGACTGCAGAATACGATCTCACTACTCTCTGTGCTGATGAAGGTTTTAGCTGCAACATCAATTTTGTTACTTGTCATCGTTTTCTAGTAAAGCTTGCCGTCTGCTTTTCAGTTTTGGGTGTTCCAGTCATTTCATTCTTATAGATTGCTAAAACCGGCTCCGTGGCGAAGAGCGTCTACGTAGCGAAGGTACGCCTCCGTGGCGAAGGTAGTCTCCGTGGCGAAGGTAGTCTCCGTGCCGAAGGTACGTCTCCGTGGCGAAGGTAGTCTCCGTGACGAAGGTAGTCTCCATGACGAAGGTAGTCTCCGTGGCGAAGGTACGTCTCCGTGGCGAAGAGCGTCTCCGTGACGAAGGTACGTCTCCGTGATGAAGGTAGTCTCCGTTACGAAGAGCGTCTACGTGGCGAAAAGCGTCTCCGTAGTGAAGAGCGTTTCCGTGGCGAAGGCACGTCTCCGTGACGAAGGTAGTCTCCGTGGCGAAGAGCGTCTCCGTGGCGAAGAGGTCTCCGTGGCGAAGAGCGTCTCCGTGACGACGAGCAGGATCCACGGCGAAGGGGTTATGGGAGCAGGTCTTAATCCCGCATAACGTGTTCTAATTACAGCTGCGGGCGATTTGACAGCAGACCGCCTTGCGTTGTTTTTTTTTTTAAATGAATGTGTATGGGTGCTGGTCGTTCAGAAAGAATGGCAAACTGCTGAACATAAACTTGCTCAGGAATCACGAACAGCCAATCAATGTTGGTGTTGACTGCTACGTCCTGTACAGGATATACAGCTAACTAGATTACCCAAAGCACCCTATCTGTTGAGTAACAATCTACGCTGTCCCCATATTCACACAAGAAATCGAGGCCAGACGGACACATAATCAGACTGCTACTAGTACCGTCAGTATTGGGCCTCTTCACTGGCTGTTGCAGATGTAAGGACGGAGGGACGGAGAACTTACCGGAATGTCCCGAATGATGTGATGTCAGTTCTTGACTCAACTCATCTCAACCCAGTTCAACGTTGTATGAAGTATGTTCCTGAAATCATCACCCTCTTCTTGGCCCTGCTGTCCAAGGGATTGCTCTCACCTGGTTACACACCTCACGGGTCGCGGTGTTTGACTTCGGGATACATGTGTGTCAGGTGTGCTATCTCTAGACAGATTCGACCCAAGGTCACGGACTCAATCTACCCGTGGGTATGTTCCTCTAGACCAGTGGTTCTCAACTGGTGGGTAGGGATTCCCGGGGGTGGGGGTGGGGGTGGTGGGGGTTATTTCAAGAGCGCGTTAATACAAGAACCGATTACTTGATATTGTTTTTCCCTCCATACTTTATGGTTCTGTACTTCTCGCCCTTCTTAAATTTGTTTTATAACATAAGTAGATCCGCAAATCACGTTTTATGTAGACGTCTAGACTTCTAGTATGTGGTATTAAATTTAGCTTCCATGTTTACGTATACTGTGTAGGGGAGGGTGGGGAGGGGGGATTTATAGGAAGGAAATACGAAATGGATGGGTGGGGGGATGACATTCTGAACATACAGTGAAGAGGTGCATGGGCCAAAAAAGGTTGAGAACCACTGCTCCAGACAGATCCCATCCTTGGCAAGGGGCTCTATTTACCCTGGATAGGTGTTAATTTCCACAACAGTTTTGCCAGTGCAGGGTGTTTACGGTTTACTCTTTGTGATTTCCAATTGCTGTGGGGTGTTTAACGTCCCCAACTTGCCAACGTGACCTCCCATTTTTCGCCCGTATCCAAGAATGATGGGTTTTCCACCTTAAAACTCAGGAGACCAGAGGGAGGGGGTGGGACGTGATATAACGAGATACCAATAGTTCTGGGAGAAGTTCCCAGCCCTGTACAAGGACCTAACCCTGACCTTCTGATCCTGAACGGTGACCCCCCTCCCACGACTGACCCTTATATATGAAATAAGTCATACGGCAGGGGAGTTCACCAGGGAACATTGTCAATCTGTAAATTGAGGGCTTGTCAGATATTTGTCTCCCCGGCTTTACAGATTATCATCAGGGTTGCCACTTTTTTTTAAACCAAAAATATCTAGAAACGGCCCCAACAACATCCATAAATATCTAGATTTCGTTGGAAAGTATCTAGAAAAAATATCCAGATTGAGAAAGTAAGAAATTACATATGATGTATTGATGTGACTGCCGGCTCCCTGGCGAAGGCGTTTACGGCTTTCGCCGTAACCCCGTATATTCTCGTGAGTAACGCAGCTGCGCCCGAACCGGCAGCGGTTCGAGCCGCGCTGGTAACTTACACTTAAAATGAGTAGTAAAAAGAGAAGGAATGCCAAATTTGTTTCATCACTGTACATTCCATATAGTATTTCAGCTGTGTAGCACTTTTCACTTTGTCTTGTTATTTCGAACTGTGTCTTCAACTCCAACCATTGGTTCACAATTACTTCAACAACTGGTTGAATTGATAACCATCTAGTTTTGCAATATGACAGAATTTTCAGTGGTGGGGAACTATCATTTAATGCTTTATATAAATTATTATATCGCTGTTGTCTGACAGGTGATTTGGAGAACCAGTTATGTGTTTCAGCAAAAAGGAATTCCAAATTCCTTGGTAAACATTCTGATGAGGCATGTGATAATGCTAGCTGCAAGAAATGACACGCACATTTTATGAGGATTAAAGATGGGATATCTTCCTTCAATCTTGCATAAACGCCATGGTTGATACCAACCATTACCGATACATTATCGGTACCAATTGCAGCAAAATTCTTCAAGTTTAAATGTTTACTGACTGTCGCCAGTCGTCCCTAGGGGGGTGTGGAGTCAACAGGCACACTGTTTAAAATCCTTTTTCTTTTCGTGGGCTTCTGTCGGACCTTTGTCTACAAACCCCCTGTCAGTCTCAGGTACCCTATCTCTCTCTTTCCTCTTCTTCTTCTTACCACTAAACAATACCCTTCATATTGTTTCAGAACATACCCACACAAGACTGTATTTTAACAAATGATAAAATAAAACATTTAATACAGAAACGTGTCATGTGTGTGTGTGTGTGTGCACTGTTTGCGTGTGGAAATATGTAGTATTTTCGATAGTGTATGCGAGAAGAGATTAGTGAGCTCAGGATCGTTATTCATCATGTTAGGCCATGCCACATCACACCACAGTAAGTTCGGAACAGGTCTCACCGAATGAAGCATCTCTCCGAATAATGGTTGACTTCTTGGAGTTAATCATATATATAGTCTGGGTGACTGTTCTCCACTACGGAATATGGCCTATTTAATGTCCATGAATCAGGAACACATTATGTACCTATTATGTTCCTTAAAATCCTGATACCGACGAAGATCTCCTTATATCTCACATGAGTTTAAAGAAAACTTTCAGATCGGTTGCCGAATGTTACTGAATGAATGTCTTTACTCTGCAACCTCTCTACAACCTAATAGTTATCGTCACTCGACATAGTCATAGTTACTGTAAAATCACTGTTGTTCCACCTCTCTACTTAATATTGTCATTGTCTATGGAGGTGTTAATAGTTTCATAAAAACAACTGCCTTGGGCACTCAATCACTGCTACACTGGCCCTTTCAGGATAACACTCCTGATTTCTATGAGTTTATAATTTTTGGAACGATGTCCCATTTCCGAGGCCATTTAATATAACTGCACTCAGTGTGACTGCTATTTTTCTCCTCTCCCAGCTGGCCTTAATTTCTCCGGTACAGTAAAATATCACTCAGTGTGACTGGCATTGTCCACACCTAGTAGTAATACTTTCTTTCTGTTAAACAGTTGAACCTGGTGAAAATAAAACATTATGTGAGAGAAAAACCCTATTCGAATCCACTGTATGTGATTATAGGCCAAGGGCCACTCAGACATGTATCCTGGTTAACCTAGAACTACACTCTAGCATAAAGGCACAATAGTTCTTCACATTTGGGTGGTAAGGAAAAGGAAAGACCAAACGGACAAACACAGGAGCCCCAGTAGGCCTCCCTACCGGAATATCCCACCATTTACATTTCCCCTATTCCCCCAGCCATCCCAAATCTCACCGAATATCATCCCATTACACTGGTGTTACCCTGCCGAGTGAAATGATATATCACTCTACCTCTTTTAAGCTAGGCATCAGCCAGCAGCTCCTAGACTACATTCACACAACACACTATCTCAATGTTCGAGTCCTAAGCTTTATTTAATACTAGACTACCTTATGGTAGTGTTCCTGTTCGGAGTCGGAATTCACAATTCATCACAGTTTCCAAAACTCAGGAGACCCCGTAATTCCTCTTCTCCATTAGAACTAGGAACACAAAAACACTCCCGTTATCTGTAGTTCATCCACAGACTGAACGCAAGTTTCGTTAACTTCAAACAGCCGAAATATGTTGTTCGAGTGACGTCACTCACGTGACCGGACTTGAATCAAGACGGCACCGTCCCCTTTCTCCATTCTCCTGAGATCCGGGCAAACAGAATGCCGACGTTTCCCTTTGATCTCGGGACTTCTCCAGGAATCCCAGTGGTGTCTGCAATTGGGAACATATTTCTCCACATCAAATAGTTGTGGCGCCTAGCGATGGCGGCTTCAGGCCTTTCATCAATTCTGGATCTGAATTCTCCAGTATTATGTGACACTGACCAAAAGTTTCTTCAGTGCCTGAACTATACTTTCTGCATCACACTCTTCCAAGTGAACTAGTCAAAGAAATGTAGAGACTACTTTGTCTTTGCTGTTTCTGTAATATATAACACATACACCAAACACTTTCAGAAACGAAATGTCATTCGATTCGCCATTACCTCTACCCAGCTCAACCTCAAAAGAGAAGTTATAATTAGGGCCCAGCAATAAAAGTGTTATACTGCTCAAATTAATAATTCTATGATCACATCAGCCGCATTTCGAACATTATTAGTATTGTTGTTTTATTTTTATTTTTTTTTATTCCATACAAAACAGTATGTATTTACAAAGGGCATTGTGTGTTTTCCTTTAAATTTGCGAATACAACAAATAAATGCATAAAAACATGTGATAATAAAAGGGCGAGTCACTAAGTAAGTTACACAGTTCTGTGGGATGTCAGGTAAATGTAGTTGGTGTTTTCTACAAGTGTCATTAGGTGACAGCAACATCGAACTTTATAGTCCCGTTCGTCAAGTGGCACTAGGTGTCTTATGCGCTTGCGCAGCGCATAAACAAAATGGCTACTGTATTTACGGAGTGTACAACCAAGGAGCAACGTGCTGTTGTGAATATTTTCGCGGGCAAAAGGACTGCCTGCAAAGGACATTCATAAGGACATGCTTCCTGTTTATGCTGACAAATGTTTGTCCCGTAAAGCGGTGCATAGCTGGGTAGAAAAATGTTATCAAGGATGCTCTAAAATTGTTGATGAAATCCGATCTGGTCGTCCTATTGAGATGCAACAGAAGCATCTGTGCAGCGGGTGGAGGAGATGATTTGAGGTGACAGACGAGTAACTATAGACTCTGTAGCATCTGCAATGTGAATTCTGAATCGTACTGTGAAGTTCTATCGATGCTTCAAGATGTAATTCGAAGAAAACGTCCGGGATTGCTGACTAGAGGAGTGTTGCTTCTTAATGACAATGCCAGACCACATACGGCTCGATTAACTCAAGAGAAAATAACCAACTAAGGTGGGAAGTTCTGGAACATCCATCTTACAGCCCCGACTTAGCCCCTAGCGATTTCCACCTGTTTTGGTCCACTGAAAACCCACCTTGGCGGGAGACATTTCGCGAATGACGCCGAAGTTGAATATGAAGTGAAAACGTGGTTTCGAAAACAGAACACGCAGTTCTATGCAGCCGGTTTGGGAGGACTGATACAATTATGGGATAAGTGCATCAATGTTGGTGGACATTATGTTGAGAAATAAAGGAACAGTGTATGTATATTTAAAAAAAACTGGTTTCAAGTTGTTATTTTATTTAGTTATTTTTCTACAGCCATTTGTGACTTACTTATTGACTTCCCATCGTATTACATTCGTGGCACGGTACAATTATCTACACATTACTTGATGATGATGATGATGATGATGATGATGATGATGACGATCATGATGATGATGATGATGATGATGATGATGATGATGATGATGATGATGATGATGATGATGATGATGATGGTATCTGACAGGGATTATCCCACTATGAGATAATTTGCAAACTCACTGTCAAAGATCTACAGAGGAGCTTAGAGAGTTAAGACGGAGCTATACAGAGAACACCAGACAGGAGAGACACGGGTACTATATTTAACTTGACAGCCGGACACATTCGTGTCAACTAAGAGGTCGTTGAGTGCTTATGAGCGAGGGTTTCCCAAGAGTATAGGAAACTCGCCTCTCGACGAGTAACTGGAGAATACCAGTTACTTTAGTTAACTGACCAAGCGTGCTGGGACTCTACGCACGCAAACTCGCCAGCGCACACGGAGGACTGAATGTCCGTGGTTCAACGCGCAACTAGAAGCGTGCCTCAGACTGGGACAAGGACGGATAGAGAGCAGACGTGTTCGCTAGGAACCTTATATAGTTTATCAATAATAGTATTAGCTAGGCTTTAGATTCCAATTAGTTAATAGTATCATTATTTTCACCTCTTCAATGCATTTGTGAAACATACCATGTTGTTGATTATCAATGAAGTATTCCGCTCGCAGAGCTTGTTTGTAATCAGCTCTAAATAAAAATGTATCCTTTTGCAAACCACAAGAGTTATTGAATCGTGTCGTGCACAAGTAGGGAGTCCTGAATTTCCTGTCGCAAGTAGGTTGCTGACAGGCAGGACCCATTTGGTGTCAGAATTACCAGTCCCTACTGTAGACACGACTGGGACCATCGAAAGCATACGGATAGAAACCAAACTTACGGACGAGCAACGACGACAGATGATAGATCTAGTGACAGAATACAAGGACATTTTCTCCGACATCCCAGGAAAGACAGACAGAATAGAGCATTCCATCATTCTGACTGATAACACCCCTATCAAATGTCGACCTTATTCCATCCCTCTAAATTATAGGGCAAATCTCGACAAAGAAATACTATCTCTTGAGTCGAGTGGAATAATTCAAAGATCACAGTCAGAATATTCCTTTCCTATCGTTCTTGTCACCAAAAAGGACTCAACAATTCGCCTCTGTGTCGATTATCGACGTTTAAACAGAGTGACAAAGATCGATGCTGAGCCAATTCCAGCATGCGAAGATTTGATCCTGGATATGTCTACATCTCGTATATTTTCCAAACTCGACCTCACTCGAGGTTACTGGCAAGTCCCGATGCAAGAAAATTCAATTCCTTTGACAGCTTTTTCTACACCTCTAGGGCTCTATGAGTGGCGTTTTCTTCCTTTTGGCCTTCGTAACGCTCCTGCCACTTTTGTACGTCTTACTAGAGATCTTCTCCACGGGGTGACCAATACTTCTACATAGATAGATGACATATGTATTCATACTGAAGACTGGACGTCACACCTACTGAAACCTCGACATGTCTTCGACAGGTTGCGATTATTCGGTCTTACCGTCAAACCAACTAAGGTAGAGTTGGGCATGGAGGAAATTGACTTCATAGGCCATACCATCTGCAGAGGCCAACTCAGAACAGACGAGAAAATAGTCACGAAAATTCTGAATTTGACTATGCCAACGACCAAGAAACAGGTCCGAAGTCTACTTGGTCTTGTAAACTATTATAGTAAATTTATTCCCAATCTGGCGGAAATGACCAGTGTTTTTTCAAATATTTTGAAAGCTTCGGCTAAATTAGATGTACAAGATGCAAAGTTAATTGGCGCATTATCAAAATTGAAATATTTATTCAGTGTACCACCTATTTTGCGTTTACCTAATCAAAATCTTACCTATTTCCTCCGCATAGACGCAAGTGCGATTTCCATATCTGGTATATTAGGCCAGTTCTACGACGGGAAGTTCCACCCAGTGATGTATGTAAGCCGTAAAATCAGCCCTGCTGAATCAAGATACTCAGCTTCTGAATTGGAGGGCCTTAGCGTAATCTATTGTGTGAGAAAACTGCATAGGTTTTTGGCAGGTACAGAGTTTGTAATCCAGTCCGACAACTCTCCCCTTGCGGTAATGCAATCTGGCATCCCTAAAAACAACAGGATCTACAGATGGTCCTTAATATTGGCAAACTATGCCTTTACAATCCAACATTTGAAGGGATCATTAAACTCTTTGGCAGACATTTTAAGTAGACCTTCAAATATACAGATACCTGAAGTACAGGAGAAGAGCGAAGAGGTATCACCAGAAACAGTGACACTGTAGTTATTAATGAAATCAGTGCCGTGTGTGGTAAAAACTTACACTTTGAAGTGCGTTAATATCGCCAGTCGACTAAATTGTGCAAGATAAACAGTGCCATTATGAGTAAATGAACAGGCACATTAGTGATATTTCTACAGCGCTAACACGTAGATAAGCAATAATTACATCGAAAGTGTTAGACGTGATCCTACAGAAACTGATAGGGAACTTTATATATAAACACTATCCTGAAAGGAGAGCATATAAGACTGTGGTTAATTGAACTATGTTATTACACTAGTCTACAAGGAACGGTGCTCGAACATTACACCGGACAGGACGATGATAGTGTAGTTATATAGAAATATAATTGTGATATGTATAGTACATTGTTTTTTTTTTTTAAACAGTGCGCATAACCTCATTGTGTATATTTATAATTGAATTGCAAATGTTCAAGTAAATATATGACAATATTTATGTTAGTTTATAGGTATAAGTCACCTACATTTACTTAAAAACCTCATTTAGATTAACACCTACGTTAGAAATGCAATTATTAGACATTACTTTATCACATCACCATGTAAACATAATCATTTATATATTAATTTGCTTAAAATATCATTTCTAAACTAACCCAATCATTGCAAAATTAATATCATTTCATTTACCAATAATACTATAAGGTAACTAACCCACTTTGCTTAAATAGAATTAATTAATTAGGTTATTTCCCTTAGGTTAATTTAGGACAACACACGAAATTACTATAACTTATTTAGATTAGTTAGTTTCATATGATCGTAACAAACCATCATCATAAACGTGTATAATATTTTGTATAGATATGACGCGTGCAAAGACATAGCACAGTCATGCGGCGTGAAAACTTATACGATTCAGCCAGTCATTTATTGTAAATATGTAATGTTCATTTATGTAATATTATGAACCATATTTTAAGGACGAAAGAATGTTTTAACATAAGTATGGTATGAAAAGGGAACGAAAGATGTATAATAGGAGAGGAGTGAATGAAGACAAAGTAAACATTGAGTGAGTGAGAGAGAGAGAGAGAGAGAGAGAGAGAGAGAGAGAGATTTAGCGGAAATTTTTCTCCGCGCAAATCGTCTTATTATGACTTGTCTGTGTCAATCTGTGTAACCAATGTGTTGTTCAGTTTTAAGTGTGTAACTGCAATACTTTAGAAATAGTAGTAATAAATAGAGCAAGTACTTTGAGCATCTTAAAACGAAATTGTGGTCATAAATAAAAGTAACCAACATTTGTAGCCACAATAATCCGATTTACGGCGCTCGAAGGAATACATACATGTAGAATAGAAACGCAAACACATGTTAGTAAGTTAATTACAATGTAGTTTAATGAATAACACACAAACAAACAGGAAAAAAACACACATAAAGGTTGCATTCACCATTTGTTTCAAAGAACAGTAACTCAAAACAGGGGACACAATAACTTCTTTAAAAAACCTGAATGTAACATTGAAAATATTTCTTCACAAACGGAAGTTTAAAGGTGAAGAGTAGAACATAGAGCATACGAGTTGGTACTGATATTATAGGGGAACATGAACATTTATGCTCATGTGTTGTTCTTGTAACAGAGACAACTTGTAGCGGGTTGTCATTTTGGGCAATTTGAGGGCAGGTCGAGACATAAGTCAACGGGCAGAAGTCAAAGGACATAGGGTCAAACGACGGAAGCCAGGACATAAGTCATAAGACAATGGTTCCGGATCAATACCATTCCCAAGAATATAATAGAGGGCT
This sequence comes from Cepaea hortensis, assembly GCA_963921405.1. Lineage (NCBI taxonomy): Eukaryota > Metazoa > Mollusca > Gastropoda > Stylommatophora > Helicidae > Cepaea > Cepaea hortensis. The sequence continues at coordinate 12,243,205 of OY992883.1, read as the reverse complement.
ATATCCAACGATAATGATGTGATGCACTACTCAATTAGCCGAGTGAATCAATATAACAGTGTGAAAAGGCAGAGAAGAGAATTTGTTCTATCCCCAGAAGAGATACGTAAACTTATGAGATCTTTGACAAAAATTGGACAGCCAATTTTTCAGTGACCAATACGTGTTACATACAGGAGTTAAATGGTTGTAACACTACACACAGAGGAGAGGAGTGTGTCAAAGATCTACAGAGGAGCTTAGAGAGTTAAGACGGAGCTATACAGAGAACACCAGACAGGAGAGACACGGGCACTATATTTAACTTGACAGCCGGACACATTCGTGTCAACTAAGAGGTCGTTGAGTGCTTATGAGCGAGGGTTTCCCAAGAGTATAGGAAACTCGCCTCTCGACGAGTAACTGGAGAATACCAGTTACTTTAGTTAACTGACCAAGCGTGCTGGGACTCTACGCACGCAAACTCGCCAGCGCACACGGAGGACTGAATGTCCGTGGTTCAACGCGCAACTAGAAGCGTGCCTCAGACTGGGACAAGGGCGGATAGAGAGCAGACGTGTTCGCTAGGAACCTTATATAGTTTATCAATAATAGTATTAGCTAGGCTTTAGATTCCAATTAGTTAATAGTATCATTATTTTCACCTCTTCAATGCATTTGTGAAACATACCATGTTGTTGATTATCAATGAAGTATTCCACTCGCAGAGCTTGTTTGTAATCAGCTCTAAATAAAAATGTATCCTTTGCAAACCACACGAGTTATTGATTCGTGTCGTGCAAAAGTAGGGAGTCCTGAATTTCCTGACGCAAGTAGGTTGCTGACACTCACAAAATGTAATGGCACGGCACTATCACATTACAGAGACACAGCAAGAAACTGCGTCTTGACAATTTATTGTTATTATTATTGTTGTTGTTATTATTATTATTATTATTATTATTATTATTATTATTTATTTATTTATTTATTTATTTATTTATTTATTTATTTATTTATTATTATTGCTTGCTTGCGTTCGCTGGCTGTGAACTCCAGCGCGAAGATCTGTATGTCGGATGAAGACATCCTGTTGTCCAACATCAGTGGGATGTCATACCGGACTGAGGTTTGCGTGAGTATCCGTTGTCCCATGTCTGGCTTATTGGTGTGCAGACTGGTGGTTCCTCGCCGTACAGGCAGACACTCTCCGGCTTCGGAGGAATCAGCGATCCTACTACTACTACGTTAGCCAGGACCTTGAAGGGACCTGTTGCCCAGGACGCACGACTAGGACGTGTCAGTAGGTCTTGGCTAGTATAGAACCTGATCCTGTGTCTTGGAAACACCTCTGCGTCCCATTATTGTTGTTGTTATTATTATTATTATTATTATTATTAATTAATTAATTAATTAATTAATTATTATTATCGTCGGCTCCGCGGCGAACGTGTTACGGACGCAATTCGCAATCCCGCATACCACGTTCGAAACACAGCTGCTGACGATTTGACAGCAGACCCCCTAGCCTTGGTTCTTTTATGAAAATGGTATGAGTGCCCGAAAGTAATGGCAAACCTCTGAACGTAAACTTGCCAATAAATCACGAACAGTCAAACATGCTGTGATTGACTGCGACGTCTTGTAAAGGATATGCAAGTAACTAATACTATTATTAATATACCCCACAGTATTGATAGCTGAAGTATACTCCACAGTATTGATAGCTGAAGTATTCCCCACAGTATTGATAGCTGAAGTATACTCCACAGTATTGATAGCTGAAGTATTCCCCACAGTATTGATAGCTGAAGTATTCCCCACAGTATTGATAGCTGAAGTATACTCCACAGTATTGATAGCTGAAGTATTCCCCACAGTATTGATAGCTGAAGTATACTCCACAGTATTGATAGCTGAAGTATACCCCACAGTATTGATAGCTGAAGTATACCTTACAGTATTGTCCCACAGTATTGATAGCTGAAGTATACTCAACAGTATTGATAGCTGAAGTATTCCCCACAGTATTGATAGCTGAAGTATTCCCCACAGTATTGATAGCTGAAGTATTCCCCACAGTATTGATAGCTGAAGTATTCCCCACAGTATTGATAGCTGAAGTATTCCCCACAGTATTGATAGCTGAAGTATTCCCCACAGTATTGATAGCTGAAGTATTCCCCACAGTATTGATAGCTGAAGTATTCCCCACAGTATTGATAGCTGAAGTATACCACACAGTATTGATAGCTGAAGTATACCCCACAGTATTGATAGCTGAAGTATACCACACAGTATTGATAGCCGAAGTATACCCCACAGTATTGATAGCTGAAGTATACTCCACAGTATTGATAGCTGAAGTATACTCCACAGTATTGATAGCTGAAGTATACCTTACAGTATTGTCCCACAGTATTGATAGCCGAAGTATGTCCCACAGTATTGATAGCTGAAGTATACTCCACAGTATTGATAGCCGAAGTATACCCCACAGTATTGATAGCTGAAGTATACTCCACAGTATTGATAGCTGAAGTATACCTTACAGTATTGTCCCACAGTATTGATAGCCGAAGTATGTCCCACAGTATTGATAGCCGAAGTATGTCCCACAGTATTGATAGCTGAAGTATACCCCACAGGATTGATAGCTGAAGTATACCCTACAGTATTGATAGCTGAAGTATACCCCACAGTATTGATAGCCGAAGTATACCCCACAGTATTGATAGCCGAAGTATACCCCACAGTATTGATAGCTGAAGTATACCCCAAGTATTGATAGCTGAAGTATACCTTACAGTATTGATAGCTGAAGTATACCCCACAGTATTGATAGCTGAAGTATACCCCACAGTATTGATAGCCGAAGTATACCCCACAGTATTGATAGCTGAAGTATACCTTACAGTATTAATAGCCGAAGTATACCCCACAGTATTGATAGCTGAAGTATACCCCACAGTATTGATAGCCGAAGTATACCCCACAGTATTGATAGCTGAAGTATACCCCAAAGTATTGATAGCTGAAGTATACCCCACAGTATTGATAGCCGAAGTATACCCCACAGTATTGATAGCTGAAGTATACCCCACAGTATTGATAGCCGAAGTATACCCCACAGTATTGATATCTGAAGTATACCCTACAGTATTGATAGCTGAAGTATACCCCACAGTATTGATAGCTGAAGTATACTCCACAGTATTGATAGCTGAAGTATACCCCACAGTATTGATAGCTGATGTATACTCCACAGTATTGATAGCTGAAGTATACCCCACAGTATTGATAGCCGAAGTATGTCCAACAGTATTGATAGCTGAAGTATTCCTCACAGTATTGTCCCACAGTATTGATAGCCGAAGTATACCCCACAGTATTGATAGCCGAAGTATACCCCACAGTATTGATAGCTGAAGTATACCCCACAGTATTGATAGCCGAAGTATACCCCACAGTATTGATAGCTGAAGTATACCCTACAGTATTGATAGCTGAAGTATACCCCACAGTATTGATAGCTGAAGTATACTCCACAGTATTGATAGCTGAAGTATACCCCACAGTATTGATAGCTGAAGTATACTCCACAGTATTGATAGCTGAAGTATACCTCACAGTATTGATAGCCGAAGTGTGTCCCACAGTATTGATAGCTGAAGTATACCTTACAGTATTGTCCCACAGTATTGATAGCCGAAGTATGTCCCACAGTATTGATAGCTGAAGTATACTCCACAGTATTGATAGCTGAAGTATACCCCACAGCCCCGGGAAGGTTAACCCGGTCAACAAATGCCCGCAGAAGTCGGATGTGTCGGCCTAACGGCGCAAGAACGCAGCTCTGCTGTAAACAGGCACAACGCAATCACATCCGAAAAAAAAACTCCGGATGAACGAAGAAGAAGATACCCCACAGTATTTATAGCCGAAGTGTGTCCCACAGTATTGATAGCTGAAGTATACATTACAGTATTGTCCCACAGTATTGATAGCCGAAGTATGTCCCACAGTATTGATAGCTGAAGTATTCCCCACAGTATTGATAGCTGAAGTATACCTTACAGTATTGTCCCACAGTATTGATAGCCGAAGTATGTCCCACAGTATTGATAGCTGAAGTATTCCCCACAGTATTGATAGCTGAAGTATACTCCACAGTATTGATAGCTGAAGTATTCCCCACAGTATTGATAGCTGAAATATACCACACAGTATTGATAGCTGAAGTATTCCCCACAGTATTGATAGCTGAAGTATTCCCCACAGTATTGATAGCTGAAGTATACTCCACAGTATTGATAGCTGAAGTATACCCTACAGTATTGATAGCCGAAGTATGTCCCTCAGTATTGATAGCCGAAGTATGTCCCACAGTAATGATAGCCGAAGATTTACAATTCTTGGACATTGTGATCATCATCATCATCATCATCATCATCATCATCATCATCATCATCATCATCATCATCATCATCATCATCATCATCATCATCATCATCATCATCATCATCATCATCGTCATCATCATTCAGTGTCTTTAGCTATCATGCCTCTCCACAAATTACGATCTCCGACTTCTTGGATCAATTCATGTGTTGAGTCCCTTATGTACCATGTCACAAGACTGTCAAGAATCTTCTTACGCTGTCTTCCTCTATCTCTCTTTCCACACATCTTTAGAGAGTGCAAAAAGGGACTGACTTTCAATGAATATCAAGACGAACTTAGCACTAAAATATGATATGCCAATAAACTGGGAACTCGTTAACCAAGTTAGTTAATTAAAATACCAGAGGCAATCAAAACAGCAGGTGGGGGATTCGCGACAAAGATTACAAACTGAATAGGCCAAGCAAAAGCCACACTTCAGAAAATGAAAATATCCGTTACAATAAGCAATTATCGATAATCGTTTAAGGGCCATGGGATCATTAAGCGTCTTAAGCGATTTTCCGCGTCTGCCAATAGCTTATAAACAGTAGATTTCCTTATGCAATCCCCTTTAATTTGATATATAATAACAGTAATTTTTAAGTCATAACTGTGACAACCCCTGCCTTCAATTTTCCGCCATCCATTTTTGTTTGGTCTAAGCCTGTGTATTGTTTAGCACTGAATTTGTTAAATACCAGAGGGAAAAAGTACTGAAATGTTATATAGAACTATAGAACCTTCTGACCATTTGGCAGTGAATCACGGAACTCGAAAGAACAAATTAAAAAGAGTTTAAAAGCAAAGGAGATGTGGTTCTTGAGCAAAGTGTTGCACACACCCTGGGCTGATTTAGTAATTAACATGAGTGCTTGGACAATGCTAATGAAATTAGAGCATAATATACGAGGGGACTTCAAAAGAAAACCTTAAATGTTTTGTTTATCCCCCAAAAAATTGGGGGGGGGGGGGGCAGGGAGAGTGGGCGGGTGGGGGAGGGCTGAATATATTATGAAAAAGTAAAGAATGTATCATTTAATGATGTAATCACCACGGCGTCCAATGCAAGTCCTCCAGCGACGATAACGTGCTTGGATTCCTGTAGAAAACAAATAGTCTTGTTTGCACGTGTAACCTCTCGTGCACCACCTGCTGTACCTCTTCATCGGACCGAACAGTTTTGAGACTTCCTACTTCACTCATACACTTGCTGGACTGACAGGTATGCATCACCGTACTGGATCTTCATTCGCCGATGGATTTCTATAGGTTTCCCCCCTTCACTGATCACAAAACGGATATAACAGAACTCTGCTCCTCTTTGGTGCATGTCAAAAGTGGGGCGGCCATTTTTAAACTGTATATATTACGTCCCCGTATTCGTCTGCACCATGATGTCACGTTCTTAACACTCTCGATATTTTTAACAACAATATTGATAAGTTACACGACAATGGCAAGGTTATTGTGATTTCTATCACACTTGTAACGTTTTCATGTGAATCCCCCTCTCATAAATATAGGGAGACAAACACTGATCTTTGGTCAAGTGATGAGAAGACAGGCAATGGGACACTTTATGGCGCCTGGACAGATCACAATGTCAGACAGGTAATGGGACACTTTATGGCGCCTGGACATATCAGCGGTGTAAAAGGCAGAGGTAGACACAGAAAACTGCCGCTGGGTTGTCTACGACGTTGGCATGGAGGAATAAGATGAATATAATGAATACAGAACGGCAAGGACCGAGATGCACGGATACCAACGCCGGCTGGCAGGACACATGATGACGATGAAGTATGTTCATTTGTTATTCCTTTAATGTGTAAACTAGGTCTATGATTGACTATTTGTGAGATCTTGGCAAGTTTAGGTTCAGTAGTTTTCCATTTTTGCCCTGGTCATGCGGGGGTGCTTGGGAAATGAACAGGCTGGTAGGCTGGCGGAGCGCGTATGGGAATGTCCTGAGTGCAGTGATATCGGTTCTTATCTCAACTCAACTCAAGTTTGCCATTGTTTTCTGAACGACCGGCACGCATACCATTGTATGAAAATGCAAACATCAGTCCAGTGAAGTAGAAGCAGTAGTATGTGTACGGTCAAAACTTAACAATCATGCAACCTTTCTCATGGTAACATGCGGATGTGAGCCATGGGCCATGTCGGGGTAAGCAAAGAAGCACATTTGGGTTTTAGATTTCAAATGTTACAGACAAGTGGTTAGAATGTTGCCGAACAACACGTAGACAATTACTATCATTCAACCAAGAAAAAGATAATTACTATCATTCGACCAAGAAGAAGACAATTACTATCATTCGACCAAGGAGAAGACAATTACTATCACCCGACCAAGCAGAAGATAATCACTATCATTCGACCAAGAAGAAGACAATTACTATCATTCTGTAAGATCTGTACATGGAAGAAAACTTGCCCATAAATAGTGTCGTGTCTCGGAAACTGACATATCGCATAACTTTGCTCTCATCATAACCGACTCTCAATCTCTTGCCGTTGCTAGAAGCCCGCCGTTTCTGAAATATTGAGTTGAGTAAAGAACCGACATCACAACATTAGGGACAGTCCCATACGTGCTCCACCCTCATCTTCAACAGCCAGCGAAGAGTTCCAATACTAATGGTACCAACTTCAGTCTGATTATGTGTCCTTCTGACCTTTCTTCCGAGTACTGAGTGTCAGCTAGCTCCTCTAAACGTAGAGAAAGAAAGGTTAAAGAGGGAACCGCAAGAAATACCAAAGGTAAAGTTAAATTTATGAAGAATGGTAAAAACAAAATAATCCTTACATAATTATGCATTTGCAATACTGGGATCTTGTGGAAAGTGCAGCAAGAAAGCAGAAGATCTACATCTAGAGAAACTGTGGCGTGAATGTTAAGTGGAGAGGTTTATATCCCCAAATAGTGGTTGCCGACTACTAAATGAAAACCAGACGTGGCTAGTGAGACTCCTTAGTGAACTGGATCAGACAAATCTGAAAGGATTACACTAAGGGATCAAGTAAGGTTTTCATGTAGAAGGCCCAGAGAGCACAGGAAAGGCACTGCCGCCAGCGAGGAGGATGCTCACTCTTGTAATACAAGCAAAAGAAGACTAGTATTACTCCGGCACTCAGCTCTCCTAATACTAAGTGATGAATCTCCCATATAGTGTTTTGGCACTATCACATTAATATGTAACATAGTTACACACGTAAATATGATAAAAGAACGAATTAACTCGCCATGAACAGGCTCAAAAGATTATAATGGATGAACAAGATGATATGAAAGATGGTTATGCCACGAAAGAACACAACTGATAACGGCATAATGAATGATAATGACTGTCCGTCGATGTGCTACTCCGCAGTAGGATATAGGATCTAGCCTAGTGGGATGGGTGGTGAAGCCTTCTGCTCTTAGATAGTTTTCCTTTGGGTGTTAAGATTCTTTTTGCTATTGGCTTTGGTTTTGGCGACATGGTATATAAAGTTAGTATGTGTACTCAGCTTTATTGTAAGGCAGTTTTTAGTAGAACAATTAGGAACCGAGTAATCAATGGCTTGGTCGTCACCCTTTACTGCAGTAGAAAGGTGAGATCCTTCAGCATACACTGGTGAACTTCAATTGTAGGCAAAAACCACCACTGTTGACAAAAAAGAACAAAAACATGTACTCGCAATCATCAGAAAGTTGGATACAATAGTATATCACATTTCTCGCTAAGCCAGATCTCAGTCTCTTATATTTCCATGTTGGCATTATGGATTTTCCTTTTTGCTGTGGGATGTCGTTAGTCGCATAATAAGTCCATTCATTATATTCCCTTTAACCTTTTTCTATCCCTAAGGTCAGGTAGTACCGCCTGCTGTCATTACGGTAGCTCAGTCATATCTGACTAAGACCTGACCAAAGCCAAGGAATCCGTAAGGTCAGGTCTTTACATCATCTGTTCCGCTCCAATGAGATGATGCGATAAATATTCACAAATATAGAAACTGACAGATGTAGTTAACATCTCATGTCTAACAAGACAAGCACCATCCTTTTCATGTAATAAGTTTCTCAATTAAGCATAATATGCGCATGTCCAAACGGCTAAGAAATGTAGTGTCATGGAATGAAGCGAGAGTACCTTATATTATGATCGTGAGAATGGCGTTGGCTAACCACCTACTAAGAGAATGTAGTTTGGTGAAAACACAATGTAACAGAGACTGATTCAGAGAGGGGGGGGGGGGGGGGGGTGGAGGGTCTGCACGACACTCAACTCGTAGAAGGCAACACAGGAGGATGATCAATAAAGCTGTATCTGGTACCATCTCTTTTTTGTGTTGCGTATCCCTTACGGGACGTTGCAGTCAACACCAGCATTTTCAGCTGCTGTTGATGTACTAGGCAAGTGTTACGTTCAGTAGTTTGCCATTGCTTTCTGAACGACCGGCCCCTATACCTTTTTCGAAAAAACCAGCACCGCTGTGTTTCGAACCCGGGTATACGGGCTCACACCGTTCGCAAGCCCTTAGCCACAGAGACCGGTCAGCGAGGCATTTTTACGTGGCTAATGAGGAATGAGATTGAGCACTGAGGAGATGTCCGGGTTGGAATGATACTGATTCTTGAGTTCGTATTCATCATCATCATCATCATCATCATCATCATCATCATCATCATCATCATCATCATCATCATCATCATCATCATCATCATCATCATCATCATCATCATCATCATCATCATCATCATCATCGTCATCATCATCATCATCATCATCATCATCATCATCATCATCATCATCATCATCATCATCATCATTATCATCATCATCATCACGTGCCACGCCGATAAGCGTATGCGGTCATGTTTCGCTATCACATACGATCAACAGAGTCATGAATCAGCTCTGTGTTCTTGTCTCGACCATACCATGTGGTCAAAACATCCATATATTTACCTCTCTGCGTCTCTCTTGTTCTTTTCTTCTCAGTCTTGCCAGTTGTCACTGAGTTCTCTAGTTTATTTCTTCTCATAATGTGCCCAAAAATATTGACTGTACATCTAATTTCTCTCATCAGTTTACGGTTTGTCATTTGCCTCTTGTGGACTTGCCGGCTTTATGGGGAAGGGGTTGCAGACGCAATTCATAATCCCGCATACCGGTTTCGAAACACAGCTGCTGGCGATTTGGAAGCAGACAGCCTTGCGTTGGTTTTCATGCGTTGCTATGAGTTCCGGTCCTTCAGAAAGCAATGGAAAAATACTGAACGTAAACTTGCCAAGAAATCACAATAACAGCTACAGACGAAAATGCTGGGCTTGACAGCAACGTCCTGTAAAGGATATGCAAGTAACTTAACTTATAAGACTTGTTCATTGGTTTTTCTGTCTGACCATGGTATTCTTTGCATTTTATTTCGTATTCATATAATTTTTTTTGTTTTAAAGGGGGTAAACCAGATGAAAGCAGGGGCCATAGAAGAGTACTTAACAAACAAAACTGGTGTCGTCGACCGCTACACGATGAGGGAGATACTGGGGAGGGGGATCAGAGTACTTAGGGACTGAATGGTTCCATGTGCAGGGGGGATAATCTGGCGACCATCTAACTATTCACAAAAACGCAGACGTGGTACGGACCCTAGCGATCATGTGTGTAGTGAGGAGAAACAAAGAATCCATCATGGCCTAAAGCAGTGTTTCCCAACGTGGGGCCCACGCCCCACAGGGGGGGGGGAGGGGGGGGGGCAATTCGATTGTTAAGGGGGGCATTTCGAAAATGGAAGAAATCGGCTGGATATAACAAAACGGGGAGACTTGAGACTGAAGTTAACTAAATTGGAACCTGACATAAGATCTCTTTGTAGCAAGCATCAAACGCCAGGATCTCACTAAATTTAAATAATAAATAATTACTAATAATTAAGATAATATAGAAAAATCTTTCATTAAAATTATTTTGTAGTTGAATTTCAGTTCTCCATTATATGTTTTGAAAATTTACTTACTGTGTTTGCTCAATAATTTCCTAGTGATTTCTTCCTAAAACCTATCAATCAAGTTTCTGTAGAGAACATTTCAATTTTTGAATATTAACAATAATTTATATGTTGGGGGGGGGGGGGGGAGGGGGCATGAGAATTTTAGAAAGGCTTAGGTGGGGCATAGCACAAAAAAGGTTGGGAAACTCTGGCCTAAAGAGAATGGTTCGACTCATGTACTCCGAGGAAAGATTAGACGGACACATAGTCATAGACTTTGTTATCATTGGTATTGGGACTCTTCGCTGGTTGTTGAAAATGACAACGGGGCACGTATGGGGATGTCCTGAGTGCTGTGATGTTGGTTCTGTGCTCAACTTAATTCAACTCAACTGTAAGCGGAAGAAACAAACCCAGTCACACAGGAAGCAGCGTATTCAAAGACCCTCAAATTAGAGGAGTATTGCGTGGGCCAGGTCGGACTTGACCTTTCGATGTGTTTACAAACAGTGTGTTAGTGGAACGATTAGAATCTGCACGTCGAAACAGTTGGGAGAGCGAACGTCTGTCGTCTTATCCGGAATGTTATATGGAAATTTAATCAGTCATAATCACAATTCATAATTGCATATGCATCGCAGAAAATGGAACGGCCGCACAGGAATGAACTGTCAATGAATGCGAACATGTCGTCTGTGTTTTAGCCATGCCGCAAAGTTGTGCCGCGTCAGACAACAGAACTCCTTTCTGTTCAAATATGGGCTGTGTTGTCCGTGAGAGGTAATGTACAAGTTTATTTTGTTACTTCACGCGTGTTGTATTTATACCAATAACATCTTGGTCACCTCTCTTGAGTTATAACTGAGATAGACATGAACGGGTTTATTATGTTAATTGATCATCATCATGTGCCATGCCGATAAACGTGGGTTGTCATGTTTAGCCAACTCACACGATCACCAGAGTCGTGGATCAGCTCAATGTTCTTGTCTCGACCATACGGTGCCTTACGGTGTATTTACTTCTGTGTCTTCCCCTTGTTCTCTTCCCCTCGATCTTGCCAGTTACCACCAAGTTCTCTTATTTATTTCTTCTCATAACGTGACCAAAAAAGTGTGACTGTCTACTTCTAATTTCTCTAATCAGTTTACGGTTTTCATTTGTTTCTTGTAGGACTTGGTTATGCTACTTCTCGCGTGTCATATTTGCATCAATAACATTGTGGTCAGCACTCTTAAGTTATAATTGTGATTAGCGGTCAGCGTAACCGAATACATAAGAGCGCCCCTTTTTTTATACACCCGGCGTGTTTATGCTGAGGAACGTGGTTCAACGCCTACACCGTTTAGGTGGACTAAAATGTTGACTTCTCGTCCTTGGCTTTGGGGCGTTAATTACAAGTACATCTGAAGTCGGAGTGGGTTCGCCTATGGCGCGGGACACAGGTAATAGGGGAAGCTAATCCACACGCACAAATCAGTCCAGCGCACTAGAAGTAGCACACGTATAGACTACGCTTGAGTTCAGAGCGAGCGAAGAAAACAAAATAATTGGGATAAACATGTAGGAATTGATTATGTTACTTCACGCATGTTGTATTTATACCAACAACGTAAAGGTCAGCCCTTCTGAGTTATCACTAGGGTAAGCAAAGTCGGTTACTATAAAACCATTAAGCAAGCCAATGTATGACCGAACTGCGTGTGGTGTTGGTGATCATGTCTGTCCACTGTCGTCTGTCTCTCGTGCTGTCAATCATCTTATAGTCTATGCCGTGTGGTGTTGGTGATCATGTCTGTCCACTGTCGTCTGTCTCTCGTGCTGTCAATCTTCTTATAGTCTATGCCGTGTGGTGTTGGTGATCATGTCTGTCCACTGTCGTCTGTCTCTCGTGCTGTCAATCATCTTATAGTCTATGCCGTGTGGTGTTGGTGATCATGTCTGTCCACTGTCGTCTGTCTCTCGTGCTGTCAATCATCTTATAGTCTATGCCGTGTGGTGTTGGTGATCATGTCAGTCTGTCCACTGTCGTCTGTCTCTCGTGCTGCCAATCTTCTTATTGTCCATGCCGTGTGGTGTTGGTGATCATGTCAGTCTGTCCACTGTCGTCTGTCTCTCGTGCTGCCAATCTTCTTATTGTCCATGCCGTGTGGTGTTGGTGATCATGTCAGTCTGTCCACTGTCGTCTGTCTCTCGTGCTGTCAATCATCTTATAGTCTATGCCGTGTGGTGTTGGTGATCATGTCTGTCCACTGTCGTCTGTCTCTCGTGCTGCCAATCTTCTTAGTCTATGTATGCCGTGTGCCGTTGGTGATCGTGTCTGTCCACAGCCCTCTGTCTCTCGTGCTGCCAATCATCTTATAGTCCATGCCGTGTGGCGTTGGTGATCATGTCTGGGCACAGTATTGTGTCTCGTTTCCGATACTGATTTTCGAAACAAAATAAAAAAAAAAAAAAAACTTCCGGCACCGCTCAACCGGTCGTATTTGGGAGTATTTATGGTGTGAGGGAGTCTCCGTGGCGAAGTAGTCAAGCCGTCTGATTCGGGCTCCGAAGGTTGTAGGTTCGATTCCGGGCCGCATCCTTTGGTTCACGAGCGCATTTTTTCGGAGATTCCTGAGGGTCGTCGCTGGAACTACGGAGTTCGTGCTTTGTCCGACGCTTTCCGCGCTGCGGAAAGAAACTGAGCCATATGAGGGGGGGGGGAAACCCGGTGCATTGAAGTCGACCCTGTCGACTTTTAAGCGACTTTTTTTTAAACGCATGGTGTTTCTTGTTCTGTTTGCTGAGACAGGGCTGCGTATTTCGTTTCCTAGAACGTTTTCTATCTTTGTGTGAGTGACATCCTTGTTGCCGTTGGTCATGTCCTGTTAGAGTCGCACACTTGCAAGGCCCCGTGTTGTTGGGTTCCCGCCCCGCCCCGTCTCATGGTGTTCTTCTTTGAGGAAATAGTTTATCAGTTGTCATCCCGCTTGAGACACCATCTATTTCTCCCGTGTCTTGCTCTATCATCGTATCTTCGTGGTGTATCACTTCTTTCAAATCTGGAACTCTCTATCTTGGTGGGGTGTAGTCTCTTCTACTGGTCATCCTGCATTCTGGTTACTTTCTGTTCACTTTGTTTCTTTCTCCTCTTCTGTTACTTCCTCTTCTGTCTGAGACTTGCTCGTGATGTTGTCACCTGTGATGTTTCATGTTTTATCAGTTTGAGACCTTCTCTTGGTGTCGTCGGTTTCTGATGTTTCATGTTTTATCAGTTTGAGACTTTCTCTTGGTGTCGTCGGTTTGTGATGTTTCATTGTTTGCCTGTTTCTTAAGCCGATCTAACTGTTCTCTTTTGTCTTGTATGTTTGTCAGTGTCACCTCCCTCTCCTCCTTGATTGCAGCCATTCGAGCCACATCCTGCTGGATATTCAGCTGAACGAGTTTGAGTTTCAGTTCGTCCAGGATATGATAAACGGCTGTTATCTGTGTATCGTGTTCCTGGTCGCTTCTCTCCTCTGTTAGTCTCTATTGACTTCAGGTCCTTCAGTTGTTCCTTATGTTTTTGTTGGACGGGTAGTCGCCCCGTACTGCGTCCTGGCCTCTTTATAGGGTAGATCCGATTCCACAGCTAGCTTCATGGCTTCCTTGCTGTCTTGGTGGCAGGGGCAGCCGAGGTATCTAGCGCCGTAGTTGCCGAGGCAGTTGGCGCACTATCTGTTGGTATTCGGCCTCCTGAAGTCCGTGTTGATCTTAGCATAAGAGCACTGGCTGTGTGGGTGTGGTCGAGAGCAGTACCTGCAGACTTCAACCTCACTTTTACATGTGGCACGGGTGTGCCAAAACTTCTGGCACCTGGAGCACTTCAACACTATAGGAATGTAATGCTCCGAGGCTTGCTCTCTCTTGTGCCATCTGACGGGCTGTGGTATAGTTCGGTCCTCCGACATAATGATGACGACTGTGGAGAGTGTGCGTTTTTTTTTCCCGATGAACCTCTCGGCATCGGTGATGTTGAGTGTCGTGTTTTCTCTCGACAGCATCTTCCAGATATGCTTATTCGTGAGATGGGTCTTGGCTCTCTTGGTGACCCATCGTTTAATGATGCGGTGTGGCTTCCACCGTGATATCATGGAGTAGCTTGATGTCGGCTTTCTCATCTGTGTTGATTGTTCGCAATAGTGTGACTGATTTGTCTATCTTGTTGATGGAGAACGCGACGTCATCCAGTGTCTTATGTAGCTGGGCGATTCTGTGTCTTCCCAGCTCGTTCTCCAACAGTTTGAGTATCTTGTCTGTTGTAACGCAGACAGTTTTTCCTCCGCAACGCTTGCTTGCTCCAGCAGGATTTTCTGTCTCATGTGCTGGTAATCTTCTTATAGTTCATACTGTGTGGTGTTGGTGGTCATGTCTGTCCACTGTTGTCTGTCTCTTGTGCTGCCAATCTTCGTATAGCCTGTGATGTGATGTTGGTGAACATATCTGTCCACACTCTTCTGTCTCTTGTGCTGCCAGTCTTCTTATAGTCCATGGCGTGTGGCTTTGATGATCATGTGTATCCACAACCATCTGTCTCTTTTGCTGCCAATGTTATCTGATACCCATGTTCCTTTATGCCTTGATCTCAAACTGCCCAGCACCTTCTCTCTCTGTCTCCCAGTGCTTCTCCTCCCCACCGGCTTGCCCGTTGCCAGTATTTTCTTCTCATGACATGCTCAGAGAATGTCAATCAATTAGGTGCCGTCTCAGGAATGAAGGTTGGCTGCAATGGATCTCCAACACTGTCTCTCGTCTTGATATACCTTCTGTAAGATATCCCTTGATGTTATCTTCCCACTTGTATCGTTGTCTACCTCTTGCTCGCTTGCCTTCAACTTCACCCTCCAGTGTGGTTTTTATAAGAGTGTTATGTTTTTTACGCGGCCGAAATATTTCACTAGTCTTTTTTTTTTTTTTTTTTAAATCAACTCTTTTCATTCCTTTTTCTATAACCTCTGTATTTGATTGGTTTTGTTTCCATGAAATACGACATTTTTTCTGTATATCCATATCTCCAGGGCTTCTATTAGACTTTCTAATTGCTTGTTCATTGTCCAAGCCATGTAGTAGAATAGAATAGTCGGCACTCTTCCGAATAACGGTCCTAAATTATTTAGTGTAAAAAGCATCCCTTACAGGGCCTCATTAGGTGATATAATAAAAACAATATTAAACACTACGAACTAAAATATAGAACTGAGAAAATGGAATTACATACCAATAATATTTCACAGTTATATGTGGAAATTGTGGCACAAAAGTTGTAAATACTGTCGGAAAGCATGTTCTTTGTGAAAAAAAATTGTATATATCGGAACGAGCATTGAAAGTGTTGTCGATCACTTCCGGTTCAGTGTGACGTGGACTGCTAGACCCATCGATGGATGCAATAAATGTTGCCTGGGCCGGAAGGGCCCTCACAGTTCGTCGGAGTGTATACCTATCAGTTATATATGGAAATAGATATACATTCCGACGACAGTCAGGGCCCTCAGAGCCGTCGGAGTGTATACCTATCAGTTATATGGGGAAATAGATATACACTCCGACGACAGTCAGGGCCCTCACAGTCGTCGGAGTGTATACCTATCAGTTATATATGGAAATAGATATACACTCCGACGACACTGGGGGATCTCCGGGCCCAGGCAACATTTATTGCGTTCATCGATCGGTCTAGCACCCCGCGTCACATTGAACCGGAAGTGATCGACAACATCAACTAATGAGGCCCTGTAAGGGATGCTTTTTACACTAAATAATTTAGGACCGTTATTCGAAAGAGTGCCATAACATTTGATATACATAAAAATCAAATAATGTAGACTGTCTTTTTCTGATGCGAGTAATCGATTCTCTTTGTGAGTTAACTTCTTTCAAGATATACTCATTACTCTTGTTATCTGTCTACGGTGTTCTTACCTTTCTTCTATAAAACATCCGTGCAACTTCCATGCAACCCCCCACCCGTCTTCTAATTGTCCATGATTCAGGCCAGCGTCTAGTCACTACGCCACAGATGCTCCCATTAGACATGGTATAGTGTTTTAATCGTTTGCAAATATTTTCTTTTGTTCCTATCTTCCCTTATATCCCTCAGCCAAATCAAACCCAGCCCCCCCTATCGTCTGCTATCTCCCGTAGCTCGCGCCAAATCCACACCTCATTTGTCATGTCTGTCTGTAATTAACTTCACCTTGAGTTTTAGGTCCACCTCCAGTTTGTTTGTCTTAGTTCCAAGGATACACTTTCTGGTTACCAGTGGTTCTCAACATTGTTTGGTCCATGCACTCCTTCACCATATGTTCACAACGTCATTCCCTCCCCCATTTTTTTCGTATTTCCTCCCTTAAAGGTCGCTTAAAAGTCGACAGGGTCGACTTCATTGCACCGGGTTTGATCCCATATGGCTCGGTCTCTTTCCGCAGCGAGGAAAGCGTCGCACCAAGCACGAACTCCGTAGCTCTAGCGACGACCCACAAGAGTCTCCGAAAAATTTAACTCGTGAACCGAAGGACGCGGCTCGGAATCGAACCTACAACCTTCGGAGCCCGAGTTAAACGGCTTGACCACTTCGCCACAGACTCCCATATTTCCGCCCTATAACCCCCCCCCCCCCCACCCCTACACACCCCACACACAGTATACGTATAAATGGAAGCTAAATTTAATAACACATACTAGAACAAGTCCAGACGTCTACATAAGACGTGATTTGCGGGTCTACTTACGTTATAGAACGAATTTTAGAAGGCGAGAAGTACAGAACCGTAAAGTGTGGAGGGAAAACACAATGCAAAGTAATCGGTTCTTGGGTTAAGGCGAGCTTGAAATAATCTTATTCCCCCCTCCCTCCTCTGGAAACCCTAAAATTCCCCCCTGGGGAGGGGAGGGGGGGGGGAACTTTCCCATCGGTTGAGAACCACTGGGTTACACAATCATCATGTGTTCTTAAGGTGTGTTTTTTTTCAATGCCAGGGACTGTTCCTAGTCTGTTAATTGTGTGGGGATTGTCTAACTCCGCCCATTAAGTTCCCCACTAATGATGTTGTCATACTATTGTAATCCTCCTGTTCTACGCAGGCAATAATTAATGACTTTTTGAAGTTTATTAATAATTGTTTTGTCACGCTCCGTGTTTGTGACCCATATATTATTTAGTTAGTAGCCTATCCTTTACAGGACACTGTTGTCAACCCCAGTATTTTTTTTTTAATGTTTGTTATTTCTTGGCAAATTTACGTTCAGTAGTTTGCCTTTGCTTTTCAAACGACCTTCACTCATATCATTTTATGAAAACCAACGCAAGGCGGTCTGCTGCCAAATCTTCTGCAGCTGTGGTTCGAACACGGTATGCGGGATTAAGAATTGCGACTTCACTACTGAGCCAGTGCATTAGTACTAACTGAATATGAGTGTGATTTATTTTAAAGTTTTGTGGATGATTTAATTTCTGTTGCTCTCGACAAATTGCTTGGTGCCGTGGAAGCTGCTCTGGCTAGTTTTTGTGCACTTATTTTAGTATCTCTGTTCCACCATCTTTGATGACATAGCTACCTAAATAGGTACCAGGTGTTTGTAAAGTCTCACTACACTTTGTATGTAGAACACATTTGAAAAATGAAGTACATGATGTTATAAAACATATGCTCTACAGTCCATCGTGAAGCAATATGCAGCGAATGGCTGTCGTCTGCTGGAGTCGTTCTTTGCACTACACAAATCTGTTATAATGAACATTTCATTGGCACTTTCCAGCTTCCCCGAAACGGGTGTTTGACCTTAGTTAGTTAGTTCGTTAGCCACGGTTCCAACTTCGTGACAGTGGGTCTTCCCAATTATGTTCCGTTCCTGTGCCAGTGAATATCACACGAAATGCTGCTGTCTCTTCCCACTTGTTCCTACTATCTTACAGGCAACTCCTCTCTCCCACCCCTTAATTTCTCGTATTTTGTTTTACTGGGCAAGAAAACTGATGCCATGCGCATGAAATATTTCTGGGTGGGTTGAAGTCTTTGGTAGGAATCAGCTTCAATTTTCTGGTTTCGAGTTCTGGTTGGTTAAAATTTTATAGATAAATACTTCCCTTGGCATTGTTATTTGCCGACCTATCAGTGGTGACTTTCGGTGCTACGGGAAACCATGCTCCAGATGTAATAAAAGCCAGGCCGTCTTTGGTGACTTGAAAATTCGCAGATCCAAAGTCGATGCCTTTGATATCAAACATATGTGTGCCACATCGACTGAAGAGCGTTCGGATCCGTGATACGTACAGCGTTTATGATTGTGGTGTTCAGCATGTCCCAAAGGATAAGAGCGCTCGTTTTTAAACATCCAGTGAGCTGAAATGCGATAACGAAAGAAAGGTTTATGGTTATTAGACCTTAGCAGTGACTATTGTAACTAATTTAATGAATGTTTTTGTAGTACAATTTTTGATGACATGGAATTATTTTTCAAATTTGTTCTACATGTAAAGTGTAGTGAGACTGTACAAACACCCGGTATATATTTCTTTTTGCGCTCGTTTGCTTTTAACTCAAGCGTAGTCCATACACACTTACTTCTAGTACTAGTAGCGCTGGGCTGCATTTTGCGTGTGGATTACCTTTCCATATTAACAGTGGCCCTCGCCATCAGGCGAACCCACTCCGACTTCAGAGGTACTTGTAATTTACGTCCCAAAGTCAAAGACGATAGGCCAACATTCTGTTAGCTTTGTTGTACAGCCGATAAGTTAACTTTGTTTACGAAAACAGTAAGTCCCTGCACGTGAGACAGCAACATGGTCAGAGTACAGGTATCGTTGATATCTACGACATCCATGCTGTCGGCTGAACCGTTGTTAGTGTTGCTTTAACTTTTATGAAACTGACCACACATTCTGTATTGCTTTGTTCCACCAATATTATCAAAGACATCTTAGGTATCAAACATGTGTGTGCCAGCTCGACCGAAGAGCGGTCGGATCCGTGATACGTACAGCGTCTATGAGTGTTTAGTTTAGTTGTTGGATCAACACCACGGCACGCGGGTGTAACCCATAAGTGCTCTGTTTTTCCTCCTAACTCAAATCTGAGTCTGGAGAAACTCAGCTCAATGCACGAACTCCGTAGCATCGGCGAGGATCCTGAAATACTTTTGGTAGATTTTTAACTCGAAATTTTGCTCGAGCAGCGCCGTTAGGCTACTCTGTTTCGATTTCCAACTGCCAGGGGATTTTTTTACGTGCGCAACAATACACACGGGCGTCCAATCTCACTACCCAGAGACCAGGGGAAATTTTCTTGCTGAAGTCCACGTGAAAAAATCCCGGTCCTCACCGGGGCTTGAACCCGGGACCTCCAGCACTCGAGGCGGACACCATACCTCGAGACCACTAGTGATCTAACGTCAGGGTAGCAGGTTCAATCCCCTACACCAGTCAGTTGGACTAAAATGTTGACTTCTCGTCCTTAACTTGGGGACGTAAATTACGAGTACGTCAAGTCTGAGTGGGTTCGTCTGATAGCGAGGGGCACTGGTAATAGAGACAGTTAAACCGCACGCAAAAATCAGTTCAATACACTAGAAGTGGTAGCATGTGTGTGGACAACGATCGAGTTCAAAGCGGGCTATCACAAAAGAAAAGTTATGGTTGTTTGTATATTTACTAACTGCAGGTTCTGGTAATTATCCACACCAGTATATCCCCACCTACATTCCGTAAGCCATAAATTAAATGGTCACTTTTTGGCTGACGAAATCCTGTAGATTTTAAGGGGAGTTGGGGGAGGGGGGAGGGGAGGGAAGGATACCGACTTGGGTATGTCTACCCAGTGTACTTGATCACTCCTGGTACGGTTTCTCACGGCTGATACCCAGCTCCACTCGTGCAGGCTAGATACCCGGCGGACCATATGGGACCTTGTCTATTCAATAGTTTCTCAATGTATTAATGTATTCATTCAGCCTGTCTGCTCATTTGCTGTTTATTGTTGGATAGAGAATTTCCATTACTATTTTTGATCACTACACTTGGTTGATTATATTTTCATGCTACTTTCCTAGCGGTACTATAAAGATGTATGAGGTTTCATGTCGCTGCCACCTGCCTCTCCTTCTAGTTGGTAGCATATCCTTTACACGATGTCACAGACATCCCCAGCATTTCTTGACTGTGATTTCTTGGCAAGTTTACGTTCAATACTTCGCCATTGCTTTCTGAATGGCAGTTACTCATTTACATTATATGAAAACCAACGCAAGGCGGTCTGCTTTTAAATCACCCGCAGCTGTGTTCCAAACGCTGTATGCGGGATTACGATTTAGTCCGTAACGCCCTCGCCACGGAGTAAGCGTTCTACTAGACCATCTAAATATTGTCTTTATTTCACATTTATCCGCTTCCTAACTTTTTAGCTTTTGTGTATTTTTCTTAGGCATTGACATTAATAGCCCTGGTTTTGCTGTTATGGAAATGTACTTGACAATTTTTCCTGTCTTTTAGTTTAACAGAGTTTCCGGCGCTATCTTTGCTTTATGTTTTCGTCCCCGTTCCTCAAGGATTTCTATACATGATTTGTTCCAAATGATTGCAACTTGCTGCCCGCATTCTTCCGTAATGACCCCGTCTACTAACTGGTGCAGAACCTGGTACTTTTTAGAGACTGAATTCTTAGTTTTTTTGTGTTTTTTTTATTGCTGAGATATTCCACCTTGTTCTGCTTTTCATGTTTTCATGGCATGTATCTAGTAGGTTTCAACTCAGGTTTATACAACTCGGATTTATACAACTCAAGTTTATACAACTCAGGTTTATACAACTCAGGTTTATTCAACTCAGATTTATACAACTCAGGTTTATACAACTCAGGTTTATACAACTCGGGTTTATACAACTCAGGTTTATACAACTCAGGTTTATACAACTCAGGTTTATACAACTCAGGTTTATACAAGTCAGGTTTATACAACTCAGGTTTATACAACTCAGGTTTATACAACTCAGGTTTATACAACTCGGATTTATACAACTCAAGTTTATACAACTCAGGTTTATACAACTCAGGTTTA
>OY992883.1:12201719-12219219 GCA_963921405.1 Cepaea hortensis | reverse complement strand
TATCTATCTATCTATCTATCTATCTATCTATCTATCTATCTATCTATCTATCTATCTATCTATCTATCTATCTATCTATCTATCTATCTATCTATCTATCTATCTATCTATCTATCTATCTATCTATCTATCTGTCTGTCTGTCTGTCTGTCTGTCTGTCTGTCTGTCTGTCTGTCTGCCTGACCCGGCCCGGGTTCGCCCAGTCCCTGGTGTGGAGCATCTCATTTAATTCTGAGTATGTAAGAATCCGCTCTGCCTTCAAAATGTTGACGTGAAGATTTTCTTCCTGCAGCTGCTTCTGTATTTGTTGATCAGTAAGCTCCATTTTTAGCCGCTTGACCACCCATCTGACTGTGTTTGAATCAGTGTTTCTGATTCTGGTGTCTTGGTCCTCCTTCCTCTCACAAGTTTTTGTGTTCGTCTATGGGTAGTCGTCGCTCTTCTTATTGGTAGTTTCATTGACTGTAGGTTCAGATACTTTATTACAGCTTGCATGCAGACTCTCCAAAGGCAGGTTCGTCTTCTTGATAGTCTGGTCGGTTTTCTCACTATGCATCTTGGAAGCTGCTTGTTTCTTTGTGCTATTACGACGTGCCATTTTCCCCCCGTATCAGACTGCTTGAAATGTGTAAGGCGTCTTGGCTTGATAGCGCTGAGAAGTGCTGTCAAGCGAATCGTGTCGATATGATAGCGGAAAACACTAAAGATGCGATGATATTGTTCAACATCTTTTAGATAACTTCTTAAGTATAGAAAGATGAGTTACAATGTTATGCATTATGCATTATTTTTATGTAAACTTTGAAAATGTCTAAAAGATTGTATCATTATTTATTATAACTCATATGCCGGTACATAACTATAGACAAAGAGTTTATAAATCATTGAAAACGATACAACAATATGACTATAAGTTATACAACAATGTTATTAAAAGTTATGCCCCTTGAAATAACTTTTTCTAGAGTTAAGTCTCTTAGCTAATGTGTAGTCACGTCATTTTCTTCCCTTTCCCTAGCGTTTTGGTTCGGGGATTCTTTCATCATCATCATCATATATTTACGTACGTATTTTGGGAGGGGGAGGAGGGAGGAGGAGGAAGAAGGAAAAAAAACTATGACAGTTGACAGCTCTGGAATGAAAGTAAGGCGTGTAGAAAATTTCATCTCAATCGGATGGGCCGTTAGCGAAAAAATAAAGGACATACATATTTACATACATACATATTTACATACATACACTTTGATTTATATATATAGATGATCAATTTTATTTTCTGTAATGTGGTCTGTCAGTACCAATATTGCTTTATGTATTCTTTACCTTGAAAAAAAAAATAAATTCTGCCCATGAAATATTGATTCACCTTGCAAAAATTAGTGAATAATTCTCCATTTTAGTTTATTATCTGAAGTCCGTGTTTTTCCATGATTTCTTCGCAACCCATGTTATTCGATGCTATCTTAACGTTCATGTCACCCATCAACATCTTGATACTGCCATGTCTTCGATTACTTGTAAGTGTTTTAAGTTTATTGTAACATTCACCCGTAACCGATTCATCTTTGTAAGTTGTTGGTACTTACCACTTGATCACATCCACGTTTGCTTTCTGTTTATGTGGTTCTAATTGTTGTTGTATCTATTCTAGAACTCACTAAAAATGTCGCTTAAAAGTCGACAAACGTCGCATAAAGCACAAACTCCGTAGCTCCATTGACGACCCTCAGGAGTCTCTGAAAAACTCCACTCGTGAACCGAAGGATGCAGCCCGGAATCGAACCCACAACCTTCGGAGCCCGAGTCAGACGGTTTGTCCACTTCGCCATGGACACTCCCGCAGAACTTACAGCTTCCCACTATATTGGTGGTTGTTACTATTCTAGAACTCACTGCTTCCCACTATATTGATTGTTGTTACTACTATAGAACTTACTGTTTCCCCACTATATTGATTGTTGTTACTATTATAGAACTTACTGTTTCCCCACTATATTGATTGTTGTTACTATTATAGAACTCACTGCTTCCCACTATATTGATTGTTGTTACTATTATAGAACTCACTGCTTCCCACTATATTGATTGTTGTTACTACTATAGAACTTACTGTTTCCCACTATATTGGTTGTTGTTACTATTATAGAACTTACTGTTTCCCACTATATTGATTGTTGTTACTATTATAGAACTTACTGTTTCCCACTATATTGATTGTTGTTACTATTATAGAACTTACTGTTTCCCACTATATTGATTGTTGTTACTATTATAGAACTTACTGTTTCCCACTATATTGATTGTTGTTACTATTATAGAACTTACTGTTTCCCCACTATATTGATTGTTGTTACTATTATAGAACTTACTGTTTCCCCACTATATTGGTTGTTGTTACTACTATAGAACTTACTGTTTCCCACTATATTGATTGTTGTTACTATTATAGAACTTACTGTTTCCCCACTATATTGATTGTTGTTACTATTATAGAACTCACTACTTTCCACTATATTGATTGTTGTTACTATTATAGAACTTACTGTTTCCCACTATATTTGTTGAGGTTACTGTTATAGAACTTACTGTTTCCCACTATATTGGTGGTTGTTACTATTATAGAACTCACTACTTTCCACTATATTGATTGTTGTTACTATTATAGAACTCACTACTTCCCACTATATTGGTGGTCGTTACTATTATAGAACTCACTACTTCCCACTATATTGGTTGTTGTTACTATTATAGAACTCACTACTTCCCACTATATTGTTGGTCGTTACTATTATAGAACTCACTACTTCCCACTATATTGATTGTTGTTACTATTATAGAACTCACTACTTCCCACTATATTGATTGTTGTTACTATTATAGAACTCACTACTTCCCACTATATTGATTGTTGTTA
The DNA here is from genome assembly GCA_963921405.1 of Cepaea hortensis. Classification (NCBI taxonomy): domain Eukaryota; kingdom Metazoa; phylum Mollusca; class Gastropoda; order Stylommatophora; family Helicidae; genus Cepaea; species Cepaea hortensis. The sequence continues at coordinate 12,216,305 of OY992883.1, read as the reverse complement.
CTATTATAGAACTCACTACTTCCCACTATATTGATTGTTGTTACTATTATAGAACTTACTGTTTCCCACTATATTGATTGTTGTTACTATTATAGAACTTACTGTTTCCCACTATATTGATTGTTGTTACTATTATAGAACTTACTGTTTCCCCACTATATTGATTGTTGTTACTATTATAGAACTTACTGTTTCCCCACTATATTGGTTGTTGTTACTACTATAGAACTTACTGTTTCCCACTATATTGATTGTTGTTACTATTATAGAACTTACTGTTTCCCCACTATATTGATTGTTGTTACTATTATAGAACTCACTACTTTCCACTATATTGATTGTTGTTACTATTATAGAACTTACTGTTTCCCACTATATTTGTTGAGGTTACTGTTATAGAACTTACTGTTTCCCACTATATTGGTGGTTGTTACTATTATAGAACTCACTACTTTCCACTATATTGATTGTTGTTACTATTATAGAACTCACTACTTCCCACTATATTGGTGGTCGTTACTATTATAGAACTCACTACTTCCCACTATATTGGTTGTTGTTACTATTATAGAACTCACTACTTCCCACTATATTGTTGGTCGTTACTATTATAGAACTCACTACTTCCCACTATATTGATTGTTGTTACTATTATAGAACTCACTACTTCCCACTATATTGGTGGTTGTTACTATTATAGAACTCACTACTTCCCACTATATTGATTGTTGTTACTATTATAGAACTCACTACTTCCCACTATATTGGTGGTTGTTACTATTATAGAACTCACTACTTTCCACTATATTGATTGTTGTTACTATTATAGAACTCACTACTTCCCACTATATTGGTGGTCGTTACTATTATAGAACTCACTACTTCCCACTATATTGGTTGTTGTTACTATTATAGAACTCACTACTTCCCACTATATTGTTGGTCGTTACTATTATAGAACTCACTACTTCCCACTATATTGATTGTTGTTACTATTATAGAACTCACTACTTCCCACTATATTGGTGGTTGTTACTATTATAGAACTCACTACTTCCCACTATATTGGTGGTTGTTACTATTATAGAACTCACTACTTTCCACTATATTGATTGTTGTTACTATTATAGAACTCACTACTTCCCACTATATTGTTGGTCGTTACTATTATAGAACTCACTACTTCCCACTATATTGGTTGTTGTTACTATTATAGAACTCACTACTTCCCACTATATTGTTGGTCGTTACTATTATAGAACTCACTACTTCCCACTATATTGATTGTTGTTACTATTATAGAACTCACTACTTCCCACTATATTGGTGGTTGTTACTATTATAGAACTCACTACTTCCCACTATATTGGTGGTTGTTACTATTATAGAACTCACTACTTTCCACTATATTGATTGTTGTTACTATTATAGAACTCACTACTTCCCACTATATTGGTTGTTGTTACTATTATAGAACTCACTACTTCCCACTATATTGTTGGTCGTTACTATTATAGAACTCACTACTTCCCACTATATTGATTGTTGTTACTATTATAGAACTCACTACTTCCCACTATATTGGTGGTTGTTACTATTATAGAACTCACTACTTCCCACTATATTGGTGGTTGTTACTATTATAGAACTCACTACTTTCCACTATATTGATTGTTGTTACTATTATAGAACTCACTACTTCCCACTATATTGGTGGTCGTTACTATTATAGAACTCACTACTTCCCACTATATTGGTTGTTGTTACTATTATAGAACTCACTACTTCCCACTATATTGTTGGTCGTTACTATTATAGAACTCACTACTTCCCACTATATTGATTGTTGTTACTATTATAGAACTCACTACTTCCCACTATATTGGTGGTTGTTACTATTATAGAACTCACTACTTCCCACTATATTGGTGGTTGTTACTATTATAGAACTCACTACTTTCCACTATATTGATTGTTGTTACTATTATAGAACTCACTACTTCCCACTATATTGTTGGTCGTTACTATTATAGAACTCACTACTTCCCACTATATTGATTGTTGTTACTATTATAGAACTCACTACTTCCCACTATATTGATTGTTGTTACTATTATAGAACTCACTACTTCCCACTATATTGGTGGTTGTTACTATTATAGAACTCACTACTTCCCACTATATTGATTGTTGTTACTATTATAGAACTCACTACTTCCCACTATATTGATTGTTGTTACTATTATAGAACTCACTACTTTCCACTATATTGATTGTTGTTACTATTATAGAACTCACTACTTCCCACTATATTGGTGGTCGTTACTATTATAGAACTCACTACTTCCCACTATATTGGTGGTTGTTACTATTATAGAACTCACTACTTCCCACTATATTGTTGGTCGTTACTATTATAGAACTCACTACTTCCCACTATATTGATTGTTGTTACTATTATAGAACTCACTACTTCCCACTATATTGGTGGTTGTTACTATTATAGAACTCACTACTTCCCACTATATTGATTGTTGTTACTATTATAGAACTCACTACTTCCCACTATATTGATTGTTGTTACTATTATAGAACTCACTACTTTCCACTATATTGATTGTTGTTACTATTATAGAACTCACTACTTCCCACTATATTGGTGGTCGTTACTATTATAGAACTCACTACTTCCCACTATATTGGTTGTTGTTACTATTATAGAACTCACTACTTCCCACTATATTGTTGGTCGTTACTATTATAGAACTCACTACTTCCCACTATATTGATTGTTGTTACTATTATAGAACTCACTACTTCCCACTATATTGGTGGTTGTTACTATTATAGAACTCACTACTTCCCACTATATTGGTGGTTGTTACTATTATAGAACTCACTACTTTCCACTATATTGATTGTTGTTACTATTATAGAACTCACTACTTCCCACTATATTGGTTGTTGTTACTATTATAGAACTCACTACTTCCCACTATATTGGTGGTCGTTACTGTTATAGAACTCACTACTTCCCACTATATTGGTTGTTGTTACTATTATAGAACTCACTACTTCCCACTATATTGGTTGTTGTTACTATTATAGAACTCACTACTTCCCACTATATTGGTTGTTGTTACTATTATAGAACTCACTACTTCCCACTATATTGGTTGTTGTTACTATTATAGAACTCACTACTTCCCACTATATTGGTGGTTGTTACTATTATAGAACTCACTACTTCCCACTATATTGGTTGTTGTTACTATTATAGAACTCACTACTTCCCACTATATTGGTTGTTGTTACTATTATAGAACTCACTACTTCCCACTATATTGGTGGTTGTTACTATTATAGAACTCACTACTTTCCACTATATTGATTGTTGTTACTATTATAGAACTCACTACTTCCCACTATATTGGTTGTTGTTACTATTATAGAACTCACTACTTCCCACTATATTGGTGGTCGTTACTGTTATAGAACTCACTACTTCCCACTATATTGGTTGTTGTTACTATTATAGAACTCACTACTTCCCACTATATTGGTTGTTGTTACTATTATAGAACTCACTACTTCCCACTATATTGGTTGTTGTTACTATTATAGAACTCACTACTTCCCACTATATTGGTTGTTGTTACTATTATAGAACTCACTACTTCCCACTATATTGGTTGTTGTTACTATTATAGAACTCACTACTTCCCACTATATTGGTTGTTGTTACTATTATAGAACTCACTACTTCCCACTATATTGGTTGTTGTTACTATTATAGAACTCACTACTTCCCACTATATTGGTGGTTGTTACTATTATAGAACTCACTACTTCCCACTATATTGGTGGTTGTTACTATTATAGAACTCACTACTTCCCACTATATTGGTGGTTGTTACTATTATAGAACATACTTCGTCCGTCTATATTGGTACTTTCTCATTTTCCTTAGATAGCATTAGAACCACACCTTCGCTGTGTTAGGCGACTTGTGTGACTCTGTACGACATGAGGACAGCACTGTTTCATCTGTGTTTACCAGCTTTTTATTTCCGGCCTTCCACCTTGTGCCGCATAATCGCAAAATAACAACCTTACAATTCGTTAAGTCTATCACATATGCTGTCTTTCCCAAATCCCGGCATCTAACATGTCAGGTGCCAATTCTGAAGATTTCTCCGGGGGGGGGGGGGGGAAGTTTACTCAGCGTGAACTCAGACCCTTTGTGGCTTTTTATACTTCTTCCAGAAGACCTTCCTTTCACCCTGGTTGACTACATTATTACTGTCTTCTTTTCCTTAGAACTGTTCATGGTTGGTTGCTTCTTTAGTTGACATTTTCTATACTGGGGAACGCACCAGACCCACATGAGCGCTGCCTGATGGCTTCTTTATACATACAATGAAAGTTACAATGATATCATTTAAAAAAAAAAAACCTTCCCTTTACCTTCCCAGTAAAGCAATGCCGACTGTTTACTATGCAAGGCCTTAGACGTTTGGTTGTTGAAAGTATTCGACGCGGCGGACATAGATTAGGCCGTGAGAATACAATGTACAAATGCTCAAGGCTCTTGCCACCGGGAGTGTGTATTCATACTTCTCCGCATAGCGCGATCTTCAGCGGGACGCATTAGTCCTTTAGCTGACATGCTTCCATAAGATGATGAAGAACTGCCTGGACTGTTTGCTGGCGTTCTATCTGTCTGCCTGGCTGCGGGGTTTGCTTGAGCTTAAACTTCCCGTGTGCATATTGCGGGGTAGCGAGTTCACCCCTACATCGGCCAGAACAAGGTACTGCACGTAACCTTGCCTGGTATATCTTCCTGTGGCTGGGCTTGCAAATTTCATGCAGCATTTGTTCTTGGTGTCACTTTCCCCTAAATCTTTCCATTTGTTCTTGATGTCACTTTCCCCTAAATCTTTGCATTTGTTCTCGATGTCATTTTCTCCTAAATCTGTCCATTTGTTCTCGATGTCATTTCCCCCTAAATCTTTCCATTTGTTCTCGATGTCATTTCCCCTAAATCTTTCCATTTGTGCTTGATATAATTTCCCCCTAATTCTTTCCAGTTGTTCTTGATGCCACTTTCTTCTAAGTCTGTCCACTTGTTCTTGATGCCACTTTCCCTTAAGTTTTTCCAGTTGTTCTTGATTTCACATTCCACTAAATCTTTCTACTTGTTCTTGATGCCACTTTCCCTTAAATCTCTCCAGTTGCAACAAGTTCCAGTTGTTCTTTATGTCACTTTCCACTAAATCTTTCCAATTTCAACAAGTTTCAGTTGTTCTGTATGTCACTTTCCCCCAAATCTTTCCAGTTGCAACAAGTTCTTGTTGTTCTGTATGTTGCTTTCCTCCAAATCTTTCCAGTTGCAACAAGTTCCAGTATTTCCCATCTGCAGATGAGCTTGTTCGGGAAGTCTGGTTAGAAGTGTGGTTCAGAGCGTGGTTCAGAAGTGAAGTGCAGAGTTTCGATCAGTGTCAATTTCAGGAAGTCTGGTTCAAAGACTGGTTCAGAGTTCGTGTTGAAGTCGGGCTTCAAATGATCGGGTTAAGACACGTTCAAGCACTGGTTCAAGGCTTGTTTAGAGCCTGGTTCAGAGGCTGTTCCAAAGGCTGGTACAAGTCGGGTTCAGAGTCTCGTTTAAGGACTCGTTCAAGCATTCTTTCAAGGTCGCGTTCAGTTATTCTCTCAAGGTCGCGTTCAGGTCTCGTTCAAGGTCGTGTTTAAGGACCCGTTCAACATTAGTTCAAGGCTTGTTCATGAATGCGGAAACAGGAATGCAGAGTCGGGGATGTAGAGAGAGAGAGAGAGAGAGAGAGAGAGAGAGAGAGAGAGAGAGAGAGAGAGAGAGAGAGAGAGTGTGTGAGTGAGTGAGAGAGAGAGTGTGTGTGTGTGTGTGTGAGTGAGTGAGAGAGAGAGAGAGAGAGAGAGAGAGAGAGAGAGTCATCACAGTCATTCAAGCCAGAGTAGTGTACAGTAGATTGTGATAAGGTTGCGTTGGTCACTGAGCTGAGCAGTCAGTTGACTCAGTCAGTTGACTCAGTCAGTTGACTCAGTCAGTTGAAATTAGTTATTGAGAAGCTTTTCGAGGAGACTGCGGCGTAATGCGTATTGGTACTGGCGTTCCACCGGCGTGGATGCACAACATAAACCAGCGGTAGTTATTGTTGATATTCCGCGTAATTGTTAACCACTATACCATAACGGGCCAGACGCTCATGGCTTATGAACGGTTATAGGCGTTATGTATGCTGTCTAATCGGAGCAATGTTCAGTCACGTAAATAAACATTGAAACAGGTGTGGGGGGTTTTGATGTTAAATTGTGACCTTTGACACGGGTCATACCCAGTTATATTGCTACAGTACAGTTATACGCTGTCACAGGTGTGTAAATAATTGCTCGCGTTACGACTGATTAAAAAGAGGTTATAAATTATATACACCGTTACACTTTGGCTCCTTGTGTATCTGATAATTGTTGCTAAGCGCCTGGCCTATCCGACAGTTGTTCTATTAACACCTGGGTTACGAAATAGTTATGATTTCAGACTATTCTACATTATTTGTGTCTCTAATCCCTGGTGTATCTGACAGCTGTTACTTTGACAGCTGGTTTGTCTCACAATTTTTATGTCAACCAGCGTGTATGAGCTATAACTTTAATTGTCGCTGCAGAGAGTTATTAGTTTAACGCCGTGGGAGCTAACAGTCTCTTACTATAAAGTAATGAGTTAGTGGGATGGTAAACAATACAAATATGTGTAATCAATAACGTGCTTTGCACTATGAATTTTATCATCAAGTAAAGGCGGCATATGTAGTATAGATTTATGTTTCTCGTTCGTTGGCTTTAAACCTAAATGTAGTCCATACAATTCTATTGCACTAGACTGATTTCTGCATGTGGATGAGCCTTTCTTATTGCCATCAGGTGAACTCACTCCGACTTCTGAGGTACTTGTAATTTACGTCCGCAAGTCAAGGACGAGAGGTCAACATTTCAGTTCAGCTGATCGGTGTATGGGTTGAACGCGCTACCTCGGCCTCAACACAGCGGAAGTTTAAGGAATTTTAAATTTATAGTATTGTTTATTTCCCTTGCCTATTAGCAATTTTCATGTCAGTAATTAATATTAGTGAGTCGTGTAGTTATGATTTGTGCATCTTTCCCACGCCTTTATGGTGCATAGTTATTGTTGAGTAAGATTAACTTCGCAAGTGATGTATGAAAGGCATAGTTTAAGAAAAAACATTTGTACGAAAGACATAATCTAAGAAGAGAGAGAGAGAGAGAGAGAGAGAGAGAGAGAGAGAGAGAGAGAGAGAGAGAGAGAGAGAGAGAGAGAGAGAGAGAGACTAAAAACGGCAGTATGTTAGACAGGCCTGCGTGCCCAATTCTCAACCTGTTGAAAATCAAGTTCGGTCGTTCGTTGGTTCTTGCTGTAGATGCAAGAGTACAACGGACCGAGAGACAAACAGACGGGACATTGCTTCGAGAAGCAGAAGATAACCACATATCGATGAGAGAAATCGGATACAACATTCCGGTTTTATTCGGAATGTTAAAGGTGTGGCTAATTTTAAAATTTAGTGAAAACCGAGAAATGAGATGGAGAAAAGGGCAAATTAACGACAAAGAGGTAATACTGGTCATCAACACCGACATGTGACCTGCCAAATGGCGAGGTCGATCGTGACGCTCCACAGATCTCGGTCCTTGGTATTCTGGACCATCAGTGTTGATGATATTCCACTTACCAATTCTCTAGGTTTACGTCTGCTTCTCTTCCCACTGATCTGTCCTGTCGTCATGATGTTTTCCAGTGTCTCTCTGATATGACAAAAGAACGATGTTTGTATCTTTTGTGACTTGCACCTTGCCGTCTTGACAGACGATAGTTTGCCGCTTTGTGATTTACATAACAAACAAACAAACTACAACCCATGGCGGTTTTGAATGTGACTGATCAGACCAAATTGCGCGGTAAATATTCGTCCATAATAGATGCATTTGAACACATGATCATTTCCACCAACACGCACTATTTGACGTTTCACACGCTCGGTGTGTGACCTTTCTGCAATCATTTTCTCCTTTGTCTTTATTCCATTTCTGATCAGCGATCAGCGGCAACTTGCTCCAAAGATGCAATATCAATGCCTGTATCAATCATGTCCCGCTTACACACATCTTTGTATCGTAGTAGAGGCTGACCCTGAGATCTCTCACCCATCTGTAATTCACCAAAAAAAAAGATGTCCTTTGGTATTCTACCATCACCCATTCTCCTACAGTGTCCTATCCAAGTCTACGAAGACTGAGCATTGAACAAACCGTCACACAACCCGATCTTTCCAATACTTTGGCATTTGTGATCTTATCATCTCATCATCATCATCATCATCACATCTTGTTCCTCTTGTACCTTGCGGTGTCGAGGTGAAGTATAACCAGCGGGAGAGTGCCCGGTTATGGGCTTCATGTATTGAGATTCCCATAGACTCTGCTATTCCCCCTGTCCATTGTTTACGTGGCCGGCCTCTTCTTCTTATATTGCCACTTAATACCAAGTATCTTATTTATAGTTGTATACACTGATCCTCGCCGATCTCCTTGGCCTAGAGGTTAACGTCTTTCTCCGTAATCCCTATAGCGACGTGAGGAACGTAACCTGCACGAGAATCGGTAATGGTTCTCGCCGCGTTGGTAACTTACGGGGTATGTGAGCCGGTCACTCAGAAAGCAGTGGCAAACTACTGAGCGTAATCTTGCCAAGAAATCAACAATCAGCTGAAAGATGCTGATGTTGACAACGACGTCCTGTAAAGGATATGCGGGAAAATAATAAATAATACACTGATCTACTATACTTTCAGTAGCCCTTCCAGGAACTTTTGTTAGCTACTTTGGCAGTCCAAGGTATTCGCAACACTCGTCTGAGTAAACACATCTCTGATGTCTCCAAGCTCTTCATAATTTTTTTTCCACATTCCATGATTCACTGGCATACAGCAGGACAGGCTCTATGTAACATCTCAGCATTCACTTCCTGACATTCAGGGACATTGACTTCTTGCATAAGATACTGCTCGTTTTCTTAAATGCAGCTTTTGCTAGACCTATTCTGCTCTTTAATATCTTTGGGGTATCTTCCATCTGATGTTATGATTGCCACTAGGTATTTACATCTACAAACTTGATTACACCATTTATATTGTTATCTCACATTTTAATGCCATCTTTTTTCTTTTGTAAAACCGTCGTTTCTGTTTTCTTGATATTTAAGACATTTTGTTGTTGCTCCACACTCTAATACTACAAGGTGTAAACGTCAGATCTTTTTTGGTTCTCAGCCATCAATACAGGGCCACCCGCATAATGTAGTTCGTTTACATTAGAAACCTCCAGCTCGTAGTTCATGCCCGTCTTTGATATTTTTCATTCATCATCATCACCACCAAAGAATAGCAACACTGTAGCCTACCACGCATGTCGTAAGAGGCGACTAAGGAGGCTTGATGGTTCCGTCGCCCTGCTACTGAGTGAGTGCGTGGCGCGACACTGTGAGCTGTGAGTTTCGTGTGAAATGCTTTTGAATCTGCCCGAGGTTTTTTGGAATGTGACTGCATGTTCGGAGTGATGGCAGATGGCTATGTCCCAGAGTTGACCGGTTTTTGCCTTATGCAGAAATGCGTGGCTGCTGGGCTTCTGGTTGACTGCCACTGCCATCGACGATGAACTGTATTTCGTGGACTGTGTGGGTGAACATCTAGGAAACATCCAGATGGGAAAATGACTGCCGATTCCATCAGAGATAAATTGGGTGTTTCGTGGGGGACTATTGTGTTGACATTCTGGCGGCAGCATTATGCACAGTGTATCTGTGCGGGCTGTTGTTTGTCGAGACTCCTGTCTTTTCCACTTTTCACATTGGGCAATGGGGAGCGTTTTTTGTGATATTCACTGGTGTCACGGAAAAAAACTGCAGTTTAGTGATTCCTTGATAATTTACATATCAAAATGCAAGGAAGGAGAAGGGTTAACAATTGTGTACTTCATTCTGCGAGAAGGAATACAATTCACGATCATTGACCTACGAATATAAAAATATGATACAGGTACGCGCCGAGGGCAGTGACTCCCGCTAGTATCGGCCGACGGGAAAATGAACGGAGAATGCTTTGAAGTGCAAACGAGCGATGGACAGAGGACCAGCGCACCAGCGGAGACGGTGATCAAAGAGGTTGGACACTTTGAGGTACAAACGTCGGAGAATACAGGGAAACATCGTAGAGACGAAGGAGACCGGAGCGCGGAGCGGCCGGACGTATACGGACGTATACGTGATTTCACTGAAACTTTTGATGTTACGGGTGCGACAAATTTGATTGTAGATCAAACAATCAACGGAGGATGGGACACGCAATATAAATAGCTGAACATGGAGTTTCGGTTTAGTGTGTGTTCCAAACTGGGCTGAATGATCTATGCCTCCTGAGTGGGAATAGAAATACACGTCCCTAATGATGGAAAGAGGGGATATTAGTGTGGTATTCGCTTAGTGTATTTCGGTTCCAGGAACATAGATGCATATATAAGGTATTAATATATTAGAGTATAGTTTTAGCATAGGAATATAGATGTGGTTGTGCGTAGGGTTTACTATTACTTTCTATTTAGTGAATAGTTTATACTTTAGTGAATTCTGCTGTTTATGTCAGAGTATTCTTTCGGAGGCTGTTTCATTACGGCTGGAGAAAAGATAATCACATAGACAGGGATATGAGGCAGACTTAAATCACCTGATTTAATGTTTATTACCCAGGTTCTACTACACAGCCTGACCTATCAAAGAAGATCAACCAGTACATCTCTTGTACAGAGAAAGCAGTGTTGATAATACCGGAAAGACATTTTAATTTAATCAGGCACTTCACAGGTGCAGTGAAAGTATGTCACTATAGCAAATGCAAAGTGGGTGACTTAACGAATATCAAAAAAAAAACAGGTTTTGGTGATCCTTAGAGAAGGAACTTTATTCAAGCATAGAAAATAGGATAAAACATTGTCATGGAGTACTCACCTGAAACGAAACAGGGAAGAACCCTAGACCAGTGTACCTATATTCAGAGAACAGTTAAATAACTGTGGACAGGTGTGAGGTGTTTTCACTGATGGATTATAACAACATAAAACGGAAAACTCTGTCTACGGAAAGGACTTACCGTGATCACATTACTGTACGGTGTTACTGTGGTGAACCATTGTTTGTTTTTTCAAGAATTGGATTAAGTCAAGACTCAAGCTGAACGGATCATACCGGGTGAGAACGTTCTAATTCTGTGTTTGATATCTGATGTTTTGGCCTGTTGAATCTGCCGGAGAAGATTACGGAGACTATCTATCAACATCTTATCTTGCATCCACACTAGAAGAACATACCAACTACATAGACACTATCCATACATACACCAGACATAGTTTTTTATTAATAAATCTTTTGTTTATCGTTGAAAGGAACGGTTGTCGGAGTATGTGTTGAGGGAATAACAGAGAGAGTGAAAGAAATAGATATATGGAAGGGAAGACCGAAGAGAGGAGTGTAGACTAAAGTCAGTCAATAATCCCAACAGATAATAAGTTTGAAGATGTGCTTGTTGATTCCAACTTCCTCTCGGAAAAACAAGTGACATAATTGGTGGAGCGAGCGGGGTAGAGAAAATAATACCCATATGACCTGGGCATAACAGGGCATATACATAGAGGGGTACCTGCATACTGGCACAGGCATAGCGGAGTACCTGCATGTTGGGACATACTGATTGGAATAAATATAAGTATATATTGATGACTTTTAATGGAAGGACGTCCATTGGATATATGGTGCCATTACATTTATGGTAGAACCATTTCATTAATGCTGGTGACTTTACAGTGAGAAAGTTCCAGACAGAGTGAATGTAGATAGGTGGTAAGACACATTACATACCTAGTCACACGGTCACACGTCTACATAAGTCTTTATCCTATTTCTCCTCTTGTGGATGAGAGAGTGGTTGTGATGTACTGTGTGGTGTTGTAGATTAAATATATTAAATAAACATAGATAAATGATATAGGTTTTAGGTAGAATAAAATTCTATAGTGAGTATTGCTTTACTGCCTTGAAGGGTGTACTCTATTTGCTGACGTACCTTCTTGAATATGGCCACTCCTAAACTAACAACAGCAGAACTTAGGGCCAACGGAGAAGAAATTGGGTTATCTGGCTCGACCCTAACGGATTACATCCAGGAAAGAGAGCGAGAAATTCGACAAGAAGAACGAGAAAATCGAAAGGCTGAGTTGGAATTGAGAAGAATAGAGGTGGAGACCAAACGAATGGAAATGGACCAGGAGGCCAAGCGACTGGAAATGGACCAGGAGACCAAGCGACTGGAAATGGAACAGGAGACCAAGCGACTGGAAATGGAACAAGAGGCCAAGAAACTGGAACAGGAGACCAAGAAACTGGAAATGGAACAGAATGCCAGGAGACAAGAAATGGAACATGAATACCGCTTGAAAGAGTTAGAACTCAAGACACAAACTAAGGGTGAAATAGATGCAGCAGAAGGAAGTTCATCTTCACCTGGGGCAACCCACATGATTGGGCAGGGTTACCATGCCATGAAGTTTCCCTTGGCGGTCTTTGATGAAAGTAAAGAGAAGATATACCAGTTTTTGGATCGGTTCGAGGCCATGGCAGTCGCTATGGGACTGGATAGAACCCGATGGGCTCTTAAATTATCCCAGGCTTTACGTGGTTCAGGGTACGAGGTCTACACACGCCTACCACCAGGACATGAAAATCAGTACGAGGAATTGAAAGCCGCTTTGATGAAACATTATGAAGTCACAGCACAAACGTATAGGCAGAAGTTTAGATCGTCTAGAAGAGAGCCGGGAGAGCTATTCGCCGCCTACAGTCTAAGGCTGAAATCCTATCTCCAGAAATGGATGGACTTGGCAGAATTCAAGAGAGATTATGAGAGTCTCGAAGAGATGATGGTGGTCGACCAGATGCGAAAGCAAATGTCGAAACCTCTCAGAACCTTCTTTGGAGAACAAGGGGCGGAACGGATTGATGTTGTGAATAAGCTGGCGGAACGATTCGTAGAGGTACATGGGGAGGCTGCGGAACTCAGTATTCAAACCAAAGGTCAGGAGAAACAAGAGAAAAAGAAACCTAAGAATTGGGAAGGAGAAAAAATGGAACCTTATATAAAGGCGTCAATGGAGAGTTCCGAGAAGGTGAAGGAAGGAATCCAGAACACCTCGAATTCTCCAGCGAAACGACAGTGGTCTGAGAGGTGGTGTTCATTCTGCAAGGTACCATCTCATAACACGAAGGACTGCAGATCGAAACCTAAAAGTTCTTACTTCGCAGCATGCAAAGTGATTCCTACATCAGTGATCACAGACAAGGCTGAGGTCGGCGAAGGAGAAAGGAACAAAAAGGACACACGGAAACCTAGGAAGGGAACAGGGTGCACACACTGCCAGTCGATAACACATAATACTGTGGAATGCAGATGCAAGGCAAACGACGCCAATTGCATAACCAACCTCGAGGAATTAAAAGAGGAAGGCAAGGAAACGGTCAAGGAGATGAAAGGCACTCAGGACCAAGAGATACCACCTGTGGTTGAACTGATTGAAGTAAATGGCCAACAGGTTGCTTGTCTCTACGATACCGGTTTGGATGGGGAAGCTGTGATAGACGCCAGCTTGGTAAGCCCAGACCAACTTACAGGGGAGACCATAGAGATACAGCCGGCAATGAGGAGTGCTGTTACCATGACGCTGCCAATCGCCAAGGTGGAGATTAAATCCAGGTACGTCACGGGCAGTATTCCAGCTGCTGTATTATCTGACTCCTTATTTCCCATGATCATTGGTACGAAATATGTCTTTTTGGGAATGCCCAAACAGCCAACCCACAAGGGAACAGTAGTCAGTGGATCTCAAGGGAAGGAAAAAGAGGCAGAGACACTATGCGACAACTCAGGGATAGGAGAATTGTATACTGCCCAGAGGAAGGATACTACGTTGCATCCTTGCTACAGGAAGCTGCAAAGAAGTGCTGAGCCACCAGAACGGGGACAGTACTTTCTGAAGAATCGACTACTCTATCGGAGAGCTGGGAGGGGAGATAACCTGCACGAGCAGTGGGTGGTTCCAGAGACCCACCGTCCTCACATTCTTCAGAGTGGACACATCATAGGCGAGAATCGACATATGGGTGTCAGAGAGACCTTGCAGCAAATTTCCGGCCATTATTGCTGGCCAGGAATGACCGGAGATGTACGCCGGTGGTTGAAGTCTTGTTCGGAGTGCCAGAACGCACCACCCAACAAGCGGACTAAGAGGAAAATAGCTCTTAAAGTGGAAGACAAAGTGGAAGTGTGACGTCCAGCAGAGACCAATATACACCAAGTAGGATGGAAAGGACCTTATCCTGTGGAAAAGGTGGTGTCCAAGAACATCTACAAAATACGGATCGGGGAAGAGCAGAAA
>OY992883.1:12184219-12196719 GCA_963921405.1 Cepaea hortensis | reverse complement strand
GTGCGCTGAAGGGGTAATGATAAATTCTAAACACCGGTCAGTTGGACGTAAACGTTGAATGCTCGTTCAGAATGCATTGGCAAACTACTGAAAGTCAATCTTCTTAGCACGTCACAAGCAGGCAATAGGAGCTGGGAGTGATAGCAAAGCCAGGCAACGAACAAGCAATTTGAAATACAAATCTTGGATAAATGGCACACTGGAGACAGGCAATTTTAAATAACAAAGGTTGGATAAATGACACACTAGGTAGAAGAATACAGAGGTAATCTGAAACTCGCGGCCTGTGTCAGATATTGAAATTTGAACTCACACCCTTCTCGGCATGGCATTGATGGCCGTGGACAACAAAGACGTTTTGTTCTGTGCTTTTAATAAATCATTAATATGAGTTTTTATGGTTTTCTTCTTATTATATCTTACTTGCGTACTTAAAACTATCAAGTTACACTTTGAGTGGTGTTTGTACCTGATACTCTTCAGTTGCAGTTGAAGTCAAATATGTTCTATTGACGGAGGCCGGAACGAGACCACCTTACCTCATTTCCTGTGACCTGGAATATGCGAGGGTCTACCACTTCACACCATAATAGTGGTGTCTGCTGTAGGACTACCTTGACCTTAAGAAAGAATTCCGATTCCGATTTGTAGAAAAAAAAAGAAACTTTCCACCTCGTTCAACCAGCCACAATGGCGTTGGTTATAGTTGTGGTAGTTCATAGTGCGGTTAAAAAAGAAGAGTTTAGGTACACTATATAATAAGGGCCTCCGTAGCCAATGTTAAAACCGCTTGCCTCGCGCTTCGAAGGTCGTGGTATCGATTCAGATAATTCTGCCCACGAGAGCAATTTTCTTAGAGACTCATGAGCGTCATCGCTGGAGTCACGGAGTCCGTGCTCTGTGCGTCGCTTTCTACAGGCCGGTTTGTAAGAATGACAGAGCGGCTGTGGCATAGTGGCTAGTTGGCTTACCTGTCAAGACAGTTGTCCCAGGTTCAGTCCCCCATCGGATTATATTTTCCAACCAGTACGGCGCTGGGATCGACACAGCCTCATAAAAGTGGGTGCCAGACAAATTTTGGGTTCGTCTGGGAAGGAAAGGCGACAAGGAAGGGAAAAGGCCACCCTACCTCATATGCAGCGACCTAATATATGTGCAGACTTAACATTTCGCATGCCAGCGGCCATATCTACTATGGAACCACCTTGAGCTTTGGAATAAAAATAAGTTTTCAGAGCAAGTTATCTGGTGTTGGGTGAGAGTCTGCATGGCCAACTGATTAAGCAGAATGCCTCCCTCTCCGAAGGTTGTTGGTTCCATTTTGGAATATGTCAGTCAGTTCACGAGTGCAGCCTTCTCGGAGACTCATGTGGGTCGTGGCTGGAGCTGTGCAGTTCGTGCTTTGTGCGACGCTTTCGAGAGGACGCCCCGCGGAATGAGACCTAGCCATGCGGAATAAAACCCGGTGCAGTGAAGTGACGCTTATGCCGTTTAAACATCTCCGAGTTAACTGTTAACTTGCCGTCATAAAGTTAACAAAGAAAACACGTGCCGTATGCTGTATTCGTCGAACAATAAACCATTACTCAAATACATCTCAGCCCTAGCAGTTAGGTGTCTAAAACCAGGGTTATGTCGATGGAAAGACTTCACAGTGACTTTGGGATTACCGCGGGGATAAGACCGCCCAACATTCAAACAGTAACAGAGACCAAGTGTTACACGTATTTCGACAAAAACATGATTCATCTATTCACTACATATACGCAGATGTCGCATGACCGAAAGGTTAACAGTCTTTGCTCTTACGCTTTTTGCGCGCTTATGGGGCAGGGAATTCTCTCCGTACACCGGTCGGTTGGATTTAAATGTTAACTTCTCGTCCTTGACTTGGGCACGTAAATTACAAGTACCTCGAAGTCAGAGCGGGTTAGCCTGATGGCGAGGGAAACTGATATTAGGGAAAGCTGATCCACACGCAGTGTGGACTTAGCGTTAGTTCCAAACGAGTGAACCAAAAAAAAAAAAAAAAAAAGTTGACTACGCTTTAGTTCAAAACGAATGAACAACAACAGCAGCAACAACAACAACAACAAAAAGAAGAGGAAATATGATATAGAACTCTGCAGTATACACCTGAAGAGATGCAGTAAAACATGCCAGGCAGTAAATCGTGCAAAGTGTTGCTTGTATCTGCTGTGTTGAAATTCTCAAAGGGAATACATTGTTTTGGCATTCAGTAATCACGGGTCTGGGAACAAACTTGTTTGAGCAAAGTCGTGTTACTATTATTTCGTTTTCATTCGCTCGCTCGTTTTGAACTCAGCCGTAGTCCACACACATGCTAATACTACTACTAGTTGCTACTACTAGTGAGCACACTGGACTGGTGTTTACGTGTGCATTAGTTTTCCCTATTACCAGTGTCCCTCGCCATCAGACGAACCCACTGAGACTTCTGAGGCACTTGTAATTTACGTCCCCAAGGACGAGAAGTCAACATTGTACTCAAATTGACCGGTGTAGGGGTTCAACCTACTACCTCACCACCAAAGCATCGGAAGTTTAAGGCAGTACCTATTGGGTGATGTTGACATTCATTACAATATTAAACACATGGGCTGAAATGTGGGTGGTGCAGTGTCGCCAAGTTCTCCCAGAAACTGTGGTTGCGGTAGATGCAGTCATCGCGCGCCTGACCTATCTTTCTGGGTCAGCATTAACTCTTAACATGTTCTCATCCTGATTTAGCAGAGCAGGTTTTAAGATGCGGTGCATGTTGGCAGTGGGATGTATGCGTTCTCCGTGTGTTTCCCTCTGAGTTCAAGTGACGGAACTAGTAAATGAGTTGTTAGTTGTTCTATTGCCTTGAGGTGCACTGCTTATATGTTGCTGAAAGAGAGATAAATGAGAGAACTGGGTGAACTTAGAAATAATATGAGATGGAGGAAAACTGAAAGATGTACAACAGAAATGTTGGAGCGGTCGAGAGAGAGAGAGAGAGAGAGAGAGAGAGAGAGAGAGAGAGAGAGAGAGGAGAGAGAGAGAGAGAGAGAGAGAGAGTGAGAGAGAGAGATGTATCAACTTAGACCAAACATAAGGCGACATAAGCTGAAAAATCTACAATAGAACGATTGGGGAGGGGTGGGGGTAGAGGAAAACGTGATCATCATAACCATACCCTGGAAAGGTAAACTGGAATATATTGTACAACAGAACTGTTAAAGAGGAAGTGAGAGAGAGAGAGAGAGAGAGAGAGAGAGAGAGAGAGAGAGAGAGAGAGAGAGAGAGAGAGAGAGAGAGAGAGAGAACGTGATCCACATAATCATGCCATGAGAATGCAAACTGGACAATGTTGTATAGCATAATAGGATTGATAAGATTCTGATCAACACAAACTTTTCATGAGAAAGGGTAAACTGAACTGGAATATGTTGTGCAACAGAAGGGATCGAGGGGAAGAGAAACAAGGAAAGACACAAAGAAAAGATCCTAGACAGTTTGCCGTTATGGCATAAGGAAACATTTGGTTTTGAAATAATTGGGGACACCTCGAAACAGGCGGCTGTCGAGAGGCATGTCGACCAACTCCATATGTTAAGAACTGTATGAAGAAAAGTGTGCCCACTATCGATGATAGGGACTTGCTAAAAATGTGTGACTGCCAAGATACTAGTGGGGGAGGGGGGGGGGGGGAAGGGGGGGGGGGTGATGCTGACAATAATTACTGGAAACAATGGCTCGTAAACACAAGAATCTGGCAGATGCTTACATGAAAGGATCAAGACAGACTCACGGCGGTAGCTGTATGTAACATTTATTACCAGAGGATGTGCATCCTATATACTCCCACAACAGGTTAAGATACTTTAGCCACAAGAGACAGACATACTTATTCGCCACTCATTAGCTGGCAGTACACTTGATGGCACTCAATAATGTCAGCATACCCCAAGCATAGCAACCTTTTCACACAGTACTCTCGCTCGGTCGCTACTTGGTACAGCTCAGTAGATCAGCGTATTGCTCTGTTCTGTACACGGTGAACATCACACTTTATTCCTGCTGCTTACACTCGATGATTAACACTGTCATCAACTATTGAAACTTTCCAGTGCTCATTCTAATTTACAGTTGCACACCCGCGTCCTCTGAATATTAACAGCATGTCACTTGCGAATCCTCTTATGACGTATGACGTAAGTGAATAGTGTCAAGTGTGTAGTAGTATGCGAGCTGATGCCGGAATATCGCTGATCTAGTGTTATGTGTTGTCCTTCCTATTTGCGTCTACTGTATGACCTGACACTAGGCTTGTATGACATGTCACTAAGCTGTCATGTGTTGGAATAAGCGGCTTTTTCTTTCCCGATTTGGAACGACAATTCTGGTCATGAGTTTTTGTCACATGAGCTCACTGGCTGGTCACTTGACTGACTTTCTGGCCATGCCACGTATGTATGTCTGGCCGTAGTCTGTTTCAGTTGAACCGTTGTGTATTTGTTTTTAACTCTTTACGTCTCGTCTTTCAGCCATACTTAATTCTATCTAGATACCGGGCCGTGACCACTAATTTAGTTTATTTAACTCTTTGCAGTGTTAGACTCCATAGATTTGTAATGTTAAATCCCATAGATTTGCAATGTTAGACTCAATAGATTTGTAACACTGGAGCCCATAGATTTGCAATGTTAGACTCCATAGATTTGGAATATTAAATTCCATAGATTTGCAATGTTAGACTCCATATATTTGCAATGTCAAACTCCATAGATTTGTAATCTTATGTCCCATAAATTTTACATATTAAATTACATTTGTTACATTTGTAATATGCAAGGTGTGGAATGCGCCTGGCCCTGCAGCCAGCAGGGTTAGGATCGTGTGATCAAGAGAAAAAAAAGGGTGAAGAAGAAGGAGGAAGTGAGGAGAGAGGGAGAAGAGAAAGGAGAGGGAATTGTGAGGGAAACGATATAAATAGTGTGAAGCCTAAAAGTTCGTTCCTCAGTCGAACTCTGCCTACTACACACTACCTTTGATAGTAAAGAAATATGAAGAGAGAGAAGGAGAAAAAAGAGAAAAGAGAGAGAGAGAGAGAGAGAGAGAGAGAGAGAGAGGAGAAAGAGAGGATGAGAGTAAGGGATACGACAGATTTAGGTTCGTGTCTCCGCGTGAGAACAATAGTTAATTACTATTGCACCATCAATGTCTCGTGGTGTACTTTATTAGGTTATAGAAGAGATGTACAGCCTCACAAAGTCTCTAAGCTACTCTACTTATATTACTTCAGACTAACAAGTCGAAATAAAAGACAACTCAATAATATATTTATTTCCTTCTTGAACAATAACAGAGTGACAATCTACAACATAATCGCATAGAGTAATCAGTACATGCATTGCAGACACATAATGCATATTGAACTGTAATAATACGATGCTGCATTGCCTCACAAGAGAGAGAGAGATAGATAGTGTAACAGCCTATGCCACTGGATGTTAGGGGAATGCCACTTATTATCACCTATTAACCGCATGAAGTAAAAGACTAAAGCTAGGAATTACACCGGCCTTTGTTTCGTAACTATCTTTCCGTAGGCTTATTAGTGGTCCATATATTCAGCCCAAATACCCATTGATCCATAGATTGATCCATCAATCCATATACCCAGGGATTATTTTGTTCAGATGGATATCTGTTTAGTCAAGTATGCCCGGTATGCTTGGGCAACTCCATTTTACCCAGGCAATGCCTGAAACAGTATAAAACAATACCCGTGAGTTTTATGTGAGAATAAACATTAGTCTTTCACTACCTACAAATTCCTTAACATCTATCGCTTCTTTATCTACGCTAGTATCAATATATCTTAGCCATAATATAAATTTACAACAGTATTTTAAACACAGTAATTTATCGTTTATATATATTTAACTGTCACAGCGCCAAACCAAGGCACATGTCGCGTCTTGGGGTTTATGTTGTGTAACCTATGTTTTTGTAGTGTCTTATTGTTGTCTGTGCAGTGTGCCTTGTGTCAAAGTTCTTTATTGTGTCAGTCTAACCAGCCATTGTTTGGAACACCTGTGTTGTGGTACTTGGTGTACCCTGTTGTCTTAAGTGTCCTGATTGGTTAGGGGCCACCCTTGATTGATGTTTGATATAGCAGTTGTCTGTTGTATCTGTAATTGAACATCCCTTATTGAATGCTTTATTCAATGTGTTTGAACACAAATTGTCACCAAAACTTGTAGTTGTTGATAAATAAAGAGCTATTTTTGTACTGTCTTTAATTTGTTTGTTTAGTCTCTTTTAGTTTTTACAGTCACTATTTCTACCACAATCTAACACCTTAATCCAATGTCTGGGTCTCAAATATGACAGTCAGTCCAGAGTTGAGGCCCCTGCCTGAGATCTCGTATATCTTCTTATCTAATTACTACCCTCTTTTTTTGTTGGTTGAGGCGGTGTGAGGTTCTCTCTCTTTTCACTATTTTTCTTCTTTGGCCGTAACGAAGTCAGAACTACTCTCTACCTCTTAGCACCGTAGTGAAGGAAGCATCAGTCTTTATGATTGTCTCCCTTTCTCTTTTACCATCGACTACATAACTAACATTATTATCGCCTATTTCCCGACGCGCCGCCTACAGCCAACATTAAGTATTTAACCATTCACCCGAAGATCTGAACTCGCTGCCTGTACCACGCCGGGCCAGCCTAACTACACCTTAGCTACACAGCCGCAGAAGCGCGACCTCCTTTCACCTATGTCCAGCGAACAAAAGACACGCATTCTTTCCTGTGCCCGCCCCGTCTCTGGCCAACGATCTCACCTGCCCCTATTGTCTGGTTGACCTAGTGATCGCGAGTGCCTTGCTATCTTCTTCTGCCGTCTGCTGTGTTTGTTTATATCTTGCCTTTCGTTCCATATTTACATGTTGCACTCGCCTAGTTCTCATTAATTGTGTACGTCTAATTGCTTGGTTACATGAACATACATAGTTTATCCACACTCTGCTTATCTAACCGATTAATTTGACTCCAATCACTCTATTTCGGCCATTTAAATATAGGTCATATTCAGGACGTCGCATTCAGTCCTGATCCTTTGCCGGGTCGTTCATGATTACGCGGTAAGTTCACCTACGGTAGTTTGCTATAGCTCTCTAAACTAAGATACCTGATTATAATATACAATTAAACTAATTATGTCTAAGTCTTATGTCAACTTACATTCTTCTTCTGCCGTCCCGTTGTCCTTCTGGGTTTCATATCTGAAATACGATTGCTTTCTTCAACCTCTCGTTTGTCGTGAATCCCACTTGACCTTTCCAATCATGTTTGCCATTAGTCTCCTGTGTGATTCCGATCGCAGTGTTTCCCGTGTGATTCCGATCGCAGTCTGGCTAGAGGTTGTCCTATCTGACGTTAGCCATCATCTGCAACTACTGAGTGCTCTTCTTTAGTCAACAGTCCTGCTCAAATGGCTTGCACGCCATTTTGTGATCCTCGGAATTTGCGTTCCACTCCATCAGATTTATCTATCTGGAATAAATGGTTCACAGATCCTTGACCATCCTACTTTACTTCGGCAGTCCAGACGAAACCGTGATATATGCATCCTTTCCGTCTTTAATACTGCCTCTCCATCTTCCTGGACACTAAACAGCCTGGGATTTATACATCACCATCGCTGGAGTTCCAAACTCACACTCCCTCCTGGGCTGGGCGGTCGCCCAGCCCTCGACCCTGTTGCTACCGCACTCTTGCTCGTTACACACCCTCTCAACTGACTGGATCCAAAATATATATCACCTCTCGAGTTGGCGCCTTTCTTGAATCACGTGACCATGCTTCTCTCCTTGTGAAGGGCTACCCAATCAGTACCTCGCGTACCCTGATTAATTTGCATACTCACTCTGCATTAACCCAAATCAACATTGCTAGCTGGAGTTCATGGCCAAGTCCAGTCCTGAGTTCATGTACTTTTCCCGCTACCATAAATTTTGGGAGTATGACGTTATTCTGACAGCCAAGGTCGCTTCCAATGCCGCCTGTACTAATAAATTATGCCACCTCTAAAGTTTGCCGTTGTCCATCTGACAGCTAAGGTCACTTCCAATGCCGCCTGTACTCATAAATTATGCTACCCCCAACGTTCACCTGTTGTCCATCTGACAGCTTGAACCCAAAGGTACAATACATTTGGCACTCCTCTCCCTGAGAGACTGCTAGCCAACAATAGAGGATGGCCTTGCCGCTTATTCGGTCATTCAACCTATGACTATCAGAAAAACAATCCTGGCCCTTGACCTTTGTTCCCAAAAATATTCCAGATCATATTCTCCCAGTAAGCTCGGGTGATTTTCGAAAGTCGTCTTCCATACTATCTCAATCGGATAGCCTCTCCCAGGAGGGGTGAAGAGCGAAAATTAGTAGCTTGCTTGACCCGCAGACAACACAAGTCAACCCCCACCTCCAGGTGGTGCAGACCGGGCAACCATGACCGCGAGGTCATGGGCTAACGGGGCTATGGCTCGCCATAGGGGATGGACTCCCTGTGGTCAGATTAGTGTCCTAAACCTGCGACTGGCCTAGCAAGCCGGCAGGGGATCTTCATACTGCTCGTAGAAAAACTAAGAAGTATAAACGGACTGACCCAAACGGATATCGACCCGGCAATGTTAATGGACTACGAGATAGATCAGCGATTCAAAAATAGGCACAATGAACGTCTGTGGTTTCAATAGTAAAGAAGAAGAGCTTATAGAAACAATGGAGGAGAGGAAAATTGGACTGATGGGAATAGCGGACACCAGAACAAAGGGGAAAGGATGCAAGGAGCTCCACCGCAGTTACACGTTTGTTTACTCTGGAGTAGAACAGCAAGAAAGGGCAGATCATGGTGTGGGAATAGTCATCGAACCACGGCTAGCAAGAGGAATACTAGAAATAAAATATATATCAGAAAGAATCATAACAGTGAGAATAAAAGAACAAACAATCACAACATATGTACAGATATACGCACCATGTAATGCAAACAATAATGAGCAAGAATGCGAGGACTTCTACGAAGACATACATGACGTGCTAAATAAAATAGATAAGCAGGACAACATCATAGTTATGGGAGACTTCAATGCAAGACTAGGACATAACATAGTGGGCATAGAAAAACACCTGGGAGCATTTGGAGATCAGCAAAATGAAAGGAATGATAACTGAAGTAGACTGATAGAGCTTTGCAGCCAACACGACCGCTATTTAACAAACAAATTCTATAAACATAAAGATTCACAAGTATACACCTGGTATAAATGGAAAGATCTAGATACTAAAAGCCAAATTGATTTTATATTAACAAGAAATAACAGAAAGAGAAATATATTAGATGCAAGGGCAGTGCCCAATTTCAGTATAAATACAGATCATAAAGCAGTCGTTGCCACAATAAGAACCATCAGAAGAAATCAAATCAAATCAAATCAACTTTATTTTAAAAGGGTAACAAATTGGGCACGCAGACCCGTCTTACATTCGGCCTTTCCAATCACTCGTCTTTCGTTCATCAAGAGCATTATACATTTACATAGAAAGAAAGATAAACATTGTGAAATGAATGTTGTAAACATAATCAAGACAAATTACCATGTTAAGAGGCCCATCTCCCACCTACCCATACATCACCCTACCCACACACACAACCCCACCTACCTACACACACACCCAGGGACACATACATACCCCACCTACCCACACACACACACACACCCAGGTACACATACATACCCCACCAACCAACACATCCCCCTCCCGCACATCCCCCACCCACACACACTGCCCTCACCTGTTCCCCCAACCAAAACACATTCGCCATCCACAAACATCCCCCACCAACCCACACATCCCACGCCCACCACATACACATCCTAACCCACACATCCTCTCCCCCACCCACACCTCCAACCACCCATCCCCCAGCCACATCTCCATCGACCACATATTCCCCACCCACGCACATACATCCCCCACCAACCCACACATCGCACATCCACTCACACATCCCCAAACCATACACACACATTCCCACCAACTGACATCTCCCTACCCCGACACACACACACACATCTCCCTAACCACCTATACATCCCCAATCCACTCACACACACCCCAACACCCACACATATATCCTCCACCCCCACACATGCCCTAACCCAATCTCCCACCACACACACCCCAGCCGCACATCACATAATCCTCTACCACGCAATATTCCCAACCCACACACCGCACACATATCCCTCACCAACACATCCCACACCCACATACCACCATGCGTCCCCACCTACACACCACACACATATCCCCCCAGACAACAAACAGCAGGAAAATACATGCCATGCGAATCAGTAAACTTAAAAAAAAACCTTAAAGACGAGGCAGTTAGGGAACATTATGAGAAAGAACTAACTGAACTCTTTGTAAAATTACCTACAGAAAGAAAAACAGTGGAAGAAGAATGGGAGATGTTCAAATCAAGCATTTTAAATATTCCAAAAATAACACGTGGAACCACGAAAAAACGCAAAACACGGATAAAGAAAATAACAATCTGGTGGAACGCAGAAGTAAAGGAAGCGGTAAAAGACAAAAAGGAAAAATATACAAAGTGGTTGAAGAGCAAACAGGAATGTGATCGCATAGAATATAGAATAGCGAGAAGACATGTGAGTAGAATAGTAAAGAGGGAAACACAAAAAGACTGGGAAGAGTATGGAGAAACCCTAAATAAAAACAACAAGGAGGCAACTAGAAACTTCTACAAAAAGATAGGTGCAATGCGAACCAGAGGAGAACCCTTTGACCCAACTGAAATAATTAACAGCGAAAATGGAGAACCAATAAGTGAACAAAAACAAATCCTAATAAGATGGAAGCAGTATTTCGAACAACTTCTCAACATCCCATCAGATGTCACAGGAATTCAAGAGACCTACACAGATGTCACCGAAGAACTAGAACCAGACATACTAAAAGAAGAAATTATAGAACCATCAGATTAGCCCCATTGAACAAATCACCGGGACAGGATGAAATACCAAATGAACTAATTAAAGCAGCAAGAGAAGTAGAAACAGCTTGGCTACATATACTATTCAACCATGTTTGGGTAGAACAACAGACACCACGAGACTGGAGAAACGTCATAATTATCCCAATTTGGAAAAACAAAGGCAGCAAAAGAGACTGCACACAATACAGAGGCATTTCACTGTTGAGTCATACTGGGAAACTATTTTGCAAAATTCTTGAAAAAAAGATTACTAGCTACCTTAGAACCTCAGCTAAGCGAAACACAACTTGGATTTAGGAAAAACAAAGGATGCACAGATGCCATTTTTGCTTGTAGACAACTTATAGAAAAATCAATGGAATTCAATGAAACACTCTACTTAGCCTTTTTCTACCAAGAAAAGGCATTCGATAGAGTAGATAGAAACAAGCTGTGGGAAATCCTTAAACAATATGGAGTGAGTACACATCTAGCAAACCTATGTAGAAGTTTATACAACAACAGTGAATGCATAGTGAGAGCAACTGGAGGACACTCAGAACCCTTCACCATAAGATCTGGAGTACGACAAGGTTGTGTCCTGTCCCCTCTCTTGTTCATAACATATATAGACAACATATGTAAAGAAACCAGCCAAGCAGAGACAGCAAGAATACCGCATGACGAGAACACAGAAGAAGAACCATCTGCAAATCTAACCATTAGAGAACTCCTGTTTGCGGACGACCATGCACTAATAGCAACATCAGAAGCTGAATTACAAGACCACATGAATAGTCTAAACAAAATGTGTAGGGAACATAACATGAAAATTAGCAGAAGCAAAACAGAGGTAATGACTATAACTAAAGAAGAACAAACAACAACAATTCACCTAAACGAACATCCCTTGAAACAAGTAAAGAGTTTCAAGTACCTAGGAAGTATAATATCATCAAATGGCAGATCAGAAGACGAGATCGAAAATGGGTGCAATAAGGCAAATCAACTCATTGGACAAATACCACCAATACTAAAGAACAAACATGTATCAATAACTACTAAGAAAGCACTTTACAATACAACCTTCCTACCAACTCTATGCTACCAATGCCAAACCTGGACAATGACAGAAAAAGAGAAAAGAAAAATCACAACAACAGAAATGAGATTCCTGAGAAGAATACTCAACGTATCAAGAAGAGATAAGATCAGAAATGAAGAAATCAGGACTAAAGTGGGGGTTAAAGCTGCTCTAGATTTTATTAGAAAGCAGCAAGTCAAATGGTTTGGCCATGCAAGTAGGTTACCAGTCAACAGCATACCACAACAAGCAATGATGTACAGACCAGATGGAAACAGAGGAAGAAGCCGACCACGTAAACATTGGGCGGAGGGAATAGCAGAGTCCATGGGCATATCGATATATGAAGCCCATAATCGG